>JAKGUB010000334.1:520000-865000 GCA_026261675.1 Hippocampus mohnikei | reverse complement strand
TGTGGCGCCAGACATATTTGTTTTTTTGTTTATTTTGGTCCAATGTGGCTCTTTCAACATTTTGGGTTGCCGACCCCTGGACTAGTCTTAAATACATCAAAAAGTAAATGGCTCGGACTGCATCTGTTCAAATCTTTTGAAAAAGAATAAAATACTTTATAATGCCACTTTTGGGTGATGTCAATCTTTTGATCTGCCTCAATAATGTAATTAATTTAAAATGAAAATAGTGGGTTTCTCAGCAATTTTAGATGAGATTAAAATATCGATTAATTAGATCAATTCATTACAGATCCTAATTAATCAACGTCACAATTTTTTAAAACTCCTCACAGCACTAAATACAAATATAAAAGAGATACTAATTTGGAGCCTGATGCATTGTCAGATATTTGTCACTAAATTCTGCTGTTGAATATGCTCTCAGCTTGAACCAATGCGCTGCTGCATCTTGATGGTATCACCCAAAGCAGACAGCCTAACATTCTTGCTCAGGGACTCCGAAGACGCAGCATTCACACCTTTTCATTGTAATGAACAAGCATGTCAAGCAACAGGGTCAGTGGCAGCCACTGATGAGCTCTTTTAGGCCCATTTATGAATTTGCTATGTCCAACAGTTCTTCCCAAACTCACATTTTCACTTTTCTGCAACCATTTACCACGTTGACATTGCAGAAACAAAGGAAACTCCTCGAGTTGTGGGCAAGAATTGTACATGAAACGTTTTCTTTGCAAAAGTGGCTGTACTAAACCAATCAGCCTTAACACTCATTCATCCTCCGAACCGCTTCATCCTCACGAGGGTCGCGGCGGGTGCTGAAACCTATCCCAACAGTCTTCGGGCAGTAGGCGGGGGACACCCTGAATCGGTCGCCACCCAATCACAGGGCACATAGACACAAACAACCATCCACACCCACTCAAACCTAGGGACAATTTAGAATGATCAATCAGCCTGCCATGCATGTTTTTGGAATGTCGGAGGAAACCGGAGTACCCGGAGAAAACCCACGCAGGCCCGGTGAGAACATGCAAACTCCACACAGGGAGGCCGGAGCTGAAATCGAACCCGGTACCTCTGCACTGTGAAGTCGACGTGCTAACCACTGGACTACCGGGCCACCCCAGCCTTAACATTTTCATGCATAAGAATTGACCAGGACAAAGCAAGATTTTGTCATCATGTCGAGTGAATGGCAGTCTTTGTTGGATAAGATTGTTTTCTTTTGATTTAAATATGATATACTCTAGGCACGTCATACTGGCTAACTTATTCTACACAAAAATATAATAAATGCTGGTAATATAACGATGTATGTTTGTGTTTTTTCCATGATCACAACAATTCAGTAATTTTGCAAAATAATAATAATATTAATGGGGAGGAATGTCGGCACTATTTGACTGTCGCCGCTTGACAGACCCAGGGCGCTTGTGTTTTTTGCGCTTGTAAGGGCACAGCCCTGTTTTGTTCAGCGAAGATGTCGGCGCTGTTGGACAGTCTGCGTTGATGCTAGATGGATGGATACTGGAGCTGAGGATGAGGAGAGAGGAGCGTCTGCATGCAGTGCAGATGCGTATTTGGAACTGAGAGTCAGTGCTTGGAATCGAAGCAGATTTACATGGGGTAGGAGAAGTGAACCGTACCAATCTCTTTTTTCAACAATGCACCCTACAGCTTTGAGTTCACTTTCAAACTAGCTTGTATCAGATGTGTACACATTTTCACCATGACGTCTCTGATCC
Organism: Hippocampus mohnikei; assembly: GCA_026261675.1. Taxonomy (NCBI): domain Eukaryota; kingdom Metazoa; phylum Chordata; class Actinopteri; order Syngnathiformes; family Syngnathidae; genus Hippocampus; species Hippocampus mohnikei. The sequence continues at coordinate 863,252 of JAKGUB010000334.1, read as the reverse complement.
ACTTGCAAAAGAACACTTTGATCCTCTCCTCTTTCATCTATAACTGCTTCAAAAAAACAAGGTGTATGCCTTTAATATGGTTATGATTGCAGAACTGTCCGTCTTATGTCTTTTGTTATATTATCGTATTTTATGTAAACTGTTCCAGCTTTGTTCCAGCTGTTGTGAAAGCGCAATATCACAATGTAGTGTATGTAAAAATAATAAATATAAAGACAATTAACTATTTAAGTGGATCATTTGTCTGAATAGCGTAAATAAAACACTGTCAAACATTTTTAGAATGAAAGTGACATGGAGTCCATCAGTCAAATCTGTGTAAATCAACTGTGTTGGGAATTGGGAGGGAAAGTGGTGATGTACAAGTTGGCCAACCTGCATTTGGCATTTTGCCTTGTTTTTGACTTGTTGATTCTCTTCACTTTGTCTACCAGTGGGCACGAAAAAACACATTACATTTCATTCGGTATGTACTGCTCAAGCTAGAAAATGGTAGTCGGGCGCCAATATTGCAAACGTTTAAAGATCATCTTATTATGAAAATGGCAATTACAGTCAGCACTACTCATCCCAGGTGCTTTGTCAAAAGCAACCCGTACATGTGTTGCTAAAAGATCTATTTGGATCAATGCTGTTCATTTTACAGAGGTAAGGGGACTTAAAAGTTGTTAGGCAGCGTTTCAGAGTCTGAGTGTGTAACAATGTATTTTATCCAATATTTTCAATGTTATATATTTTATTTTATTTTAGTTTTTGTAACCAAGCAGGCCAAGAAATGTGTAACATGTTGATGATAAAATGTTTCTCTCCCAGTAACATCCGAGGCTACATAACATGCCTCATAGCACTAAAAATGTGGCAGCTCATTGAATGGCTCTATTCACTATTTTGAACCTCAGGCCCCATTTCCTGTCGGAAAGAAATTATATGTTTGGGACGTGTTTAAGTGGTAGTGTAGCAGTCTAAGTGCATTACCATCAATGCAAGCAGCCCACAAGGGTTTAAAGAGCTGAGTCTGGCTGGATCCCCATCGAATGGGATTTGCCTCCTTGTTGTGGTTACATTAACTTGGCTTGAATTGGAACTAAATTGGGCAAGAATCTGAAAAGAAATAATTACCAGATCAATTTCATCTTGAATTTTTAGTTTAATAAAGGTTGAGGCTGAGAGGCATGGTCCGACGTGCCATCAGGTCCTAATAACTTTAATCCAATGCATATGGCATATTTACTGTTTAAATCATAGTTCAATGGCTATGTTCAACAACATTTTCAAGCTCAATGATAAACATTTTCATTGGCTGACTTCAATGTTCACTTTCAAGGAGGAAAAAAAAAAAGCAGAGCAACAATAATCAAATCCTTTTTTTTCAGCCGTTACATCCAGGGGGGAAAAAAAATATTAAAATGAACAAATATTCCTTTTGGAGTTTTCATCTCAACATGGCAGCAACTTGAAAACCCTGAAATTAATGCATTTAAAGGTGGTTTACTACCCCATTCTTGAGTAGACAAAATGCGAAATTGATGAAATGTGAAAGTCATATGAAATGATACATTAAAAAAATGTTTAATAAGTCAATGACAGAATTATCTACTGTTTTGTTCAAGATGTTTACTTAACATTGCAAACTTTCTCCCAAATACTTTTATTTCAGCCATACTGCTTCAAGGCCAATTGCAGCACTTGCAGGAGTCCCAGTAAATGAGACCAGGCTGGCAGCGGTGCAGGTAGGTGTTTCCTACGTAGCACTGGAAGTAGGTGGTGCGGTCAACTGGGTTCGGGTACAGGCCATCAGGGCGGCCATGACAGAAACTGGCAATGGGGTCCCTGGTGGTGGTCGGAGCTGGGGTAGTGGTAGGCTTAGGGGGGAAGCCTGCAGAGTCAGACATATAAATTGCTTTGTAAATAACTCAATTTTACTAAAACAGTCCTTGCGAGTTGACAACTTGACTGCTGTCACATGCCCTGGAACAGTGATATGGAAACAATATTCACCCATTGACATCCTGAGGTGGTTGATGAGTGGATATGAGCCAGCTGAACAGAAGGATCCACCAAAGTCATCCATGTCAAGAGTCCACACATGAGCACCTCCCAGGTTCATGCCTGTCATCCACTCAACCTAAAATAGGATTAATGTCAAAATGACTGTTTGAGAGCTGAAACCAATGTCTCTGCACAAAGGAATTAAATATTAGATCACTGGGCATGCCTTTGGCCTACCGATTGACAGGAGTGCAATTAAAAACTGATATGATTGGGACACAAATAGCTTGTATTTTCACACATAGCGAGAGGTGTGCGCAGCTCCAATAATGACAGCTTCTCTTGTTGTGTACAACAATGAATACGAAGAAGTAGGGCTGGAAGATTAATCAAAATTTAAATCATGATTTCTTTCGACTTGCGATCTCTAAAACTTTGTAACCGAAGGAAAACGAATAATGTATGGAATGGCGCGGTGCGATTACAAGTTTCCGACCTTCTGAAAGTATCCTGATGCATATTGCTTGCATAGGAAAGGGTATAGCGTATTTGATTCTACCGTCCATGAGTGTGCTTTTAGCTGTTTAATGACACTAAATGACACAAAACTAAACACCCAACAAAAATAATTACACACAATCAAAATTTAAGTTAAAAAACATGCTTCGTTTTTAAAAGCTCGCTAGCGCTAAAGCTAAAGTCAATGGAGGATCCGAGTTATGCAAACGGGAAATTAGCATCGAATTCATGAGTGATATATCTTCAAATAACCAATAGTCACACATAAATCATGTGGAAACGCAAGCGCACAGGTAAGATAACACTACTCTAAGGCACAATCCCAATTCGGTGAAAAATTAGTTAGATGAATAGAGTTCAATTAAATTACAATTTATTCTGTTCTCATTCTTAGTGTGTACTTAATCCATCCACTTCCGGCACTACGTTGCCCCTATAAGGCCAAAACACGTATGAACAGCCGGTATTTGGTTTGTTTTTTTTCTAATTGCGATTGTCGTGGTATACTCTGATTTACTTTCTCACTACAGTAATTTCTTTTTTGTTGTCCTTTATTATTATTTAAAGTGACATTTTCAATCATTTAAGGACTTTTCCTTTCCACAAAATTTCAAGGATACAACGATCCAAGGACTTTTTTTTTTGGTCATACCGACACACGATTGTACATGACAAGGCACAAGATACTAACCCCAAAATTCCATGTTAACCCCGTAAGTCCCAAGACTTGTGTAAATAAATATGAATGCTTATTCAAGACCTCAGTGTGTGTAAAAAGACAGAAAGGTGGATGTGGCACAAAGAATATGCAAGAGGGTTGAATTTTACAAGGCCATTTTGTACTTGACAAATCATCTCCAAGAATAAAGTGTTCAAAATGCAGGGATGAATGGACATGAGGCGTTGATGATAGCTTAAACAGTTGAGTTTTAGTAGTTGAATAAACACTAAAATTTGAAATCACCAAATAACCTTTTATATAATCCTGATTTTTTTCCATCATCATCCAGCCCTACGAAGAAGGACGCCACTTGCATGATGTGATTTCTGCATACCCGATTACCAATCGCCCTGCTAGTAGTCCATTTGCCCATGACCCTCACTGTGAAAGGCGTTCCAGAAAATGGTGCTTTGTTACCTTGGAGGAAAAGCTGCGCATGTCATCATAGCCCACCCAAGCACTGCCAAAGGTGGCATATGGAACACTCTGTTCAGCAATCCATTCAACCGAAGCACTGGAGATGAAGTCGCAGACCTGAGACAAAAGAAAAGTGAAATCCCAAATCAGCTCCTTGTTCAATTGGCCTCCATCCACACCTTGACTTTTTTTTTTTCATTTTGGACTGCACATCTTACAATTTTAAGTTTGATTACTAACAAAAATAAATGACAGACTATTAAGCCAACATTCGGCTTTTTGACAAAGTTCATATTTTGTGGTCTAAAATATCTGACCTCATAGTAAGCCCAGAAACCAGCCGTGCGAGTGTACGGCCCGGCGTCAGCTGGTCCGTTTGTTGGTGCTCCCAGGCCAGTAGCGCCGGTGCGAAGGCGGTAGGTTCTTCCATATGAAGGGAAACCGAGGAGTAGCTTCTCTGCTGGTGCTCCCATATCCAGCCAATGGAACACAGAGGAGTTCTACAATTTGGAAATCGACGTGCATTTTGAGTTATCAGAAACACTTCAACATTTTTCACCGTTTTGATTGTGCCAGAGTCCCAACTTTGAATCAATAGCCCACAAAGGAAAATTATTCTTGAAATTCTGAAAATAAAGCTGCACTACTGCAAAAATGAAGTAAAATATCATGAAATTCTTGCCACATGACACGTCAGTGTGATACATCAGCAATGAAATCAGTACATGGAAAGTCTTGCTACTGTTCTTCTGCTGATGGGTATGCTTGTGATAATAAACATATTCATTTTTACAAATAATTATGTATTCATTATTCTTCTTTTTCATGAAAAAAATAACCTTATTCTCTTAAGATGACAACTTTGTTCTCATCATCCTCTGGGGTTTGTCTCTTGTCAAATTTAGATGTTATCCTTCGATTGTGACTTTATTTGCTTGACACTTTGCAATGGTTCTCGTAATTTCATTTTTTTTTCTCATAGTCCTTTTAATCATTTATATTGTTCATATTGTTGATGGATTGGCAATTTGTTGTCCAAAGTCATAATTATACACTACTCAGTGAAATAAAAACAATACACGGGACGAGAAACATCTCCGCCATTACTTGTACTCAGCATGTACATGTTCTGTATATACAGAGCGCCGACTCATTAATTACAGTTTTTGTTGTGAAAGGAAAGTAATTTGACTGTTTCCATCACGACTTTTGAATATTTTGATTTTTCACCGATTAAACTGAGTTGAGTCTCCATTTTCACTACTCGCTCCAGCAATTGAAGATATGTGTTAAGAATCTCACCATACTCGTCCTTCCACATTGTGCCACAATCAGAGCATATTCCTTTTGTTATTTATTGACGATATTCATGAAAGTCCCTCTAGGGGGGAGATTCAACTCGTCACTCCGGTGTACACTTGAGGGTTGCGCACCACACACAGAAACGCATTACACACATGCGCCGAAGAGAGAATGAGAGTGAAAGAGACGCACAAGATTGCTGTGTGTTTCTTACGATATTATGATGAATGTGTGATCCTGAGTCCATAGAACTTGGGTACAGAGGACTGTTGTGTCCAGTTGCTGCCTCCCAGTGTCCATGGAAGTCATAGGTCATGAGGTTGAGGAAGTCAAAATGTCTGTGGGTGTCACAAACAGTTTTTTTACCAGAAGATTTCCCCTTCATATTAACCCTTTCAGGGACATCGGTTACTACAGTGGTCAGCTTATCATGTTATCAGGTTGCAGGGTGCATGAAAGGGTTAAAATACGTCCCAGTTTGTGTGCCTTCCTTATTCCTATTAAAGTGTTTCATGAATTCATTTCATGATCATATATCGTTTGAAAAGGCCGCCTGTAGTGAACAGCGTGATCCCGTCGAGTGAGGCGAGTGCCGTCCAACTTACGGCGCAATCAGGTTGACCTCATAAGATCTTTCGATAGTGGCGCGGATTGAAGCAACGTTAGCTGACAGCAGGAGCTGAGTCTTTCTGGAGTTTCTGGCATCCTCCTCAAAAGCCGCAACCAACTCCTAGAGATGAAACCCGCAGAACAAATCAAATCACCCGCATCACTTGTAGGTCAACCTTTATTTATTTATGTTTTACTACCAGTACTACTACTGGCCTAACAAATATTGGACTGTGGATTATTTTAACATTTAGTTAAAAAAGTGCTAAATCATCTTAATTATTCATTAAAGTGAAAAATTAGAGAATAAATTAACTACGAACAAGAGTGCATGTTTAATACTTGATTGCACCATAACATGATCGTTTTGGTTCAGGTTTTATCAGATTTTTTGCAAAAGATTAGAAAATGGGTTTGCGTTTGCTTTGCATTTAGCAGCCAACAATGTTCATTTCACAAGGACATTACTGCAGTGAAGTGCTATTATACATTTTTTTATCCTTCCGAAATGTACTTTTTGAAAGTAAACAGTTACGGACGCTAACCTCGGCCAGCAAAGTGAATCTCTGCTTGTCCTGCAGTGGGCTGCCGTTGTGTGCCGGATATTCCCAAGCCAAGTTCAGCCCATCAAAGTTATGAGTTCGCAGGAAGCTGATGGCCGACTTTATGAAGACGGCACGAGTCTCTGGCTTGGCAACCATGGCAATGAATCTGGTGGCGCACCAAGAGAAAACGATGATAGTGGGCAAGGAATATTGGTTGTGTTTTAAAGGATATCGTGGAATTTGTCGAACGGTACTTACGGACTTATTCCATTGACTGTGCCTCCAACTGACAGAAGAGTCTTCAGTACCGGATTACTAAGAGATGATAATATACGGTATACAATATTAACTGAGAATTTTCAGGAATTAAAACGAGTGGCCTACTCAGAATTTAAAGCACAAGCTGTAAAAATAAACATCATACTGCATAGATAATAAGTATGATTTATAATCTCTTTTAACAATTATAATTGGTATTATAGATGTATATGTAAATGTATAGAGATTTAGATGAAAGCCGTGGGAAGCCCACAATGCGGCAGCTCACATGTCCTTGAGGCCGTTGAGTCTGGCGTACTGCTGCTCATCATTCCACTCAATGGTGGAGATTTGGTTGAAGCTGTTGATGGTGGCAAGCGTGTAGATGACGTGTGTGCACAGGAAAGGGTCAATGTTGTCTGGGGTGAACTTGGCACTGCCAGGCCTATACTGGGCCCAGTTGGTCATGTGACACACCAACTTATTGGAAGAAGCTGAGGGAAGACAGGAGAGAGAACAGAGAGGTTATCTTTTCCCTGAAAAGCGGTTCCATCAATTGGTCTTTAGAGGTTTTCCTCTTGCAAAAATAAAAACACTTTATAGTATAAAAATAAACAGGTGAAAAGCAATGAGTGGTTGAGACTGTCATAGAGACATGCAGGTGTCATCGTATATTCATCCATCCACCCATCCATTTTCTGATCTGATTATCCTCTCAAGGGTCGCGGGGCATGCTTGGTGTTTAAATTTTTGAATGGGGAATTTGTGACCCCCTGGAGAGGCACCCATGATCTGTACTGTTGAAGTATTAGCAGAGATGCATGGTGGGTGATGAATTGAAGCAGTAAGTGCACATGTTTCGAATGAATGTGAATAGTAGGGTTTTTGATGAGCCACTGTGAAAGTACACTATTTTAGATTTTATTTTGCTGTATTTTTCAGTCTATTACTTAAAATGCAACTTCCCATGGAAGTAAAAAAAAAAAAAGTGCAGTTCTTTCATGCATAACTGTAATCTACCGCAGTGTTATTGTAAGTAGGAATGCATCCAGGAAAGGAAAATTGACACAGTATGAGTATGGCTGGGGTTTTTTTTCCTTCATGGTAGCCAAACACACACTCATTGTGCACCTGTAGGTTAAATATCTGGGCCGCCGGAAATCAGAAAGCGAAATGTGGCCTATGTAAAATTAATTAAGTGTAGATATATTTGACAAATAATATATACTACATATAATCTAAATTATAAGTACAGTAAAATTCTGTAGAAACTGTAATTTTTTAAAATTACTCTATTTTACCGTCTGAAGTGATCCAGTAACATTTCTTTTACAATACAATGTACATCTGAAAAATCACTTAGTTTGGCCTATTCTCAGTGAATCCTGGTATTCACGAAGGGTTATTATAGATATTATACCCATCCCTGTCACGTGTTGATAACAAACAAGGCAGTCACTAAACAGACTTCAACACAGCACTAAAGCGAAAAGACAAGAGAATTTTATTTTAAGAAAAAAAAAAAATTAAAAACACAAATACAGCTTTCATTTTTGTTCTGAATATGGATCTAAGTGTACGGTGAGCATAGACTCATTATCGACTGATAAGTTAAAACATTTCGCCGTGCAAACTGCTTACCTATGTGCAGAGTTAGGAGAACACTCAGAGCTGCCAAAACAAAAGGAAACAGGACAGATTAATATGTGAAAAGTAGAATTTGGCTGATGGGAGCAGAGCACATTTTCGTTTTACAGTACAGTGGTACCTCTACTTACGAAATGAATTGGTTGGAGAAGAAATTTCTTAACTAGAAAATTTTGTGACGTGTTTTATATGTAAATGTCCTAATCCGTTTCACTGTTTCTGAGTGATTCACATTTACGAAGAGCAATCGGAACATTTCATGGGGCGAAAGACAAGGACGCTGCATAGACACATATCTATCTACAGTATCGACACACATCGACAAATTCGGTAGAGTCCCTCTTAGCGAATGGGATGCCAGGATGATGATCTGTAATAGCCAATGGCAGAACAGGTATGAGTATGTTGCTTTCATGAAACTCGGAGTTGCGAGTTTTGTATCTTTAAATTTCTTTCGTAACAAGAGGCAATATTTTCCTGTTGAGGCTTTTCATAACTTGGAAATCTCGTATGAGGAGACGCTCGTAAGTAGAGGTACCACTGTACAACATGACAAAAAGATGCTCCCCAAGAAAGAGGAGGAAAAAAGTGCATTTCATTTGAAAGCACAAAAAAGGACAAGAGTAATGTTTCATAATCTAAAAATAATGGAATTTCGACTGCACATTTGAATAAGTTATGGATAAAAATAAACTACAGTCATTATAATTTGTTTTTAGGCCTGATCCTTTCAGTTATTTGAAGCTGCAATTTAACCAAATATAGATATTTACCTATGAGGAGTTTCGCCATTGTGTTGTTAAACCAATCTGGTAGACCTATGAAACTAATTGAGAAAGAATTGTTAATGACACACACACACACACGCACACACAATAACAAGAAAAACAAGAACTTTCAAAAAAACAAGCCGCTACAAACATTTGTGTTCATTTTGCGGGTTAACATTTAAACTGGAGAATATCCAAAACATGACTTCTCATTGCTGTCGTTTAATTGAGTTATCATCTCCAGATTTACAAATTCAATTTAACATCCTCAAGATATAATGAGCTTCTTACCTTCCTGAGAGGATCCGAAGAACCAGTGCCGGGTTTGTCCAGTTGGGTCAAATTTATATTTTGCTACTTAATGACTAATAGACGGTGACAAAGTGCAAATGATAAAGGCATGTGGGCGTATTTTTTGAATGCATGTGACCCAACAGTGAGTTAAGGGCAGACAAAGCAATAATCCGTCATCATAATTGTTAGGAGGAAATGCCTAAAGCACTATCATTGATGTCGTTATCATGAAATGACCGTTCATAGCTGCGAATAGCTGACAACATACTCTTTCGCTGTATACACATTTGCTCAATTGTGACCATTGTATTTTACTACAAGATGTTGATTTTCGATCACTTCTACTAAATAGCTACATAAAAGTTCGACGCCACTGAAAATTAGGATGAATTGTGAATTAAAACTAACATTGTCATCAAAAAATGCAGCAAACGTGAAGCACAGGCACGGCGCTCGGCGTATGCTGATCACGCACTGCGAGGAGGGCAATGACAGCCCTGGGGAGGCAAAGTAAAGTCAATAAACATATGGAATACAAAAATAACGTAGGCTTATTTACGCGAAATCAGGTTAATCTCTTGTTTGGACCTCTCTTCGGTCTAGCTTCGGTGCCCCTCCACGCCTACCAAAAAATCTGCTGTACCTCAAGAAATGCTAGTGGCGATTGCGTTATACAAGCCCACCAAAAACAACCTAAAACGCTGTTGTGGAAAAGTTGTCACCTGCTCATTGATTTCGCTATTAAAATTAAATGGAATGTTACGAGACTAAGTGGTTTTATATTCAACCACTACATTTTCGAGAGGGTCATCGGGCAAGATGGACATCTATTGGTGAAACTGTAATTTGGAAACAAACAACAAAAAAAAGATATTCAAGCTATGTAGATTTCTCCCTTTCATATTAAGTTTTCACGTTATGTCCAGAATGTGTATATCGCGCCCTATCAATCCTTGTCTATTAAGGTAGAATACAGAAATTTTCATGTACCTATGTTTTAAATACAATGTAGGCCTACTTAATAACATAATTTAGAACATTTTAAATAAATATTTTTTATTTATTTGAGTATTTGGTGCGATTCTGAGTGTTTTATAAAGGCTTAATTATTATTACGGTATTGTATCTACAGTGAAACTCCTCTACAACGAAATTGTGTTTGCGGCAAGAAATGTTTCACAACAGGGGTTTTTTGACTGTAGCAAATTTGGTCTCAGATGTAAGCACCCACACACACAAACGTATGTGTACTCTATTCTTATTTCAATAGTGCATAATAATGAGCACACACTTATTTGACACATATTCTTGTCAGTGTAGAAAGGGAAAGAAATTGCGAAATTTACAATCAGCATTCACTTTCACTTACATCAATTTCTTGGATAATGTCTTTTATTTTGCTTGCTCTTTCATTTTGATCACTTTTACCCTCTCTTCCAGCATCAGAGCTCTTCTTGTCTTAGCTGCTTGACATCTATGGGCTTTGTATTCCTTAACTCATGAGGCCTTAGTACAAGCATTTGGAAATGACGAATGATCATTCTATTTATTGCCCAAGGCTTGAGATGAACTCTCAGGCACTGTTGAAAGGAGCTTGGCTGGATTTCGGAGCGTTCAAGTCAAAGTACTGGATGCCCCATTGCATAAGACTGAGAATCAGACAGGCAACCAGTACTCTGAACAGGACTGGTACAAAAAAGACAGTCACTTCGGCAGCTCCTGATTTAAATGAGATCATTGAATCAGTTGTTACATGCACCCTCGCAATTGCTGCTCCGGCAACTAAATGACAGTTTTTGAAGTCATGGATGACAAAAGAAATAAAATGCCCACACATGAAATACAACCACAGGGTATTTATTGAATACATATTGAACAACGTGAAACCCCCCTCAAATTTTTGTTCATCTATTACCCAAGAAGCTGAAAGGCAACATGATAATTGCACACGACTAATTTGATGTTTTTCTATGGGTTGGTTTTCAAACCAATTTACAAATAAAGCTCAAGACTAAAAATACTAAAGGCATTGTGAAACTCTGTCTTAAAACACACACATATGCATACACAATTAGGTTCTCGGTTGGAGTTGGATTTGCACATTCCCCCGGTGTTTGTTCACGTTGGGGTAGCTGAAGACGCAAACATGTACAAGGTGAATGAAGGTGTGAATAGTTGTTCGACCCTGTCTTGACCAGGGAACACCAAGGTGATAGATTCTGACACAAGGTGCTCAAAGTCAGCCCAGACAGGCTTCGGCTCACCCCATGACTTTGAATGGAAAAAGTGGCTGAAAATGGATGGACGGATGACAAAATGAGTCCGATTCCAATAACCATGGAACACATTTTGAAACGACATGTTGGTCAACTTTACCAACACATTATTTGTATCACACCATATTTTTTTTATTGTTTGGATGCAGAGTATGACAATATGCTTGTAATTTCCTCTTTTGTCATGCTTCATCCTAGCCACAACCTTAGGTGAAGAGCAGGACAGAGGCAAGCAAGCAACAAAGAAAGAAAGAAAGAAAGAAAGAAAGAAAGAAAGAAAGAAAGAAAGAAAGAAAGAAAGAAAGAAATAGTTGAGATTTTAAAATGCCATATAATAGTAAAAGTATTTTACGATGAACTCCTTGTTATTTGTGCACTAGAAAAACTAAAACAAACAAGGAATAGATTACAGCAAACTCGTGGCTTTTTTGGGGTGTGTTTTTATGGTAATTCAAGCAATTTGTTGCTGTTCCTCTAGCGCAATTCTGAACTTAGTCAAATGAGTGACAATCAATAAAATTAAGGCAACGCTATTAAGAAAATAAGTACAGCAGACCGTCGCTATTCACAGTGAATAGGGAATGGCCAGCCCGTGAATCGTGAAAATATGCATATAATTGATGCCCTTTATGAATGCATTGAAAAAAATATTTTAACACCACCCAACCACCCCCAACAAAAAACGTTTCATAAAATACGAAAAACAAATTCAAGATAAAAATCTGCGAATAGGTGGATCCACAGGTGCCACACCGTGAGGATGCAGGGGTCCACTATACCGGTTGTAAAATCAATCGATGCTAGACTTTTGTTTTTAATTATTAGAGAAAGGTTTTAAATCATTCCGCTTAAGTTCAACCTCTTCCTGTATAGTGTAATAAATGTGACAAAGTTTTACATAAGAGCTGATAGAAGCTGACAGGATTACAGTCAGGGGGATATATGACATTGTTAACTGCGAGCTTAGGTGGCCAACCCTTTCATCGCTGCCGGAAACTTGATATCAACCTATCAGCATTAAAATAAAACTTGCAATAAAATAAAACACATTACACCAGCATTTTTAAATTGTTCATAATTATTATAAAAAAACAGGGGACAATTAAAGGAAACATTTTGTACAACTCCCCTGAAAATAGAAAAAGATACAGTAAATTAAAAAATAAAGAAATAACAGAAACGTTTTCAACTGACTGGTGACAAAATTACATCTCATATAGTGTCGATAGTGGACGGTGGACACGGATACACGGATGGTGTAGTGCCTCCAACTCAAGGCAGATCTGGTCCGCCACATCATTTTATGTGGCCCGCGAAAACAAATCAAACATATAAACTTCCATGATGCTCTTGAAGGTAACAAAGATACATTTAAAGCATTTTCTTGTTACCAAACCCCTCATTACAGTAACTCAAACAATAAGTGAATACATCGCTATTCTTGACTTCTTCATATGATTTCAAAGTCATAACGGAAACGCTAACTAAAATGTGGCTGGCGATAAAAATGAGTTTGACAACCAAGCTGCAGCGGGACATTTTCCATCAGTGACAGAGTAAATTTGAGTGAAAATGGCTCTCTGTCTCTATCTGCGCCCTTCAAGAGCCTGGCCACCAGTCAAGAGTGTCAGCTAGTATAGGCTCCAGCTCCCTGCAGCCGTGAACAGGATACGTGTTAAGATGGAAATGGATAGATGTAAGGATGGTGTATCAGTACAACAGAGTCAAAGACAATGGCATCCATTAGCAGGAGCTAGAATTTGGCCATTATAATGGTTGTTTTACAATAATTTTCCAACAGCTCATTCAAGAAGAGCAACAATGAATACAGTATAGCCAAAAATCATTTTGTCAACTACAACCTCATCTGTCATTTGCCTTGGCTACACTCAAACAGCTGGAAGCGGCGAATGTTTGGTCAATTTGTGTCTCTCACACATTCACAACTAACAGAATGACACATTTAAAATGGTCTCTATTGCAGCCTCAGACAGAAAGAAACTATTTCAGCTCAGAATTAAGAAAAAACACATTTTGAACATGCAAAGGCCAAACAGTAAATATATACAGTTACAAGTGTTTGAATATTCAGAGTGTTTATGATTTTCCCTTTCGACACCACCAAACTTGGTTTGAAATAGCAAGATGTGATTGAGCTTCACAAAATAATTTCATTTAGGGATTACCGTATTTTCACGACCATTCGGCGCACCGTGTTGTAGGGCGCAGTCTCAGTAACGGGTGCTATTTCTGTATTTTACACATGCACAAAACGCACTGTATTATTGGGCGCAGCCAGGCGTGGTAAAACATACGCCAGTTTAAACATACGGCATGCATGCACGCACGCTAAAAACACGTTAGTCAGAGTCACTCTCATTGCCATGTGGCTCCACAGAAATGATGCGCGGCCACTTACACGCCCACCCTTCACTGATTGGCCGGCTGCTTTCCCGCACGCCTGGTCTTACTCGCGGGCCACTTACACGCCCACCCTTCACTGATTGGCGGGCTGCTTTCCCGCACTTACACGCCCACCCTTCACTGATTGGTGGGCTGCTTTCCCGCATGCCTGGCCTCACTCACGTCCTGACTCACGGCCACTTACACGCCCAACCTTCACTGATTGGCCGGCTGCTTTCCCGCATCCCTGGTCTCACTCGCGGCTACTTACACGCCCCACCCTTCACTGATTGGCTGGCTGCTTTCCCGCATGCCTGTTCACGCTCACTTCCGCCTTTTCTCTATAAAACAGCGTGTCGGCTCTCAGTCAGGATTTGGAACTCGGCTCATACACTAGACCAGGGGTCGGGAACCTTCTTGACTAAGAGAGCCATAAAATCTAAGTATTTGGAAATGTATTGCAGTGAGAGCCATATATATACAGTGTATATAAACATTTATACAACTATATATTAAAAGTGATTTCAACAAAATTTCAGTATAATAAACCTCTGAATGTATTCTTTAAAATAATTTTGTGGTACTACTCACCATCCAGCAAAACTATCGGAATGAAAGTCAGCTTGCCGGGTCCAGACGCGAAGTTACTGCTGGCTAGCTTGCACACTGCTCAGTCGCTTGCACGCTTCCTTTCTGCTATCTCCCGCACAGTATTTTGATGCGAACGTAGCATGGGGCGTGTCAAAGTGCCGCGCTGCATTCGACCGTTTCATCGATGTTATTTTGTCATCGCAAATCAGACACACCGCAGAACCCGTTCTCTCCACGGAGGCGAATCCTTCGGTCCATTCGTCCTGAAGTCTCCCAAACTCGTCATCTTTTTTTCTTTTCGCCATTTTATTCGTTTCGGATTAGCTTTGAGCTAATGGCCGAGCGGGTTGATTCAAAAGGGGCGTATACCTGTTTCCACAGCAACGACGACGTTGGCCAGTATCACCCAATCAAAATGGCTCCTTGAGCCAACTGCAGCCCGAACAGGAAATAAGCAGTGAAAAATCGATCGATGGATGCATTCATAAACAAGCGAGAATTTTTTTTTAATCTGCGAGCCAGATGCAATCATAAAAAGAGCCATATATGGCTCGCGAGCCATAGGTTCCCGACCGCTGCACTAGACGCTCCGCATTATAAGGCGTCCTGTCCATTTTGGAGAAAATTTAAGACTTTTAATGGCGCCTTATGGTCGTGAAATTACGGTATTGTCTTTTTTTAGGGGCTTGAAAGAAATGGTCCGATTGATGGGAGGAATTGACAAGGTGACGCCCATTCCTCTGTTACCTTGACACAAATGAATCACATTTAGTAAAATGTCTTCATCAAGAATTGTAATATAAAAAGTAAGTACAGGACATTACTTGTGTGATGAAATTTCAAAAAGCCACATCTTTCCAGCAGAGACTGCGCCAGGATTTTTGACCTTATGATAAATTGCCCGAGAAAAAAAAATCAGATTTTCATGAGTTCACTTACTTGAGTCGTGGTGCACGGCAAACACGTGTATTGAATATAATATATGAATTTGCCCAGAGATTTAGACCTGGCCGTCCTATCGCAGTAATAATAATAATAATAATACATTTGATTTGTGGGCGCCTTTCTAAAAACTCAAGGACACCTTACAACAAGCAGTTAAAAATACAGATACAATGTTAAAAACAACATCAAATAGAATAAGATAAAATAAAACTAAATAGAGACAATGGATTTATGGTCAGAGTGAATAGGCTTGTCTAAACAGATGTGTTTTGAGGTGCTGCTTCAGGAGTTGGACAAGTCTAATGTTTCCAATTACCCTCTTTCTCCTTTACCCCTGAGAAATTAGGAGATTTGGGGGGTTATGGGTTTTTTTGTTTTTTACATTGCTGAGATGGTTTGCAAGCAAACTACCTCTAACCTAAGACGCATTCGAAATTCACTCTGACGCCCATGCACTACTCTGAAGTGAGTGTGTTCCGGTGAGGTAGCGTGCACTTCGCTCCCATGAGTTTCCGAACACAGCCAGCACACGCACATCCTGAGTCGGAGTGCTGAGTGCCTCGTGCCATTTTAGTGCACTCTGATTAGGCAAAAGACAAATTTGAGCAAAGCTCCAAGTTCCCGAAGGAACCAGTGCACGCTCTGAGGTTTTTTACCAATGTGACCCTAATGTGCAAGCAAACAAACAGACGCAGGATACAGCTGCAGCGCACACACGGAAACCGGAATTGTTAATGAATAGATACATTTCTGGGGGTTTTGAATGGGCGGGGGCTTGACAGATTCCTGATGGATTTTGCCCCCCTAACTCTGGTGTAGTGCATATACTATGGGCTAAAATATGTGCCACCAGAAAATAAAGTTCGCTAGACTTGAATAAGTGCATTGAACAACGGAATTTGAATTACAAGAGTTAAATTTGCATTGTTTGGTTTGAATCTTTACTTTGAAAAGCTGAATCCGAATCACACAATTTGAATTTGTGTTCCTCGCTGAAAATGTCAATTTCTGTAGATTTTTACATATTAAATTTTACAAATACAAATCTCTTCCTCACAAATTCAGTTCGCATGGTTTTTCACATTCGGTTTTACAGGTAAAACTTCACATCTTCTTCATAAAAATTCAGTTTGAGTGACAAAAATCTGAGCACTTAAAGACCAATTGATTGCACAACACAGATCTCCTCTTTGTCCAATCCACACCTTCGTTTTGATCATGTGACAAATGCTCTCAGGGAAAAAATGTTATCTGCAACAAGGGGCTCTTAATCTTTATGATACCTTAATTTCACCTTGGTGGTATAAGCAATTTCTCTTTTCCTCTTTTGCCATACCATCTCATATTTAATGTTCTTCAATTCTTGTGTGGGTGAATCATGGTTCACCTCACAAATCCAGCACTGAAATTATCTTTAAAATCTGGTTGATCAGGCATAAGACAGCGTAATCAAGTCATTCTACTAAAAAAAAACAAACAAAACCTGTCCTACATAGAACGGACAATCGGCTCAATGTGTAACAAATCATGAAACAGGATGAGCTAATTTGGAAGTCCTGTGTCGCATTAAGAGATGAGCTCCCAGTGTCTATTGATACGTGCTGTCTGATGGTTCTACCGCTAGGTGTCAGTAATGCCTAAAGCAAGGAATTCAATGTGGCCAAGATGTTTTTGTTTGGGGAAAAACCCCCAAAGAAACAAAAAAACAAAAAACTCACTGAAAACGAGACATACTGACTATGGGGCTTCATTTTGTTAAACCTGCACATACCCCTTTTTATCCCTCCCTGAAGGTTACAGAAAGTTGTTATCACGCCACTTTGGAAATTATAATCGCCACCCCAGGCCCCTACGCAGATCTCGTGTCACATCCTCAAGACGAAGATGCTGATTGGACATAGAGGAGATCTGTGTTCTTCCTGAAGTACTCGGATGTTTGTCACACAAACTTAATTTTTATTGACTAGAATTCTTACTTGTAAAACTGACTGTGAAAAGTCAGGTGAGCTGAATCTGTCTGGAAAGATATTTCAACTTGTGTTTTTACAACGGAATGTGAAAAAAATGTTCCGAATTGCATTTCCCTCAAGGAACACAAATTCAAATTGCGCAATTCAGATTCCATTTTTCAAAGTTAAGATTCACCCCCCAAAAAAAATAAATCAATAAAATAATATTTTTGTAATCCAGATTCAGTTTTTCAATGCACTTATTTTTAAGTTCAGTATCACTCAGATTCAGTTTCTGGTGACACATGTTTCAAGCCCATCGTTATATTGTCGTCCCTAAATGGAATGATTGCATGTTCGTGCAACCTGCTGAAACTCTTCAACCAGTTGCTCACCTCCATTGTGGTTTGTGTATACATGCATGCATGTTTATGAAGGCAAAAGGGAAAGCTCATGATCCTACCGTTGGTTTGACACATAACACACATTTTCCCCTCCAAATGTTTACTCCAGTGTTTGACTACACAATCATCTTTCTAAAAAAACACATTGATGTTTCAAACCAAAAGGTTTTTCTTCTTTTTTCTCAAATACCAGATGCTTTCAATTTAAGTCAGTAGACTAAAAAGCTGAGGCAAATCATCGGGGTGACACAATTGTGAAAAGAAGCATGCCAATGACCAGGTGGAGCGAATGACTGGAGACAATTGCCTTGTTCTGCACCATCATGCCTGTTCCTGAGAAAGACAAAGCATATCACACATTTAGCTCACTTTTGATACTCTTTGTTGTGTATTTGATCCAAATGTAAATACGCAAATATTTTCAGTCACAAGCAATATTGTCAAGTACTTTTCCAATAACAGTATTTTTTCTGTAATGAGAAAGCTGTTAAATTGTAGTTATTCACCTGAGTCCCGGGAGACAATAATCTCGTGCGCAGGTCCGTCCCCACCTTCAGCCCAGCATCGCACTTCCAATACAACATATCCATTGTCTTTGGGCAGGGGCAAGTTCACGGATGTCTTCTCTCTGTCCAGGACTTTCAAGACTGTTTGACCCTCATGCTTGTACAGAACCTGTCATCATGGAAGTAACAGTTTTGGTTACCGTAAAGCCATGCTGCACGTGATCTGGTAAATGTTTTCACCAGATAAAACTTGGGAGAGCACCTCAAGTGCAAAATGTTTGAAGTAAAGGGTAGTTCTTTGAAGGATTGGAGGAGAGCACCTTATAAGTCAGGGTATTGTGGCCAAGTGGATGAGATTGTCACCTGCCACCATGGGGACCTCCGTTTCAAGACCACCCCCCCCCCAGACACACAACTGTGGTGTTCTTGCGCAAGACACTGATACCCCAAAACTGCATGGGCACTTGGGCAGCCCGCTGCTCCAGGTATGTGCCAGCAACAGTGTGTGTTTACTGTGATGGGTCAAATGTAGAGGTCAGATTTTGTGTACTGTGTTTTCCGCACTATCAGGCGCTTCGGAGTCTAAGGCACACCTTCAATGAATCGTCTATTTTAAAGCTGTTTTCATATATGTAGGGTGCACCACATCATAGGGCACATAGAATAGAAGCTACAATAGTGGCTGCGGTTGTGTTATGCATCCACTAGATGCATCCACTAGATGCATAACACAACAATACAATACGAGACCGCTTTATTTATATAGAGCTTATAGAGACACACAGGCACAGTAGTGGTAATCCTGGTCATCCACGATGTAAAGAGAAGCATTGTGCGTAGTGCAGTTTCACGACTTGGCCCGTGTTAGCAACAGGCTCTGAAAGTTCGCCATTATTTCACTGAAAATACTTAATACGATACAAACCTCCCTTCCATGGCATCACGGCGGTGATAAATGATTTTCTAAAAGGGAAGCACGCTGTGGCTGATGCCTGATTTCATTTCTGACATTGGTATAGTCGGAATCTAGCATTAGCACGTACATTTTGTAACATGAAGACATTAGTTAAAATTATTAACTTTAATTTATGTCTCATGCACACATAACCTTGTGCCTTAAAAAAAAAGATATTTCGCTCGCTCCGTGTAGAAAAAAATATTCAATTCACGCTGCCTCGTTTATCACCCCCCGCATTCCCAAAGAATACTTCAACACCAAATCGCGTTTTCCAGCACATTCATTACCACATCAATCCAAATTGAGCATAAAGAGATGCAGTGTGCACCTAGCCATTGAGGAACATTCTGAAGGATTTTAGTCATGTAAACTTTCTCCAAAATGTAAAAAAAAATACAATAAAATTTTAAAAACATACAAAGAAATTGTTTTTTCTACATGTTCTACTGTCTTGGCCACTTTTGGTGTCATTTCCATGTCGAAGATGACCATTCCCCAAATAAAAATTCACTTATGCTCCAAATGTGGCCAAGGTGTACAAAGTAATACTTTTATCGTATTAATATGAACTTTGATTTAGTTTTACATGCTATTTTATTACTCATTAAAACAAACCATCAATCTAAATGAGGGTTAACAATAAATATTAATTAATAATTAGCTATGGGGGTTTTTCCGACAGATTTATTGTTATGATCCAACATGAGTGTATGAATGAAGGACATTGTGCGTAGGCGCTCCAAAGCTCAAAGGTACAAAAGTGACATCTCTGGTGTCGCGTTTTTTGCTGCTGTAAATTGCGAATTTCTCCATTGTGAGGCAAATAAAGATTTTTCTTCTTCTTCTTTTTCCATTCGATCGTTTGGAGGTTTGGGTGGGTTTGAACAGCTTTGAAGTTTCAGTATTTTTTATTTATGTATTTATTTTAATGAACGATAACAGAGACAATCTGTGACATCGAAAATATTGACAATTCAAAACGTCAGTTACCATATGGTAGACGGACAGTGTAAACAATACCGCAAGGTGCGTAGTGACCAACAGTCATTCATTGACGTTGACCATACTTTAATATTGAATATTCACAATCATATGCATTTTTATTCCTATTGGTGTTTGTGAAGCAGGAGCAGAAAACACTCACTTTGTATCCAAGTATTGCTGACTCATTGTGCATGGCCTTCACCTGGTCCCATCGCACAATTACCCATTCACCATCTGTCCTCCATGATACATTTCCAGGAGGGCGATTAGGAGCTGAAAAAAGAACCAACTACTTTAGTTGAAATTGTCCAAACCGACTGAGTCCACTAAAGTCAAATTATCTCATCATGAAAAGTAGTTTCTGATCACATTCATTTTATTCGAGTAAATAAACCATGCCAACATTTTAATATATATGATTCTCTAATTTCAGATACCGAGTGAGTTAGTAAGACCCCTGTGTGATTAGTTTGTGGGGAAAACCAGAGAACCCGGAGAAAACCCACGCAGGCACGGGGAGAACATACAAACGGGCAGAGCTGAGAGAATGAAACGGGTGTATAGAGAGCTGTTTCTCTGTGTTGGATAAGGACAACATGAATATGAACTGTTTTGAACTAGGTTTATGCTTGAAGCAAGTTCATTTTGTGCGGAAAAGAGATGTGTGGAATCAGACCAATGTTTCCTCTAAAGCTGCACGAGTGAGCAATTGTGTACTTCTCTCACCCTCAGCGCACACGGTGACAGCTGGCGCGCACACATGATATTTCTCATTCCTTCATTTCCACCCCACTTTAATCGACAAATAGGACACCAGAGTATTGCCCACTTTCATTACAGTTGCAGTAGTGCGCACACATTCTACGATAGTTTGAT
Organism: Hippocampus mohnikei; assembly: GCA_026261675.1. Classification (NCBI taxonomy): domain Eukaryota; kingdom Metazoa; phylum Chordata; class Actinopteri; order Syngnathiformes; family Syngnathidae; genus Hippocampus; species Hippocampus mohnikei. Next base: position 842,289 of record JAKGUB010000334.1, on the reverse strand, counting down.
GCATACGTTGACACAAATATACTCACACTCACAACAGGAGAGAGAGAGGCTGCAGGCGATGCGGGGACCGCTCCATTCAGGAAGTCCAAACATGGACGTAGTTTACGAGCCCCTTGAATGAGGCTCTTTTGCACGTTTCAAAGGTCAGGTGACTTGCATTTTTGGTGTTTTATTAAACGACATGTTTACCATTATTTATGAGTGAACAATATGTGACCATATATATATAAGTCCATCCATCCATTTTCAGATCCGCTTTATCCTCATAAGGGTCGCGGTGGGTGCTGGAGCCTATCCCAGCAGTCTTCGGGCAGTAGGCGGGGGACACCCTGAACCGGTTGCCAGCCAATCGCAGGGCACACACAGATGTACGACCATCCGCACTAACACTCACACCGAGGGACAATTCACAGTGTTCCATTAACCTGCCATGCATGTTTTTGGAATGTGGGAGGAAACCGGAATACCCGGAGAAAACCCACTCAGGCAAGGGGAGAACATGCAAACTCCACACAGGGAGGCCGGAGCTGGAATTGAACCCGGCCGGTACCTCTGGACCATTACACTAGGCCTGGCTTAATTATTTATGTTTAAAATAACCTGTGTGCCAAAATAAAAGTAACAAACATGGGGCCATTTTATTCATTTCATAGATCTCCATGATGATGTGATCTATTTTGATATAAAGATCATTTGAATTTTCTCATATGATACCACATCACGTGCCTTGTTATGATTGCAGGTTTTCGACAAGTGTGATACTGGTTTGGCCGCTGATGTTGCTCACTGTGGCCCAAGAAATGCTCAGGGAGTTTGTGTGAATGCTCAGACAGATAGAAAATTAAAGGGAACGTTGAATCAGAGTGACGACTTTTGCAGCCTCGATACTCTGCAGCTTGCCCTCGCTGTTAGCTGATATTCTCCCAGACTATAGGAGGCAGTGAAGTGCATCTAAGGTACATGAACAACTCTTCACCACAATAGAAGTAGAAAATTAGTTAATCTTTTGGTTTTGTTTTTTTTTTTTTTAAATCAATAAACTATTGACAACAACAAAGTAAATGAAAACAAACAATACGGAAGTAGAAACTACTATATCTGTTCATTTTTACCACGTGGAGCCATGTGGACCTCACGGACGCGTCAAGCATAAACCAACCTTAAAGTCATCTGATTAGAGAAGAGCATTTGATGAAATTGAAGTATTTTTTTATATTTCAATGAGATGAAAGAATCTTAGTCTACTGAAGACTATGCGTCCAATAGCTAAATTCTGCATGGATGGAGCTCAACTTCTCTTCGTTAATATAATCTTGTTCTTAAGACTGCACACGAGTCGAGATTAAATCATGCAGTGTGCATTGTTGCTTACAAACATGAAATTGTAACACATGGGGTTAAACACAATCAATTCCATATAATCTACCAAATTCAATGAAATGACTGATTACGATACCAATCCCTTACATCTGAATTATCTGTGCATGCATGCGAAGTAAGCAAACCTACGTGGTTTCTTGGTGGTGACAGTGGATCGTGGTGAGGGTGGGCCAGTGCCCGCGCTGTTATATGCCAGAACTGCAACATGATATCGAGTGCTCGGACGCAGTCCAGACACCCTGGCCGTTGTTTCAAGTCCTGCTGTCCGCACTCTGTCTGCTGCTGCTTCCCGTTCATGCTGTCGCCAGTATCGGATCTAATGACATCCATAATAGACATTGTCAGAATGTGACATATTCTCTATTCACAAATGAATCTCACCAAGTGAAGATAATTGTACTGTACAATCAAGGTATTGTCAAATAATATACTCTCATTGGGTGATGAGAAATAATATTAAACTTACACATTTAATTCAACACCAAAATAAAATCAACCAAGAATGGCGACGAGTCGCCGCATAATATAATTTGTTCTTTTCAGCACTGTAAAATGCACTTGTTGGTTGCATTGAGTCGATAAGAATGTCATCACCTCATATCCCCTGAGGATGCCATTGGTATTCGGTTGCAGGACAGGCTCCCATGACACTTGGATATCAAAAGCTGTCAGTGCAGTGACATTTATGCTTAAAGGTCCAACTGTCGGCTCTGTGAACGGTTAATTACAGTTATGGATGTTAAAATATGAAAATGTCATGTGCAATTTCACCAGCAGAGATACTGTATGGATTGATGAAAATACATCCTTGCTGTCTATGGAGGTATTGTACAGCATTAGTCCCCAACCACCAGTCCGCCGACCAGTACGAGACCTCGGCCCATTTAGGACCAGGCCGCACAGAAACAGACCTGCGAGCTGTGAGCAAATTTACACCATCAGACATGGCGGAAATTTCCGCGAATAGGAGGCCACTTTCTAACATTTGTTTGTCAGTTGAAATAAACACAATCCACCAATAAATCAAAGAAGAAGCACTAAACAGAAATAGTAACAAGTTGACCAAACGTACAGCGTAACACGCTGCGAATGGGCAGCCATGACTTCCGAAGATGAAGCTACTGTATTTTGACAGGAGAAGTGCCTACCCTAGCGGTATCGACAGGGGGAAGTGGAGGAGGAAGCTGTTGTGCGTGCTATGATGACAAAAACAAGGCAATACAAGAAACCTATTGAATCATTAGAACAAATAGCACCCAAGTGATCCAATGGAAAGCAAAAATGTAAAAATGCGAGCAAAGTTTGCACAGCCTGCCCCCGTAAACATTAACACTTTAGTCGCTAATAATTAGCCGGCAGCCAGTCATGAAAGCAACAATCAATCCTGTCATCTTTTGTTCAGTCACAGTTGCATGTAGCAAAGATGCACCCGTATGCAGGATCATAACTTGTGCATTTATTATTCCTGATTGGTCCGTTTGTTAATAGTTCACCATGTTATTTTATTTTATTCTACATTTGTTGTACAGTTGAATAACACTGAAATGCTTGAAAAAATATATGCTCATAAAATGATTACTTACACTATAATTATCTTTGTTGTTAGTACCAGTGCTTTAAAGCTGGCAATTTAAAAGCAAAGTTAAAAAAAATAGTTGCCGGTCCGTGACACAAAAAAAGTTGGGGGCCACTGATGTACAGAGATGTACATCATGTACAGATGAGACCGCTGTTGAGACCAACGCAAAGCTTCGGGTGCCCTCTGGTGGTCAAACCGCAGAACGTGCATTAAAAGGTGGAAGTTCCAAGCAATGCCACTGTTTAACACAACTTTCTATGTTTTGAGTTACGGGATCCATCCATCTATTTGCTGATTCGCTTATCCTCACAAGTGTGCAGGAATTTGCTTTGTAAATCAATCGACTATTTATTTCAAGGAGGATTCCACATCCAACACACGCGAGTAGCGTTAAGTCGACCCCAAGCACTCACAGTCATTAACCAGCGACAAAGGAGATGCGTCGATTTTATCAGTCGACATCAATGCTGTATATGTTGTTATTATTACTATTATTATTACTTGGGGGTCAAAATAAGGACCTGGAGGAAGATAAAGATGAAATATACTGTACATTTTCAATCATAATAATAATAATACATTTTATTTATAAGCGCCTTTCAAGACACCCAAGGACATAATGTAGCGATTGGTGAATCACAATTTATTTGAACTCTTATTGTAATTGTGATACAAACCTAATGTCATATCGTATCATCTACCTGAAGCACGCAGAATGACAGGAATAGGGGTTGCTTCCTGATTGTTTTTTTTTTTTAAATCAAATCATAAATCATATTAAATCATATTGAGTGCAATAACTATTGAACAAATATTGAACAGTGTGTCTATTGCAATATACGGTATATTGACAGTGACTTATTTCCCATCCCTAAGTCGACTAGTCAGTTCCATCCCTAATGTGGAGGCCATTTATATCCATTGTGTTAATTAGTGTCTAAACAAAAGAAACATATCAGATTGACTGACCTTCCTCTGCAGAATGGACAACAGCAATCTGGCTGAAGGGACCTTCGCCCCTTCGGTTAACGGCTTTAATTTTCACTTCAAAGGGGCTGTATGGCATCAGAGTGGCATTGTAGTACACATATCGGGATGACTCCACCAAAGGTATGCGCGCTTCTGTCCATGATGATGTGTCTTTCTTCCTGAAAGCCAGGATGTAACCAAAGCTATCACCGTTCTGGTATTCTCTGGCCATGGGCTGGAAGGTCAAGCAGAAGAGGAATGGTCAGCAAATGTAGCTTCAAAGCAAGTACCACTTTTCCATGTGCCATCAGATGTTCATTCATTTATTAGTTTTCAACTTACTGTCCATGTTACGATAAGTTCATTCCGATCTCCACCTCCACCTCCAAGTCCACTGGGAGCCACTGACGGAGCTGAATACCAAACCAAATTAACATTGATTAAAGGAGACACATGGGAATGTTACTATTTATTTGATTTTATACAAAAAAGTGAGTTATCTGGAATGCCTGCCCACCCATTAACTGTGACCAAGTATACCTTCAGCAAGTCAACCCACACCCAACTTGGCAGCCACTTTTAAGTCACTGCAGGACACCGTGTCAAAAACAAATGTGAAGCTGTATTTAGTTCTGTGGCTGCACAGATAAGCAAAATATACTTGATTGTTTGGTAAAGGTGTCCTCGTGGTGGTGGTGGTGGGGGGAAGGGTATTTGTTTGGCTGTGTATGCTGCATGCGCCACATGCAAAGAGCTGCACACGAAATTGAAAGTGTAATTCATCGGCTCAGTTATGAAGAGCTGCCATCATGAGGGAAAATGCAATCCACAAAATTTTTGTGGGTGCTCTAGTGTACTTCACAGTTCGCAACTGCTTTTTTAGTTTGCAATTGCTCTCTCTCTCTCTCTCTCTCTCTCTCTCTCTCTCTCTCTCTCTCTCTCTCTCTCTTTCTATTCGGGGAGTGGACGGCGGCCCCGGCGGCCCGACACCATGCGGACCGCCCGACCCTGAACTCCCTGGTCAGGTGCCCATTCCTTCCCCTCTCCCCCAACGACCCCCCCCCCGCATTTGCCGACGTTCGTCCGCGACGCCTACCCAACTCTCGTCCAGAGAGAGAGAGAGAGAGAGAGAGAGAGAGAGAGAGAGTTGTCGTTCGCATACAATTCTTGCCTACATATTAATGATCATCTAACAATGAAGCCTCACTTTGTGTGGCTGCTCTTTTTTTCCCTCACAGCTGATGTCTTTTAAAACTAGCAGCAATCAGGGCAGAGTGAAGTAATTAGCTTTCAGCTAACTTTGGGCTTGTCTGCTAGCTCCCACAGCGACGCATTACATCACTGAAGCCACTGGTCAAACATAGATCGCAATTATCTTTTTGCCTGTTTTGGGCACTTTTTCATTTTTTAATATCCGGAGCACCACATGTTCCGGAACAGTCGACAGCTCTGCATTAATTAATATGAATGGTGCATCCTGCATCGGTTGTGTCTGAATGCTATGGTGAGTCTGAAAAGGCAGAGGCAAATAGATTTTGTCTCTATTGGTGCACCTTCAATGTGCCAATTGTATAGAGCATGTCGTGTTAAAGTGGCGACAGTCTTATTTGGAGATTTGTTTTTCATTTTGGACTCCATACATAATTTTTGACCTGTTAGTCTGTGCAGGGCAACAATGAACTGGAGCCTGTGCCATCTGAAGGGAGGTGGGCTACACCTTGGATTGGTTGCCAGTCAATAACAGGTCACATTTCGTCAAACAACCATAATCAGTCATACCAATGGACAAGTGAGTCTTCAAATCACCAAACGTGCATGTTTGAGAAGCAAGCAAAAAAAAAGAACATGCATCCAGAAACACCATCGTCCATTTTCTGTAATTCTGAATATTACCCATCGGTTTTTGTTATTGGTTTTTGTCGACCTGTCTCTGCTGCCTATTACAGCCAGTCAGCTTGTCACATCCGTTCTGGCTGACCAAGTTTTCTTGACAGTTTCATGATTCCGAGTGTCAATCTAGTGTTAGGTCGTGCTTTGTATTACTCATGTGTCATTGGTTGTTAAGTAGTACTAAGGTCGTGTCGCTGATGGTGTAGTGGTACATTCGCCTGACGTGTGTGGTAGCAGCATGGGATCGGTTCCCATTCAGTGTGACTGTGGGGTGAATGGTTGCTCGCCTCTCTATGTGCCCTGCGACTGACTGGCAACAGATTCAGGGCGTGACCTGCCTTCCGCCCGAACTCAGCTGGGAGAGGCTCCAGCACCCCCACCCCCCACCCCACCTCGCAACTCTGTTCAGGATAAGTGGTGTTGTAGTGATCAGGTCCTTCGATGACCACGCACCACAATTGAAAAATAGTTCCTGAATTCATTATTTCATGTTTGTGAGAGAGAACTGTGCTCCCTTACCTAATTGTTGCGTGCGGATGGTATGTGAGGGCATGCTGGGCTCTCCACTGCCCAGTATATTGCTGGCAATGACCTGAAATTCATAATCCATCCAGGGTACTAGCCCAATCACATGTGCAGACTCCGCATTCCCCTCAATGTTCACTGGCTCTGTTTTGAAAATGAGATGAGTTCATGTCGACGTAAAGGGTCATCAAAATTTATATCATACATAAAGTATTTTTTGTTGTTGTTATGACTTACATAAATTCCAGCATTTCAATTGATATTTAAACAGCAAACTTTCAAACAGGTATGTCTTCACTTTAAAACCACTTAATAGTTCATGTTTTAATTATATTTTGACAGTTAACAAACCGGTCCGCATCTGTTTCCACTTTGATGACAGAGAAGATCGTCCCATGATGACATAATTGCCGATTGGACTGTGGTTGTCATAGCCACGACTCCACCTCAGCTCCACAGATGTCTCTGCTACATTCCTTACCAGTAAACCGCCAGGTGGTCCAGGGGGCCCTGGGCACAACACGGAAGCCAAAATGAAGATCTCACACCTTGTCTACATAAAAAGTACTTTACATTCACATTTGATTGTACTATTTGGGAGTAACATGATATATTAACATTTTTTTTGACTGGAACATTTTTACTGAAAGATTAACCAAAGGAATTTAAGTACACAAATGTTTGTTTGTTTATTTTACCAGTGTAAAAATAAATGAATGAATAACGTTGTTGTCATGATTCTGTTTGTGACCAAAAGGTGGCACTGCAGCTGCACACCTGTTGGTCATTCTGTAATTAGTGCTTTAAAGGGACTTCCAGCCCGCCCACTCATTGTTGCTGTTTGTTTGCTACTGTCATGTTTGTTCCGGTCATGTTTCGGTTATCGATAGTTTTGTTTCAGTCATGGTTTTTGTTTGATACTTTGGATTCTTTATGTTTTCAGAACTTTGTTTTGTTTAGGATTTAGTTTTCTCTGTGTTTTAATACAATTTGTCGAGTTCACCCTGCTCCTCCCTCCTGCCTGCTTTTTGGGGTCCTTGTGTCGTCAATGGTCACTGTATACAGGTGTACCCACAGGTGTGTGGCAGTAGTACAGATTACTTGAGGGTTTTCCCCTCAACAAATTGAACGAAAACAGTTCTAGTGGCCAATCATACCAACCTATGCCAATTAAGTTGGGACATTGTAGTAAGCATAAATTCAAAACTGAATGCAATGATTTGCAAATCATGTTCAACCTATGTTTAATTGAATACACGACAAAGACAAGATATTTGATTTTCAAAGTGATAAACTTTATTGTGTTAGGTCAATAGAAATTTACTTAAAATGTTATGGCTGCAACACGTTCCAAACAGCTGGGACAAGGTCATGTTTACAACTATGTCACGTCACCGTTTCTTTTAACAACATTCATTAAACATTTGGGAACTGAGGACACAAATTTTTGAAGATTTGTGGGTGGAATTCTTTCCCATTTGTTCTTAACGTACAGCTTCAGATGTTCAATAGTCGGGGGTCTCTGTTGTCATATTTTACGCTTCATAACTCACCACGTTTTCAATTGGAGACAGGTCTGGACTGCAGGCAGGCCAGCTTATTGCTCTCATTCTTTTACGCCAAAGCCACGCTGTTGTAACTAACACGTGGTTGTAACATGTGGTTTGGCACTGACGTGCTGAAATAAACATAATTGTTCGAAAAAAAATATGTTGCTTTGATGGTAACATATGTTTCCTCAAAACCTGTTCGAACTTTTCAGCATTTATGGTCCCTACACAGATGTGTTTGTTACACATGCCATTGGCACTTACACAGCCCTATTCCATCACAGATGCTTTCTTTTGAACTTTCCGTCCAAAACAGTCTGGATGGTTCTTTTCCTCTTTGGCCTTGAGGAAACAATGCCCCCAATTTGCAAAAATAATGTGGACTCGTCAGACCACAGTACACTTTTTCACTTCGCATCAGTCCATTTTAGATGAGCTCCGACCCAGAGAAACCAGTGTTTCTGGGTGTTGTTGATAAATGGCTTACAAACAGATGAAGCGTCCACCTGTATTTACTGGGTTTTCTGAAGTGTTCCTGAGCCCACGTGGTGGCTTGATACATTGTGCTTTTGATGCGGTGCCGCCTGAGGGATGGAAGTTCACGGCCATTCAATGTTGGTTTTGGGCCTTAGCGCTTACATGCAGTGATGTCTCCAGATTTTCTGAACCTTATGATGATATGGTCCGTAGATGATGACATCGGTAAATTCTTTGCAATTGTACGTTGAGGAACATCGTCTAAACATTTCGACTACTTTCTCACGCAGTCATTATTTTGCTTGTGACAAATTGAGCAATTCAGGGAAGCTCCTTGTATACCCGATCATTCCACCCACCTGTTCCCAGTTAACCTGTTCACCAAACATTCCAAGCATTCCACAACTTTCTTAGTCTTTTGAACCACCCGTCCCAGCTTTTGTGGAACATGTTGCAGCCATAAAATTCAAAGGTTATGATTATTTGCTAAAAACAATAACGTTTCTCAGTTTGAACTTTAAATATCTTGTCTTTGTAGTGTTTTCAATTAAATATAGGTTGAACATGATTTGCAAATCATTTTAATCAGTTTTTTTAAATATTCAGCACATCCCAACTTCACTGGAATTGGGTTCGTACATATAACAATGTCTAGAAACTTTAGTTTTTGTGTAATATGTTAACAGGTATTGGCATTTCATGCTGTGGAAAAAATAACGACGAGACCACTGCAAAATGATCAGTCTCTCTGGTGTTGCTACTTATAAGTACTGTAAAATAAACTACATTGTCATGGGAAGCCAATGACATGCCGTAGAGATTATGTTTCCCTGTTGAATGCCATAAGCAGCAGAAAATAGATGGATAGAGCTACAAAATAGTTGAATGTAGCTATAAACTAATGACAACTTAACTTTAAATTAAATTTCAATTTCAAACAATTTGAGGGTCAAAACACCAACTACAGCTGTGTACAGTATTTGTAATATATGTTCGAATGAGAACTGAAATGCATCTTACCTCGTACAACCAGTTTGGCTGTAACTGAGGCGCTGTCGACCACAGTTTGAGCTGCACATGTATAAGTGCCTGCCTGACTCAGCTGAGCGTTCACAATAAGCAGGTCTCCAGTGGTTTCCTTCTACAAGGTTGCAACCACAAAAAAAAAAATCAAACAAACAAAAACATAATAGAGCAATATGCTTGCAAACACAATATGTTTTAAAATAATTCAGATTTAGAACCATTTTGTTTGCTATAGTTATAGAACTATGAGAGGCATCTTAAATAAAACTTAGATACAATATAAAACTGTGTCCTATATTCTCTTGAGTGGAGTGAAAACATTTTAAAATAAGATAGACAACTACTAATAGTTGACTGTGCTAATGTCTTTCAATACTCTATCCACTAGGGTTGTCAATATCGAATATTTTTAGAATAAATTATCCTATCAATTATTCTCCTGATTAATCAAATAGTCGGATACAATTTTAAGTGTATTCCAAATGCATTTTTCATGCTCACAGTTTATTAACCAATTGTTGTTTAGTTGGTATTGTTTAGTGATAAACAATTCGCAACAATTAAGCAATATCACATGAGAGCTATTTATGTTGTCCTCACTACCCTTTCTGAAACGGATTCAGTTACTGGTTTGGTCATAGTTTTCGAAAGTAAAGGCAGGTGTTTGCAAATTTCTTACTTTGATTAAATACATCAAAGCGTATTTTCCGCACTATAAGGCACACCTAAAAGCATTAAATTTTCTCAAAAGATGACTGCACCATATAATACCTTATGTATTAATATATAAGGTATTAATACTGAATACCACATAAAGCATTGTGTATGGAATTACAATTTTCCGCACTAAGTTGTTTCCCAGTTGGTGTTTCTATGCCATCTAGTGGTAATTAGCAGGAACCAATTGAAACCTAAAAGGGTTCTGCCTGACACTAATTGACATGTGCATTCGCCAACACACACTCAAACGGACAGCTACTTTGTGAGCTCTGTGTAGCCATTATGAAACAAAGACAATATCAAAGCATAGGCAACTACTGGCTAAATGAAGGAAGAAGGAGACAAGCAAGAGTTCTCAGGATATTTAGCCCCTTGTGGGTGTGAGCCCACGAGGTTTGTGTGCCTTTTTGTCAAATCAATTGTCTTCATCACTTCTGTCTTTCATTTATTGTTTTGTAATGCCATTTGTATTTATATGTTACATGTCCTTGTTTGTGACCAGTTCTCATTGTTACAGCTGCAGCAGTTGTGAAGGCTCTATATAAATAAAGTTGTATTGTAGTGTATTCCTTTTAGGGTAGCACCATCTAGTGGATGCATAGCGCAACCACAGCCACTATTGTAACTTAAATTATATGTGCCTTATAATACAGTGCACCCTATTTGTGAAAACAGTTTTAAAATAGGCCATTCATTGAAGGTGCGCCTTAAAATCCGAAGTGCTTTATAGTGCAGAAAATAGAGTACCGTAAATTCCGGACTATAAGCTGCTACTTTTTTCCCAAACTTTCGACCCTGCGGCTTATACAGTGATGCGGCCAATTTATGTAATTTTTCTAACGGCCGCCAGGGGGCGCTCGAGTAGAAAAGGTAAGATTCAGACTGCCGCGTCACAGGCACCGTTTGGGAAGAAAGTTATATTATTATTATTATTGTTAAGTTATATTATTAAAACTTTGAAAACTCTCTGTGTACCGTCTTTCTTTGTAAATACGTTTACATGTTTTAATGTGGGCACATGTGGCTTATATACAGGTGCGGCTTGTGTATGTACAAAATTGGTTTTCCTCTAAAAATGTAGTGGGTGCGGCTTATAATCAGGTGCGCTATATAGTGCGGAAATTACGGTAATCAGTCAAGAAGAATTTTGACAATTTAAAGTCAAACAATGGCTCTAAACCATTAAAATGGCGATTAAATGTGAAATCGATGAGTTGTTGATGAATAGATATCCACAAGAAATCTCAGCATTCACTCACCCCTTCTATTCGGTGGTATGGACCTGTGGAGTCCTCCAGGTCCAGAAGAGCCCCATTGAGGGCCCAGGTGAAGGTCAGGTCCATGGTGGGATCATGAGAGGCATGGCACTGGAGTGTCACATTCTCACCTTGATTGATGTCGGCGTTGGAGGGAGCCAATGTGATTTTGGTTGCATCTGTGGGTTTTGGACCACATTGAGTTTTTCAAGCAGCACACAAGAATGAAAAATTTGTAAATTAAAAAGAGTAGTTGATGGTTGTATTCAGTAGCAAGAGAGAGTATAATTGTCTTCTTTTTGGCACCCCAGCTTTGGATGTTTGGCATCTGCTTTGGTGTCACAAATGCAAGTGGCAGTAATAAACAATTATTATGTGTTTTAATAAGGAGATATTGTTTGGTTTCCAAAGCCAAGTTTGTCAAAGAAAACTAGAGTCGAATTTCTGTGAATGCGTGTAAATGATACCTCTGACAGAGAGGTGTCCTGTGCTGTTAGCTTTGCCCAGGTAATTCTCAGCAAAGCAAGTGTATTTCCCTTCATCTGCCCTGCTTATGTTAGTGATCCACAAGATTCCATCAGGAGTCACAGTCACCCTGGGCAGACATTTCACACAAAGTCAATCAGGGTTGCAAGTGTAACATTAATGACAGTCGACATATTATGAAAAACAACAACACGGTATCTGAATTGTGATGGAAAAGAATGTCTGGGGTCAAAATGGTCGTATTTAGTTTGTGTTCTTAAATCTTGATTTGTGCATGGACTTCCCACATTTGCCTCCATGTTTAGTTCTGAAATCACGTACCTAATATGTTATCTCCATGGCATCACTATGACACTCCTACATACCCACTTGCGCTGACATAACATTAGGAAGGTAACAGTCGTTAATAATGGTCCGGTGCCTGGCTGACACAACTGGGACCCTGTGGGATGCTCATGTAATAAATTCATCATTGAATCATATTAATTGCTGTCTTTAAAAATACTTTTTTGTCATCCGACGTACTTTTAAAAAACAGGCCGAGCGGGGCTGTTACGTCACTGTCATCAGATTGGCCAACTAATGCGATTTTTCAAGGCCAACCAATTTCCTGGTTAAGTGAGCAAAGTCATAAAAATACAGTGTATACACTATGCATAGATGGTGTTTTACAATACTTGAAGATATGTCCGATTTCATATGTACCTGTATCTGAAATACTGAAGCTTATGGAAAAAATGTGAGTAGCCCACACTGCTCGCCATGTCCATTCATTTGAATGAGGGATCTTCAGGTCTCAAGAGGACCGTGAGGCGTGTCCCTTGGAACCTACCGACTTGACGACGTCCTTCATTTGCAGCCTGGAGCCTTGGCGGTCCCTCGGCTTCGGATGCCAGAGAGTGATGCTTGCGGGCCACCGGCGGCAGCAAATTAAAGAGGTGGCCAAGGGAATGAGTGGCAGGCAAGTAAGTGAATGAGAGTGACGGCTTGCGGAAATTTTTACCACAAGCTTCACTATTTCATCCATTGGTGCCGATTACATTGAAAATATAATTAAGTGTTGTTGTAAAACACAATATACTGTGTGTGTACGCCATATACTGTATTCTTATGTCTTGGCGGCGGCCGGAGGCTGTCTTTCATCGGCTCAAACCCAGAAAAAGATTGAAGACAGCCACATCATGCAATGGTAATACAAAATATGAATCTCGCCACAAAACCAGGGGCCAGACTTGCCACTCATGGAATCTTATGGCAGAATCCCGCAAGTGTGCAGTGGAGGCTCCACAGTTCAGGTGAACTTTCCCCATTTGATTGGCGCAAGCTTGTAATTGGAGAAGCGACAGGAAAAGCGGCTTATATCTTGTCCACGGTCAGTGGTGCCATGGTGTCCCTACCTCTACTAAATGATATCCACATAGCTCTTGTAAAAGAGGAAAAAATCACATTTTTGCAAGACAGAATTAGAACTATCTCTCAATCTTCTTGAGACAGCTGTGTTAAACTCAGTCAAGAAAAAATATCAGGTTATGGTTTTGTTTCTCTCACGTTCCACACACCCTTGATGTAACAATAACCAATGTTTTATCGTCAAGGATCCATATCATAATCCGGAATGTATTTGTTGTTACCTGCTGCTGTTGGTGAGCAACTCAGTCCCACGACTCCAGAACAGGCTTGGTTTAGGGGCTGCTCGTGGGCGACACTCAATCATCACTTGTCCCCCTCTGGCTGCAGGGATCAGCTTCCGCACAGGGTTTAATCTGAAGTCTGGAGCTTGAACTGGAACAGGGAGAATGTGCAGAACAGAGATGGAGTTGTCCGAACTTTAGCTGAAGATGGGGGTGCAATGTTTTGGTCGGTTATTCTCATTCATAGGATTCTCTACCTTGGACTCGAAGCTCAGCAGTAGAGTAGATAGTTCCATGCTTGTTCTCAGCGACACACTGGTACATCCCAGAATCCTCCAGGGCTAGGTTGCTGATTTTGAGACGAGCTGCATTTACTTCAACTCGATCCTGGAGAGTGCAAAGGGTTGTGGATGGAAAGACACAAGGGAGATGGGAAGTTATAAAGCTTTTTCACATTTTCAACCATAATCACTTCCAGAAGGCTGTTCGAAAGCCAATGTGTTCGAAAACCGAAACCCCGCTCTTTAAAAAAAACAAAAAATCTTTATGAATTTTCATTTTTTTTCATATATTAGACACCTCGCACTAAAAGGCGCAGACTACAATGCGTCCACTGGATGGTGCTACGGTCCTTCCATTCAACTCGAGAGGCCTCTAAAAAATGTAAATTAACTATTACTGTACTTCAATGAAACTACGAAAATTGAAAATAATGCATCAAAACAGAAAATCAAGCGAGGAAATCACAAAATAAATTCTATTTCCCCCTAATGAATTGATTTTGTGATTTCCTCGCTTGATTTTCTTCGTGGTTTCATTGAAGTAAGAATTAATTTACGTTTTTCGGAGGCGCCCATGAACGCCTCTCGAGTGGAACGGAGGAGAAGGCACGGAGACTGACAAAGACGTACTGTACCTGTATTTGTTCAGACTGTGAAAACCATTAATAAAGTCTGCGTTTTAAAAAAAATAAAACCACAACCACAGCTCTCCTTTTTTCAATAAATACAGGTGCGTCTTTGTCCGTCTCCTTCCCTTCTTTTCTTCCGGTCAACTTGAGAGGCGTTCATGACCGCCTCCGAAAAAAAACATTGGCACGTCTTTTGTCGTAGCTCCAAGAGTACAGTCAGATAAGATAAAATAAGAAAACCTTTAATAGTCTCACAATTGAGAAATTCCCACTTTACAGCAGCAAAGTTATGAGAGGAAGAAGTAGAAGAACAAGATAAAAATGAGCTGCTGGAAAGGCAGCCACTCTCGCGGCGCCATCTTGAAGTCAAAATAACACAACAAGAGGTCAGTCGTAGTTATTTATTCCTTTGTTGTGTATTCACAAATGATGAAATCACAATAGAAATTCTGTAGGGGGGGGGTAGAATTTATTTTGTTATATCCTCGCTTGCTTTTCAGTTTTGATGTATTATTTTCAAATTTTGTAGTTTCATTGAAGTAATTGTTAGTTTAGGTTTTTCGTTGGCGGTCTTGAACGCCTCTCGAGTCGAACGGAAGAAAGCACGAAGACAGACAAAGACGTGCCTGTATTTGTTGAGACTGTTTTAAAAAATGAACACCACAGCTCTCCTTTTTTTGGAGCTGCAACACAAACTTATTTAATAAAGCAGTGACACACTTCACTGAACCAACAGCAAGTTATAACATTAGTAGCATGTCTCCAGGAAGGAGCTATCTTGGAGTCAACTTATTACTGTAATAACGCAAAAGACGCACCGGATTTTAAGGCGCTCAGTGAGCTTTTAAGAAAATGGAAGAGGTTTTGGTGCGCCCAATAGTGCGGAAAATACAGTACTTTTTTTTCCTGTGTAGTACTCGCACCTGTGTAGTGAGCGGCTGTCCATTGCGGAACCAGCGAATAGAAGGTCGTGGTTTACCAGCAGCCACGCAACTCCAGTGCAGTTCAGAACTGATCTCGACCTCAGAGTCACTCATCACCTGCAACCAGTCTGGCTGAGCTGAAACACAAAAGAAAGAACTGGGTTGAAAATGGCATATTAAAAAAGTGGTCATGTGTGAAAACAACAGCGATTGAATGTGAAGTAAGTGAACGCTAACAAATACCTTGCACACTGATGCGGCCCTGGTACACATCAACCCCTTCGGAATTGTGGGCTTCACACTCATAGACACCCTCGTCATCAAAGGAGAGATCTGGTAGAATGAGTGTCGGACCCGCAACACTCGAACCTGCCTTAGACGGCATAAGTCCATCCACCTTTTTCCATCTCAGTTTTGGGACTGGACTACGAGAGGAAACGTACAGACAAGTAAGAGGTCCAAGTCAAAAAAGATAAAGGATTAAATGTTTAGGATGGGTATTTTCAAATTGCGGACCGTGGCTATGCTCCAGACCAAAAGTCAGGGTCTCATGTGGACCCACGGTCAATTGTGGTTAGATAAAGGGATGTCACGTGCCTGTTTTTTTTCCCCTCGCATACGTCACTGTCACAGACTGCATACGCAACTATATTCAGTATCACAGTAGCACTTGTGATCACGTGACCATAATGAGCAATCAAACCAGTTGTTTACTGTCAAGTGATTTGAGGGGATTGACGATGCGGCATGGCCTCCTCAAAAAGAGAGTTGAGGCAGAAAATAAAGTTGAAAGGAATGAATTGACTGGTGGTTGTAATAATTTTGGGTTTAACATTATAGTTCTTTTTTTTTGTCTTGACTTGGTTGTTGCAAGCATCAAATATAACATCATGAAATGTCAGTGATATGTTTGTTCTAGTTTACCGGACATTTAAGTTATTGTTGTTGTATTGAAATGTGGACTGTTTTAAGGGTTGAATATATGTTCAAAAGATTTCTTGACAATAATTTGTTCTATGTGGCCTCAGGATTCGAAACGTGGCATTCTGATTAATATTCCGTTATAGATGAATATGAATCAACGAGTAAATTCCAACCATTTTTATCCATCTCAGGCGGCGGCCATTTAGCCATTTGTTATATAAATCAGCATGTATTGTATTGTATTTGTTGTTGACTGAAAATGATATCAGTTGCTCGGGTCATGACAAATCTCAGCTTGCGAATGTCACAGGAACAAACGCAGAAAACAGGAGAGGCGTGACTTGTCGTTACCTCAGCCCTGAGTAACTGTGATGTCAATTTCAGTCAACAGCAAGAAAATTAGTTGAATTCCCCTTTAGCAGGGACATTCATGTCGATCCTGATCTACCGGTAGATCTAAGACAGGTCCCAAGTAGATCAGAGGAGTGTCGAGGAGAAAAAAAAACAAACAACCATTTGTGTGTCTTCGTACATGTAAATAAGGGTATTCATGATGATACATCGTTGTCCATTAGTGGGATTAAAACACTTTAATTATGGTAAAGACAAATATTAGTTTTTTTCATGAAAACAAAACCACATTTCAATTGAAGATCCCCGGTTTAGGATACTCACTTTCCATAGGCAAAGCACTCTAACTGGGCAGTGTGTCCGGCAAGGGCGTAGGTCTCCGCCGGGAAGCGCACCTTGATGCTTGGAGCGGACTTCTTTGGATTGGCTACAATCAAACCAGGAGGTTAACTTCACTGAGATCATCGATTTGTTATTGTCTAATGACATTATTGGTGTGTAAATAATGAATTTGTTGCTCGCAAGAGATCTAGAACCATTTTATGTCATAATTATACCCACTTATGGTGCTATTATCCGCTAATAAATGAACATGCAAAAAAAAAAAAAAATGCCAAGCACAGCGAATCCCACAGGAAATCTTTCAGATTTTTTATTTTTATTTTTTTTAAATCTACACCAGTGGCATGAACTGCAATGTGACTGATCAACATGATCAACAACTGCCATCGCTGCCGGCCGGCCCAATTTAATGCTATTGATAGAGCTGCCTGTCAATGGCAGTGGACAAGTTGAGAAAAAAAAGAAGAGAATAGATGTCACTTGACTGACATACAGGGCAGCCAGTCATACGCCTGTATGACGCCATAAAAATAATCAGGGGAACAAGTAAGCCAAGGATGTCCATCTTGGAAAAAAAAAAATGTATCTAAATTTAGGATAGAACATTGAGATGCACTCTAGCTGTGTCAGCAAGGCACGGACGGCACTTGCGTCTTACCTTCAGGCAGCACGGTGAGTTGGTTAGCTTTGCTGAAGGTACTCTTCGTACTGATGTCCATGTTTATGGTCGTGAAGCAGAAGTAGTTTCCAGTGTCATTGGGCTCCGCTTTGGCCAGGTAGAGGTTACCTGTTACCTGGGATACAAACCAGCGGCCATCATCTTTCTTGATGAAGTTGGGAAACTCATTGAGGAGCCACCGGTAGGATAGAGCTGCAAAGAGGGAAGATTCGTGTTTATCTGATTAAGTCAAAGCGCAGTAGTACATTACCCTAGTAAGTCACCCTTTAGTCCCAAATTTCTAAAATGCGACATGCACAGCATACCTGCCATTAAAATGTTACCTGGGTAATGTGGAGGTGGCTGACATGCCAGGAATGTTCCGATGCCTTCATAAGCTGTCTGAGGACTCCTGCTGTCAGGAGGGAAGTCGTGAAGGTCTAAAGAAAAGAAAAAAGAAAGTCATCACAGAAAAAAAGAGCAATATAGACCAGTCACATATACGGAACACACAAAATCACTTATTTTTCACAATGTCAAAACTCAATTTCAATGACATTGTATCATGTAAATGGCAACTTCCAGAAAACATTCACAATGTGTTTCAAAATTCTGAATGGCGTTATAACCATCTATTCATTAATTTTCCATACCGCTTGTCCTCATTAGGGTGAGCTGGAGTCAATCGAAACTGACTTTGGGTAAAAAAAAGCCAGGTCCAATTAGTGGAGCCCAGAGTTCAAAGTAAACATGGTGAAGCTGTATTTAGCCATGAAGCTGCACACAAATGGAATAAGCTAACAACACAAGTGAAGTCAGCCCTGAGTGTAAATGCTTTTAAATACAGGTTAAAAACGATTCTTCTTACACCATTTCATTAAGGTCTTATAAACCATTTTAAATCTTTTTTTTTATTTTTTTAGGAACCCGCTTCTATTTCTTCACTGTACTTTAAAATGTTTGAATAATGTTCTGTTACTGTGTTTAAATGGTGTTACTGTACATACTACTAATTTGTGTATGCTATTTTTCTCTGCTGCCCTTCTGAATGTTGTTCAGTGTTTGTAAAAAGCACATTGTGTTGCCTTGTGTACACACTGTGCCATATAAATAAAAGTGCCTTGCCTTGCCTTACACCGTGGATTGGTTGTCATTCAATCATCGGGCACATAATATCCATTCAAGGAATTTTATCACACATGGTGACACTGGCATGCACCACACAGATACATTACATTACATTTCTAAACTCATTTCTACCCCAGTTGAATCTATAAACTTGACACCACACCATTACCAAAGGCGCATGGAAATTAGATGGAACGTTGATAGCAATGCACATTTCCACTTGATACGGCTGGAAATACAACACTCAAGGGCCCAGGTTAGCCCAGTAAATTCCCAAGAGTCATCAAAATAAAATGAAACAAGTGGGCCAAATCATGATTTTTCAAGATACTATAGGCCTTTTGTTTTTGAAAGAAAAATACTTTTTGTGTAGTCCATGCAAACTTGGAACCCCATCAGTATATGAAAAGGAGCAATGCATCAGGGAGTTCTTAAGATGATCACATTTGATTTCAAAGATTATGTTTTGGATCAAATCGGGAAAAAGAGAATAGGAACATGCACAAAGGCAAAATGCCAGCATTTAGAGGCAGCCCTGTAACTGATACTTTCACGGAACGGAACTCGTTAACATTTGCATGTGTGAAAAAAGTATGTTCTTCTGAAAGTTATTGGGTCCCATTTTAAACATTTTCACCCCCACTCCAGATGGTGGTCATGGAGCTTAAAAACGGAAGCACATTTGGCAACCGTGGGACTGTTTTGTGATTAAGGACAAGCCAAAATTTTGGACTTGACTTTGGTTTAACTTATGATTAATCATCCACCCCCAGGTCATACTCACTGATAAAAGATGGGAGTTAATAAGGTTTAATTTAACATTTCTTATATCGGGCATCCATTAACACAGCTTTTTTTTCTTTTCTGTGATATATTTAGACGACTGGATTTCTTTTTACTTTGTTGCAGAATCGCCCCCTAGTGATTTATTGAGATATGAAACTCGTTCAAAAGACAAAGTGCGCAAACAACTGAATAAGAACTACTGACATTTATTTTGGTGAGTGTAGAGAACTGTAACTTTACTTACAGCCAAATTTCAGGTTTGCTGCTCTGCTGATGATAGTTCCACAGCGGTTGATGGCAAGACACTGATAAGAACCCGTGTCTCGACCAGACTCGGGTCTACTGATCACCAAGTTGCCAGCAACCAGAGTATAACGGAGGTCTAAACCCAGCGGGACCTCAGTACCATTCACCAACCACCTGCACGTCAACAACAAAAAGCCATACAAGAATAGTTTAAATAAGAGGTCCCATGCTACTTATCTATCTATCTATCTATCTATCTATCTATCTATCTATCTATCTATCTATCTATCTAGAGAGAGAGAGACAGATAGATATACATTTAGGATCTTGAACTGGTTTGATTTAACATTGTTTAACTGTACATACTGATTTCTATAATCTAGGTAACTTTTTATCAATTTATATGACACCCCTCTTAGACCATATCTTTCTTTTTTTCATTACAGTAATCCCTCGCTATAACGTGGTTCACCTTCTGCTTCTGTTTCACGGATTTTTAAGTGCAGTTTTTAAATGCTTTTTTTTAAACGG
This sequence comes from Hippocampus mohnikei, assembly GCA_026261675.1. Lineage (NCBI taxonomy): Eukaryota > Metazoa > Chordata > Actinopteri > Syngnathiformes > Syngnathidae > Hippocampus > Hippocampus mohnikei. The sequence goes on along the minus strand of JAKGUB010000334.1, from coordinate 822,001 downwards.
TGAATTGTGTTCTGCATCCTGATTGGCTAAGGGACTGACCAACTGAACAGTCTCCGCACCTCGTCTCTGTACAGCTTACCAAATTTACCTTTGCAAATTTTTGGTCTTTGGTTTCATTGTATCAGTAGCGGATGCTGGTCTGTCGAGGAGGAAAAGCTGAATTTTGGCCAACATCATAAAATGTGTCCGTTTATTTAGACGTGAATTCTACTCTCCGTTTCCGATGCCGTCACCATAAGATCGGTGATTGGCTCATTTCGCTGTCAATCAAAAAGAGATTCAGCCTCAGAGAGATCATCCGATCATCATGCAGAAAAGCTGAGCGACCGGGTCAGCCTATCAACGCCCACTGTCCATAGACTCCCGGAGACGCTGAGCGTCCAATGGGCGGGACAAAGCCAGCATTTATCCAATGACTCGTCTCGTTTCAGTGCATTGGGACAACCTACACTGAACCCTCTAGACGCCCAGCGTCCGCGCGGTCGACGCTCAGCATCCACACAGTGGACAACGTGTGTTCTGGGACTGCAAAGATTTCCTGGCCCATGATGATGACTGGCAAAAAATCAAATTTCAACAGTATTCCACAAAAGCAATATCATTCGGAGTAGTAGTATCAAAACAATAACCATCGCTCGCAAGGACCCCCTGTATGGTAAATCGGTCATTTTAAATTATGGTTCTTGGGAGATTTCTTCACTGAAATCAAACAGCAAGAAGTCGTACTGGGGTTTACATAACTTTTAGTATTAAGGGTGAACAAGTGTCAAAACCAAGACAGTACTGTTGGCAAGACTTGAACGGTATTACCCACCTGTAGGAAGCAGCTGGACTTGCCCTGGCCTGACAGCTGAGAACTACCTTCCCTTCACTCAGCCCTTCTGGGTAAATTAAACTGCTTGGTTGTTCTTCAAAGACTGGCCCGCTATCATGACCAGAGACACACACTTCTCCACCTGCAAATAGCACACACACACACACACAATGGTTGAAAAAAAGTCTCACAATCTTGTTAAGGCATATAAGAATTGGGCCTATAATGGTAATTAGCTGGATGAGGCAAGAGATGCATTCAGCATGTGATTCACTAACATCACCAAACTTTTACATGATTCCCTAGTGATGGTTTCCCAAGCTTTCACAGCATGAGTTACCCTATTTGGTCTCCTTTTTGAACATGCTTGATAGCAGGGGTGTCAAACTGAGTTTTGTCACGGGCCACTTTGGAGTTATGTCTATAAATGTCAACGTAATCATGTCATTGTGTTATTACTTGTACACAACAAATTGATGGATTAGTAGTTTTGTCATCACTCCATTCAACTATCTGTTTGTTTTAGGTTTCAAGTTAAGTTTTCATGACATTGATCTCTTTTGGTGAAGAGAAAAACTTACTTTGCTGACAGTTTCGACTGTCACTTTAGCCTTCGTCAAACCTGTCACTGCTTCCTTGTGACGCATCTTAAAAACAGCTATTTGTTTGTTGTTTGATTATGGTTCAAGTGAGTGTAAACAGGGTAACAAAATGATGAACAAAATGTCAACCTTATTTAATGTAATGGATGTTGATTGATTGATCATCTCCTTTTTATTTATTTTTTGTACTTCCTTCTCTTTACATGTCTTGCTCTCATCAGTTTACCGAGTGACTTTTGGCCTCCTGATGCAGCATACAGTACATTTGTTTGTTATGGATGCAGTTTAAGGAAGCCTTAACCACATGTTCATCCCTTGGTGGTTGACTGACTATTGGATGAGAAAATGATATTCTCACCCAGGTCATTTCTTTCTCAGGGCATTGAATCAATCGCAACTGGACTGCTCCGTTTGTTTTACAAGATTTTTCTTCTCTCATTTGAAAAGTCTTCAGCAATTCATACAACAAGGCTTGGTGAGGACAGACCAGCCTCAGTTTATTCTCCAAATTGGAGGCACACCCCACCAACAGAAACCCTACCATTGTTTTGGGTTGCAAATGACCAAGAAAGTGGGGACTTTCAATGTTGGGACCATGACAGGAAACTTGAACGTCTCGTCTCCGTTACTGCCTTTGCACCTGGTCTCCTGGACTCACAATATTTCCATCCATCCATCTATTTTCCGATCCGCTTATCCTTATAAGGGTCGCGGGGGTGCTGGAACCTATGCCAGCTGTCTTCGAGCAGTAGGCGGGGGACACCCTGAGCCAATCGCTGGGCGCACAGAGACCAACAACCATCCACGCTCACACTCACACCGATGGACAATTTTGAGTGATCAATCAGCCTGCCATGCATGTTTTTGGAATGTGGTAGGAATACCCGGAGAAAACCCACGCAGGCCAGGGGACAACATGCAAACTCCATACAGGGAGGCCGGAGCTGGAATTGAACCTCTGCACTGTGAGGTCGACACGCTCACCACTGGACCACCGGGCCACCTTTCTCCTAATGGTCATGTCAGCCAACTCCCTTGCTTTCTCTGTCATAGTCATATGTACCCCTGACCTTTATCTATGTATGCATAAACATACATTAAAGAAATTTGGAACAAAAGCGTGTGTGAACAGGATGCGCACGTGTGTGATTGAATGAACTTGCCAAAAGCTTTGAGTGTAAGTGAGCTGAGGACTAGTAGGGTCAAAAAAGGCTCCATCATCTTGATCCACTTCATGAAGAGATTAGGTGCCGCGTAAGTTTTCTGACAGTATCTCATCGGTGGGTTCCGTTTATGCCTAAAAAGAGAACAAAAATATTAGTTGAATGCAAGAAATGAATGTGTGTGTATATGTATTATATGTGGGTGCGATTGTGTCAAGTTCTATTTAAGTCATTTCTTGATGGAAGAGGATTGGAGGTAATCAGACTTGGGTAATTCATGATTTAAGATTAGGGGTATAACTACCGTATTTTCCGCACTATAAGGCGCACCGAAAAGTCTTCCATTTTCTTAAAAGTTCACGGTGCGCCTTAAAATCCGGTGCGCCTTGTTTATGGTCATTACGGTAATATGTCGACCCCCAAGATGGCTCCTTGCTGGAGACATGCTTAGGCATAGAAAAAAAAGTAGTGTGTTTCCGGTAACCCGACCGACCGAGAATTTCTACCTCGAACAAAAACGTTCCGGTCGGCATTTTTTTCAAACCTTCTACATTTTTGTGTAATAATAATAATAATAGTACATTTCATTTATACGCGCCTTTCAAAACACTCAAGGACGCTTTACAATCAAAACAAGAACAATAAAACCACAGACAAAATTATAAATAATAAAAGGAAAGATGTTTACATCGGTGCAAACTCTCGCGATATGCACGTTGAGCATGCGCGTCATTTGCCGTCGTGTGTCAACAACATTGAATCATGGCGGCGGCCGCGATCTCCGAAAATAGTTTAGACCGCATTTTGTGTGTTGCAGTCTAGCATTACTACACCTTGTGACGAATATTTTATTCATAAAGTTACCATGCTACAACCAGTAAATTATAGAATAACCAATACTTGTTCCTAATATTTTTCACAGCGATTAGCCTACAAATCTAATGACCAATTTGCCATGTAATCGTGCCTCGCGTCGTCCGTCTCTCGCTCTCGTGTTTTGTGCATACGTCACAGGTGAGTTTAGTGATACGCCCTTCGGACGATTCATACGAAAAATCAGACTGGCATTGCCATTTCTTAAATGACGTAATTAGTAGACTTTTGTGAGTTTTTCGCCGCCATCTCAAACTTTCATCCGCGATTCCTCAATTTGCGGACTAAAATAGCAACCCGTGATACGCACCTATCTGTTGGGTCCCCCAACACTCAAAACGAGTAAATTCGAAGAAACACAGCCACACACCACAAACACACAGAGGCACAGTGAAATCGCGTTGATCACACAGTCAAGTCGTGTGCGGTGACTTTAATGGTTAAACTATGTTTCGGTACCGTAAAATGACGCCACGGAAACGACACGCTACCGGTAACTATTGTTACGTGAAATCCTCAGGCTTGCCGTAGTTTTTTGTTTGTTTGTTTGTTTTCCTTCGGCGGCGAGCGGGGGTTTCAATGTCTCCTTGTTTTATGGTTATTTTGTTTACATTTATGATGGGGGCGTGGCAAAAATATTTAGAAAAATAAAAACATTTGTCCGACCTACCGACCCTATGCCGAAATTCCATGTTACCGGAAACACACTACTATTTTTTCTACGCCTTACAATGTTATAACCTGCTGTTGATTCAGTGAACTGTGTCACTGCTTTATTAAATACGTAAAAAAGGAGAGCTGTGGTGTTGTTTTTTTAAAACGCATACTTTATTAATGGTTTTCACAGTCTCAATAAATACAGGTCCGCCTTCTCTTCTTCCGTGCGACTCGAGAGGCGTTCATGACCGCCTCGGAAAAATGTAAATTGATGATTCCTTCAATAAAACTACGAAAATGTAAAATAATGCATCAAAACAGAAAATCAAGCGAGGAAATCACAAAATAAATTCTATAGCCCCACTACAGAATTTATTTAGTGATTTCCTCATTTATGAATACAGTACACAACAAAGGAAATGCTACGCTCAAGGAAATGCCAAAATTAATTCTGTCGGGGGGGGCTTTAGAATTTATTTTATGATTTTCTGTTTTGATGCATGACTGTATTTTCAATTTTCGTAGTTTCGTTGAAGTAATCGTGAATTTAAGTTTTTTGGAGGCGGTCATGAACGCCTCTCGAGTCTAACGGAAGAAGAGAATGCACGGAGACGTACCTGTAGCTCCATCTTGTGGATGCATTGTAGATTGCGCCTTATAGTCCAGTGCGTGCAATATATGAAAACAATAACAAAATAGGCCATTCCTTGAAGGTGCGCCTCATAATCCAGTGCGCCTTTTAGTGTGGAGAATACGGTATTGTAGAAGCCAGGGCCAGGTAACTGTGAATAGTCCCCCTTCCCCCCACCCCTGCATTATAAACAAAATCAACATTTCAAAACAGCATTTGATTTTTACTTGGGTCATCCATCCAACCATTCATTCTCTTATCCTCACTCGGGTCGTGGGCTAGTGCCTATCCCAGCTGTCTGGTCGAGAGGCTGGGTACACCTTAAACTATTTACATTTATTTGATGATCTTAAACATCAGTCCAAGAAGACCCATTTTTCAATCCAAAACCTTTTGATCAGGAAAATAAAAATAAGTTAAATTTTCAATGCAATTTTTTTAAAGTTCGTTTTGGAGAAATCAATGAATGTAAAGTAAGCTCTTATATTTGTGTGTATTTCTCAATACCCTATTGTTTTACTTGACCTTGCTTTTCTGTGTTCAGATAAAACTTTCCTCACACACTATCTGCCACACACATTCCATTGCACCCAAAACATGCACCCACACACCATATGATAGCCAACACCAAATCACACCAGTACTTTTCCATTGTTTGCACTGCGCATGCTCTACACATAATAAAAAGCACTCTGCAGCAAAGAACCGACAGGAGATCTTGTGAGCCGAGGCACTGAAACATCGTGCCCTCCCTGTTCTTCGCTGCTGCAGCAGTCTAAAACTTTATCTCAGTGTGCTGCCTGTTCTTTGCCCGGGTCGGCCAGGCCTTTTAGACCCAACATTTAATTGGTGCCGAAACCCGGGAATCTCGACTGGGCGACCGACCGCCGCTGGTCCGAGGACTCCAAGAATCTGTCGACAGCGTCTCCCCCTTGAAAGGAGAACGGGCCTCCTCCTCCGGCTCTGGTCGATCGCCCGGACGACGATTCCCACCGATCCAGGCTGACCTAGGCATCCAGGTATTGCATTTTAATTACTCGGAAAAAGGAATAACGCTAAACGTAGGTTATAAGTTGTTAAAAACTAAATTCGGAAGTAAAGGGGATAAGGGAGTGAGTGGGACCCAGCGCGCTGAAAGGGCGTTGGCCCTGAAATGAGAAATGAAATACAAATCCTATAGGTTACATAAAACTATCCGCACTCGCCAAGAAAGTATAAACTCCGGTTGATTGAAATACTTTGAAATAACTTTGATATATCCAAAAGATTATTAAAGTTTCTATGGTTCAGATGTGCGGGTCGAGGAAATTAAACGTTTTCTAAGTACGTAATAACTTAGGTGCCGATAAAAGAGAGAAGGTTCACTCACTACTATTCCGCAAAATAAATAATATTAAACAATTTTTCACATTCGAAAACAATAGAAGAGTGAATGCGCATGCGATTGTGTGGGTGTGAAAGGCTGTGAGAGGCTGCGAAAGACTGCGAGTGTGGCTGATTGATTCCTGACCGAAAGACTAGTTGTAAAGTTTTTGGGCATTGTCCCGTACTTAATAGAGGACTGTTTGAGTGACTCCTAGGTTGGACTTGTTTTTGAATTAATTTCGGTATTTTATTTGAGGCATAATGGGTCAGGCTCAGAGAAAAGAGTTGAAAGCCGATCCAGATGTGAGATTTATGGAAGGAATGAGTAAGGGAAGTGGAAAGCAAGTATGAGACTAAGGATAAGTTAGTGAAAATGAGAAAAGAGAAAGCGAAGAAAGGAAAGAATACCGGAGAGGAAGACGTTCAGTTGAAGGTTCTGAAGTTGCGAATATTGAACTTGAATAATTTGCTTCGGTTCGATAGTAATAGTGATTATTCAATTCGGCGCAGGTACGTAACATTTTGGTTTGAAAAAACATACCGGAGCAAGAGTGCGACTTCCTGTAAATTCCCGTGAATACTTTTGGTTGTTGCTAGGCACCAACATGGATGCAAGGACATTCCTTGACTCCTTGCGATTAAACATGTCGCAACGGGCGACAGTGTGTCAAGATGAAGAAAAACGTTAAATCAAAAACGCGATTAGCTGGAATAGATGATGGACCGATACGGGTTGTGCAAGTAATTAATGTTTATTGCGCCGAGGGAAACCAAAACACCAAAATTCCTCGGAAAAAAACAAACAAACATAGAAAGCCGTCTGATTCCTCCAAATGTACTTCTGAGGAACAAAAACTTTTGAAAGAGGGTAGGTGTTTTCGTTGTGGCGTAAAAGGCCACGTAAAGCGACTATGCAGACTTAGACAGAATGAGGAGGCGGAAAAAGAAAAATCAACAGACCTACAAGCGGCTTCGGGATCCTCAGATTTCAGGCAGTTTTAGGGGTCCCGCATTAAAAAAAGGCGACGACACCTTTGTTTCTGCTTTGGCGGGCGAAGTGTCGGAATGTGGTGAAGTCCAACAAGGACCGATCAAATCAAACTGCCCTGAGTCTGGAGGGGCCGAATTGACGATAATGAATGAATGCTTGTCGGTGGCAAATACCAAATCGATAATGCGACGTAATGATATATATTAATTCATGAAGCAGGATAAATTTAGTCTGACAGTGATGTTTATTGAACTATGTTTATCAAAATATGAGGGTTAAGCGAAAGGTAAATAAAATACATATGAGTAATGATGATAATTCTGTATAATAAAAGGAGAGAGACCGATAATCATACTAGTGATGAATGGCATTCTGTTGGAATCCTTATGTGACATTGGCACATGTAGAATGTTTCTTATTAGAGAAAATAGACACTAAAGTGAAGTAAGCAGTATAATGAGTAGTCAGAAATTGTTTTCTGATCTGGGCATGTTATTTGTGTTTTTTTCTCTTATAGCCTATAATATTTGATATATATGATGATGTTTGACGGCCTCGATGAGGAGCCAGAATGTAGGAAGAGGAGAAAAAGGCGTTGAGGATTCTTCAGTCCCCCAGAGAGGGGGGGTGGGGGGGCTGGGAGGATGGGGTGCTCTTTTTGAAAGTAAAAGTGTGAAGAGAATGATTGTTTTAGGTTCGAGTCAACTTGTTACCAGATGTGCTCTTGGAGTGCTGCAATTTCTCTCTTCTCAATCACAGGGGGGAGAGAAAAGCAGTCTTGACCGCTTTTCTGCATACACTTTGTTTTTGAAGCAGTTGTTGACGAAAGAGGAGAGGAACAGTCTCCGTTTCGACAGAGGATCAAAGATGTCATGCTGAAAACACGCACATGTCTGCAACAGGCTAAGTTTGAAAGAACACAGAAGCTGAGATTTGTTCTCAGGTGGTGAGTACTGATGGTTCGGAAATTAAAGATGAGCTAAGTAGACAATGTTGGATTGAGTATGTTGAAAGTAAGCTTTGCATGTGCGTGTAAAGATTGAAAGAAGTAGCGGAAATAAGTAAAGCGAACATAAGGTTTAAAGAATAATGTGTAAGAATAAGGCAAGAGTTTGGACATAAAAAAGGGAAAATGAACAATGCCAATTGGAATGCATTTAAGGCTATACAGTATTGCGTTGAGTGGACGGCTTGTCCATTGCTGTCCACATTTGAAAGGAAAATGATTGATAAAGTAACAACAACAAAGTTATGGTAATCAAGGCAGCACGGTTTCTCGTCCACCGCATGGAGGAGGGAGCGTTGTATTCCGTGCCACCCTCCACATAGACAAGGCAAGAGAATCAGGAGCGGATGGCCAGCCTGCGGGCAGGAGGCCTGCACTCACCGGACACATGAAGAATGGGTCTTTATTTTTCACAATTGCAAAAACCCTATCGTAAGCTTTTAAGATATTGAATGAATTAAGAAAATATACACACAGCGTTTGTTAACCGAGGGGCACTCTAATCACTGTGTGAGCTCTGCAGGGACCCTCCATGCAGGTTGTAAACCGCATGAAAAAAGGGGGCACAATCAAGCAATTCCGCAGCCCCCACCCTCAGTTTGCCCAGGACAGGTTATTGACAATTGATAATATTAGGAAAAATTCTCTCCACGTTTACTCGAATTATTCTGTTCGACAATGCGTGGGTGGATAGACATTGGCTCGATAAGCCACCTGGCAACCTTGAACAGTGCATGGGGCAAGCTCTGCATGTTGAAAGAGTGTTGAAAAAAAAAAAGAGAATGAATGAGCTGCTGGTGCACACTAACATGATGTTTTTGTCACCCACTAGACATTAATCTCGCATGGCTTGTATTCTCGATACAATTTAACACTGAAAGATGCACAGTATTTAACCCTGTAACATTACCGCTTCCTATTGGGTGTTTGGTTGTCTGTTTGTTTGTTTGACATTTAAACAAATTGTCAGGAATTGGCTGAAGAAAAGAAAAATAATCAAAAATCTGAAAAACAAATGCTGTTCAGCTACCACATCAAATTGGGATACGTAAGTGCACAGCGCACACAACAAGCGCTGATAATAAAATAACAAAAGTTGCAGCTTCTAAATTTTTGGAGGGAGAAATTACTGACTGTAAGCGACGGGATAACATGTTACAATTTGAATTCTATTTAATCTGCGGCAACAAATTCCAATCACTAAACAAAGATAAGAGGGGACTACATTGCAAGATGGGGTTTATGTCAGCATTGACAGTGAATCCATTTTGCCCAAAATTCTTTTTACGTCATGGGGGAATGGTGTCTCTGGTTGGGGAACTTTATTCAACCTACTGTTTTAACCTATGTCGAGAACACATTGCGTGAACAGAGTAATTGATGAAATTGAATGCATGCTCCATACTGATTTGAGACACCGTTGCTCCTGCCGTCCAATCTGTAGGATTGGTGGGGAGTATTAATTCTATGGTTTAAATGTATTATCGTTTATTGATTTGCTTAATTTTGTTTTTAGAATGGTGAAATAGTTATTGTTTACCGGTACTTATTTTTTTTTTTTTTGGATCTTGTATTGTTGTGTTTCGGTTCTCTTCTGTTTTGGTCTAAAAATCTATGTTGATATAGTTATTCTTCGCTGTGAGTGTTACTATATTTCTTTCTTTTGTTCTTTAATGTGAATTGGGTTTCTATTGAATACAGAAGTACAGTATATTTTTAACAATTTTATAGGCAAATATCAATTATCGCGGCAGTTTTTCTTTTTCTTTTTATGAAAAAAAAATAGAAAAAAAGGGGGAATCATAGTTAGCGCAGAAAATAATTGGAGAACAATTGAGAAGCTACTTTTACTCATGACTATGCTTCCGTTCACAGCAGAGGATATTTGAGATTCCATCTACATTGGTGCAATTGGAGTTCCTCGTGGCGTACTGGGTGGGTATAAATTGGTTAACCAGGTTGCTGACAGGATCAACTGCCTCCACTACAGTGTCCAAAAGCTTGCAAATTGTACAAAGGAAGCCGTTTTGGCTATTGGAAGTAAAACAATTGACAGTCACCTCCCTGATGGCGCTCCGGGACCGCACAGCAGTGGATGTGCTCTTGGCTGAGGCCAATGGAGCATGTGCGATATGTGGTGAACGGTGCTGTTCAACCACGCCCTGAGGGCCTTGCACACTGAACCGGACCATTCCGGCGTGACCACGCCCTTGTCGTCAGAGAAGTGGTGGGTAAGACCTTCGTGATGTTAAAAAAAAAGAAAATAAAAAAAAGAAAATGCTCTGTTTATCCGGTTTATCACTACGATTAGTACGCCCACGACGTCTAAAGTGAATGGAATGTACCCTCTGCTGTTACTTATTGGATGGTAAAGGTTCTGATATAGAAAAACGGCTCGGCGAATGGAGACATGATTTCACTTCAATATCGAAATGTCATAGATGATTTTAACCCTCTTTTCCTATATTGTTTCTATGAATATAACTCCGTTTACATATACAACATGAGTCCACTGAATAAAGTCCGACAGGAAGGTTCTGTGTGATGATATGAGTGTAAAAAAAACAAGGGGAATATTAGGTTGCTTGTTTTTAGTTAGCATAGAGACCCCCTCCCGTTTCAGAACGAGCTCGAGAACTCCCTCCCGCCACAAACCTCTCCCCTCAGCATTCCTGCTCAAACTTACAATAGCCTCTCTCACCTGATTACTGTATCTGTTTAAACTCTTGAAACAAAGAATTCAATATGAAGTCTGTGTCTTCTCCTCCCTTGAAGAAAAAAAAACAAGGGAGGGGGGAGATAGGGGAAGTTTTCTGTTCTACTTGTTTGTGAGCTATGGTTCAACATGTGGATTTACACATTTTTGTCCAACAGATTTTTGAATAGTATGTTTTTATTGATGCCTCTTCAAATTGAGAACTGTTTCCAAGTGCCCGTGATGATTCGAAAACTGTCGTGAATAAGCAAATTACTGAACATTAATTTAAAACAACACATTTTTCTCTCCAACTCACACAATCGCCGCCAGATTAATGCAACTTTGAAATATATGACAAAGAGGTGGGAATGATGGAGAAAGACGAACTTAATCTTATCATGTTTTCAAGGTTCATTTCAGTACTGTATATGCTTGATTGACTTCGAACGGTATGTTCTCACAACTTGTACACAATGGAAGCATAGAGTCAGAGAGATTAAGAGACCGGAGCAGATGGTACCTGACCACATCATTAGTAGACACACTGGTGCCTGTTATCTTATAACTTGGAAAGGAAGATTTAACCTTGGACGGAAGGGAGTACTTGAGCACTCCATCATGAGAAAAGAGTCACAAGCCAAATTATAAGGAGATACCCCTTGGAATGTACACATGTCCGGATGTTGGTGCGAGTACCAGGAGAATGCTTTGTCTGAGGAGCGACCCAATGGGGCCGTCCAGAGGTGTGACATGTGAAGAAGGGAGTGTTTTTCTGATATATAACTTGTAATTTGCATACACAACCGGACGGTTCGGACATTGATGAGGACTCTGACTTAGACAGCGTTGTCTAGTCACACATGGACAAACACCCTAAGCCCCAAGGGACACCTTCATTGCACACACTTACTGACAACACGAAGAGTCCGAGCGGGTAAGGCCAGGCGGGCCCCTGCTTACGCCGCAGCCGGCGAGCTGCCTGTTACCTAAGGTCACGGGTAGGGCCTCTTCAGGTAACCACCGTGTAGGGAGGATCGTTGTATAGGCTTTGTGTGAGCCTATTTTTCTTTTTTATCATTCTTTTTCTTTTAAACAGTTCATATGAACATTTTCTTTAATCAAGTTGATTATTTTTGAGCGATCTGTGAAAACGATCCATTATGTTATTCATCTGCTTCTGTGTTTTACTACTATTAAATTTGACCCTATTCCTGTTTTTCAGACACAAAGGTTCTCGACCCCAAGCGGGGTGGGAGGAGTGGAATTTTTTCCCTATTGGAGAGTTTTCGCCACTCCCTGAAAAACAACCCTGTTGTTTTCGATTTATGATGTGTTAACTTGAATCCGAGGGAATTGTTTTCATTGATGTTTTCGAAATCCACAACAGGGGGGAAATGTAAAGTAAGCTCTTATATTTGTGTGTATTTCTCAATAGCCTATTGTTTTATCTGATGGTTTCTATTTAACTTGCATACCTTGCTTTTCTGTGTTCACATAAAACTTTCCTCACACACTATCTGCCACACACATTCCATCGCACCCAAAACACGCACCCACACACCATATGATAGCCAACACCAAATCACACCAGTACTTTTCCATTGTTTGCACTGCGCATGCTCTACACAAGAACCGACAGGAGATCTTGTGAGCCGAGGCACTGAAACTTCGTGCCCTCCCTGTTCTTCCCTGCTGCAGCAGTCTAAAACTTTATCTCAGTGTGCTTGCCTGTTCTTTGCCCGGATCGGCCAGGCCTTTTAGACCCAACACTCTCAAACCGCCCCATTCTGCTCAGCAACATAGCCAGTGGGCATGAGTTCAGCTGTGCATATGAATTTTGGTGGTGATTAGTCACTGTTTTCAGATACTGTACTGGGTGACAACAGAATGTGGCAAAGCAAGCCATAAAACGGTATGGCAATGCTTGCCTCCTTCCTTCAATTGTGAAATAAAGCAGTCCCGCCCATAAATAACAGGCGTTATTAAAATGTGCTTGAATTTAGTGATTAAAAAAAAACACACATTAAATGACAACTGAGTATTTTAGGGGCGGTGAATTTTAGTGCTGACATCACATATCATTTTTAGGAAAACATTACATTAGTGCCAATGTTCAGCCCAATCAATGGGCCCTTTCATCTTTTAAACGATAATGCGGCGTCCCACTTTATGAATTTTTTGAACAGAAGAAATGTTTCCTTGGAGCGATTTGCCAAAATCCATCTATCCATCCATCCATCCATCCGTTTTCCGATCTGCTTATCCTCACAAGGTGCTGCAGCCTATCCCAGTCCTCTTCGGGCAGTAGGCAGGGGACACCCTGAACTGGTTGCCAGCCAATAACAGGGCACACACAGACGAACCAATGAATTTAAATAGAAATGGACAACAATTAAGTTGCACTGATGTATATATTAGTGGTGTAACAAAAATGGATTTGAAACGTAACATTGGCTTCAATTTGAAAAATATGATCCGATCGAATCGAACTGAATCATCCCACTTTAAAACGTACAGTCCTTGAATCATACCACACCACATATATCGAGATTGAATCGTCTTTTATTGGAGAGATGCACACACCCAGTATCTATCTATCTATCTATCTATCTATCTATCTATCTATCTATCTATCTATCTATCTATCTATCTATCTATCTATCTATCTATACACATGTATACACATATATTTTGTATGTACAGTATATAAACCAGGGACTAGAGGTCAGGGTAGGCAAAGGAGGCAGTGCCTCAATGTTAGCCCCTGGTGTTCATTCCTTTCTCCTGCATGTGAAGATTATAAAAAACAACAATTTAGTATTAAATTACATTTCGTCCATATTTTAGTACTATGGTCTGTGCATTACATAGATTTATCTAATAATAATTGAAGTGATTTCATCATAAAAAATAGCTGAATTTGCATATTTCCTGTTCAAATGCATGGGAACAGCAGCTGTGAAAGTCACATGAGTCAAGGCTCCCTTTGTGCAAACACACACACCTTAATTGAAGCAGGCAGTTATTGGCCTGATATCGTAAACCTTGGTGTTTCCTCACTACTTTGCCAATTACGTGCAGTACGTCACATGTACTGCACATGGATGGAACGGTGGTCGACTGCGGCTGTGGCTTCCCTGTGTGGAACTTGCATTCTCTCCCCATGCCTGTGTAGGTTTTCTCCGGGTCCTTTAGTTTCCTCCCACATTCCAAAAACATGCATGACAGGCTGATTGAACACTCAAAAATTGCCCCTGATTGTGATTGTGAGCACGACTGGTTATTTGTCTATACAGAATATGCCCTGTGACTGGCTGGCAACCAGCCGTCAACTTGAACCAGGATTTCCGAGCAAGCTCTATCATTCATTTTTTTCAGGTAACGTGTTTGGCTCCAATAAATTCATCATAACTTTGTTTGTTTGACCCATCAGACGTGCAATTTTTGGCACCTATGTCATTTTATAATTGGGACAGAGAGATCTGCAGTTAAAAAGAAAAACACAACAATGAACTTGAACTTATATGAAATATTCTTTTGTTTTTCTTTCCATCGAAATATTAAACAGGTGTGGAACACTTGACTTGTAATTAAAAGCTTTGAAAACAAATACCTGTACTCAATAAATACATTTTAACATTACCGTATTTTCCACACTAAAAGGCGCACTGGATTATGAGGTGCACCTTCAATGAATGGCCAATTTTGTACATTTTTTCATATATTGGATGCACCGCATTATAAGATGCAATCTACAGTGCATCCACTAGATGGAGCTACGCTCAAGGAAATGCCAACAGAACACTACACTACATTACACCCTGATTCTTAAAGCAACAATCAGATGTCAGTAAAACGTATTTAATAAAGCAGCGACACAGTTCACGTAACCAACAGCAAGTTATAACATTGACTCGTTAAAGTTGAACTTTCATGCCGCTTTCATGCCGCTGCTCTATTTCCGTGTTCAACTGCAAAACCGATCGCCTTAAGTTTGAACTCTGTGTTGTAAGCATGTCTCTACTGAGGAGCCATTTTGGGGTTGACTTATTACTGTAATGACCATAAACAAGGCGCATCGGATTTTAAGGCACGCTGTGAGCTTTTAAGAAAATGGAAGGCTATTAGGTGAGCCTTTTAGTGCGGAAAATACGGTATTTTAAACATATTTTAATGAAGGTCAAAACTGAAATAAATCTCTTCTATTTTGGGCTCAATCTGTATTTTGTGGATGATACCGTACTACTTTTTTTTCTCCCACGCTTTGGAAACCTGCTGCTTTGAATGTGATGCGATTTTATTTTGAATTTTGACTTACAAGTTTCAAGCCGCCAAGAGATTTAACCACTGTGTCGTTCACATGTGATTACCGAACTGCCTGACTGCGCGCTCAGACTGATTACTCATCCGTCATTTGTGTTTGGATTGTGCAAGCATGAGAGAGGGGGAGGCCACCGGAGAGAAAGAAATGTGAAAGTTGGCGTGCGTAGCGGGACACAGCTGTTTCGAGAGAAATTGAGAGCAAAAATAAGAATCTTGAGTTGAGATGAGACGAACGACCGAAGGGAATGAGTGCCATAAATACAGTCATCTCTGCAAAGTTATGTATTTATGTTGTTTGTTTGGCTAGCGATTTCCACCTCCGCTGACAACTCTGGCCAAGGAGCGAAATCCCCTGCCCGTCTCACAAACGTGACGAATAGATTTCCAAAGGCTGCAGTGCTGTGTGTTGAGGAAGACTGGACAAGTACATCTTCTAATTTGCCTTGTGTGACATCAAGAGAGACTCAGAAAGGGTTTTTTTGGGGGGACGTCTACCGGTGTGGAAGGTAAATACAGCAAAAGTAAAAAAACAAATACAAAAACAAAACCAAAAAAGTCTTTGTGACTCCTTTCTTTGAAAATATGTCATTTAATAATGTGGAGAACAATATATGTACAAATTAATTCATCAAGTGTGCGCTATAGTCCAAAAATTGCAGTACTTTTATTTCTGACTCCAGAGGAGAAAGGCCTCTCCAGTCATGAACCTTTGTTGAATGTTAATTAATCTTGAGGTTTGCTTTGTGGTCTCTTGGCCCTAAGCATGTGCTTAGTGGATTGATGCCTTTGTTCAGCTCTGTATTTATTGCTGATTAATGCAAAAATATTAGTCAAATCATCGTAATTATGATACAATGTTGTAAAAAAGAAAAAACAAGTATGACATATTGTTTTTCCAAATAACTGAATTGTTTGATTTCAAGCATTTTCAACTTATGAGCGGACATCAGTGAAAGTGAAAACGTAGAATGTGTGTTACCCAACTTATCAGTGGCGGACACCTGTATTAATCAAGACATTAAGGGTGGCTCACAAATAACCACAGTTTAAGAATAGGATTTTGTCAACATGAGAGTTAAAGATTACATCAAATTAACAGAGTCCATGAGTTTCTAACATTTTTGTATTGTCGGCTTGAAGTCCTAGGTCTTTTATTTTCTTGTTGTTTTTAAGAACTGTAATAAAATTAATAATGGGAGCCACTCAAAAAACGGCCAGGCTGATATTAAATGGAATGACCCGTAAATAAATACGATAGCATTACAAGAATGATCAGTGAGTGACCTGCTGAAAACTGACTTAAAGCAGAAGATAATTAGTCCCCAAACGTGCTTCGGCATAAATAACCTTGGTTCATTATAATCTGACAAATAGTTCTCCACCAGAGTTATTAATAGAAAACAACGGCAAATTATTACAGTACGTATAATGAATCATGTCCCATCAATCAGGTTTCTCTATTGGAGACGTTACATTTCGCTGATCTGTCTGTGTGCGCATGCATGCATTAACTGTTTTTTTTTTTTAAGTTTGAAACGGCGTTCAGCAACATTCATTGGACCATAAACGCGTTTTTACTGAGGAAAAAAACTAATGCTCTGATGGTTCTGCCGGAGTTGTGACGCTACTGCGTCAGACTCAGCACATTTCAGATTCTCCTTGTGCAAATGCAAAAACAAAGCCTACACACCTTCGCTGGTGCAAAATGTGGGCTTTGGGCGTTAGAAATACGATGAAGGCGTATGCATGGAGGCATGGCGTTTATTTACTTACCTTGAACCACACCGATGTTCCCCAATGGCAGCAGCAGCAGCAGCAATAGGAGCCGCTCAATTTTGGGCAGATATAACCCCGCATTAAATAACCAAAAATCGTGTTTCAGATGAACACAATTTTATAACTGTCCAATTCTCTGTGGTGCCAAATTCTTCTGTCGCGCTTTCCGCTTCTCGCTCCCACCCTCTTCTTTTCTTGGCATCCCTCCTTTTTTTCCATCGCCGTCTGGTCGATTTTAGCACAGAGCAAGTTGACGTCGATCGGAAAAGGACACTTCCTGTGGTTTCTGTTTTACAAAGTAAAAGCTTTATCGATCTGTTTTTAGAACGCTTTATTGGTTGCTAAAACCCTTGTTCGATTGCAGATAATGAACAGAATGAAACGCATAGACGGGTTAACCATTAGATATTAACAAGGATTTTTTGTTGTGCTCACTGCTTGCGCTCTATTTCACCATATGACTATTATAGTCCACATGGATCTTGTGGATTTATCGTGTTGTTTGTTGACCCAGTAAAGGGGTGACATTTTATTCAAATATTGAAAAAATATCGTTTAATTAGCATGGCTTTTGACACGTAAATGTGCCTATTATTTTCCATGATTGTATTTCATGTTATAAATTAACTGCCAGGCCTAGCCAATCAGAGATGCCGTAAAACCCATGTCAGACTGCACAAATGTAGCCCCATTTTGAGCCATCAGGCATGTCTCAAGCATACAGTCTCGTATCCGATTTTGAGTTTTCAGACATGTCGTAATCCATGGAGTGTGACATACTCAATGATGACGACGAAAGTCTGGCATGTCGGAACTTCCATTCATCTTGCTGCATAGTATGACATGTCTGCAAATTATGTAAAACAGGTTTGCAGTCAGAACACCGAAGCGCAATATGTTACCAATGACACCGTGTCAGATATCTCTGAGAAAATCAAAATCGCTCGAGTGAGATCTGTTATCATACACTAAGGAGCCCTGAGTGTTGTGAAGCAGCAATCGGAGATCCTGAAACAAGATTTTATTGATCTCCTTGGTAAAGTGCAATTTCTGCATGCTGGGGTGTTTTGAGTATACAGGATGACATTTCAGACGATTTTTGATGCTAAACATATGGCAATAGAAAGCGTGTACTGCTGAGTTTGTGCACTTTATTGATATTTTTACATAAAACATATAGTAATAAGAAGAAGAAGAATATGAATAAGAATAAGAATAGTTAGTAGTCGTGGGCGCCCCTGTGGTGGACTGGTTAGTTCGTCGGCCTCACAGTCCTCTGCACTGTTCGGCAGGGTTCGATCCTGGATCCGGCCTTCCTGTGTGGGGTTTGCATGTTCTCCCTGTGCCTGTGTGGATTTTCTCCGGGTACTCTGGTTTCCTCCCACATTCCAAAAACATCCATGGCAGGTTGGTTGGGCACTCCAAATTGTCCCTAGGTGTGAGTGTGAGCGTGGATGGTTGTTCATCTGTGTGTGCCCTGCGATTGGCTGGCAACCGGTTCAGGATGTACCCCAACAACTGCCTGCAGGCAGCTGGGATAAGGCTCCAGCACGCCCATGAGACACTCCGAAGGATAGGCGGGTCAGATGATGGATGGATCAGAAGAAGAAAAAGAAGAACGCATTCAATTAATTGATTTCTACAATGACTCACAGGGTCCAATTGTGAAGCAGCTACCAATTAAGTTAAATTATCACATCTGGTATTGTCTGACTAGACAGACTACATCACTCAATAAATACAAATTGAAAAACTTCTCTTTTATCTCTGTAGATAACTCAGCAGAGAAGCCCAGATTGATTGTGTTATCAGAAAAAAAGGCAAAAAATTTGGTATATGAAATGGTCATAATTTTTATATATTTACTTATCAAAATTACTTGGTCACATATTTTTATATATATATATATTGAGAGTGAGAGTTAGAGAGAGAGAGAGAGAGAGAGAGAGTGTGTGTGTGTGTGTGTGTGTGTGTGTGTGTGTGTGTGTGTGTGTGTGTGTGTGTGTGTGTGTGTATTTATTTCTTTATGTTGCAATGATCATATTATGTGAATTCAATGTTGAATTACACTGTTTGAAATTAAATCTCTGTCTAAATAAATGAATAAGAAAAACATGTGTTGGGATGACATGTTCTAAGAAAGAAATCTGATATGTGTGCATGTGTGTGTAAGTGTTGGATTGGTGGAGACCACCCAAAGACACCATGTCTGGTCTCTTATACACATTGCGCATTGATTTCCTTTGAAGAGTGAAAGCTGTGTCACATACAGATGGCCTGCTGTGTAACCTGACTCAGATTACTACTCAATGTGGCCAATCTGTTGATTATGCTGACTTCATGACTTCATTATAACAGATGATTTGTCACAAAGCTATCACACAGTGATCGGTGACCACCATCCCTGAAAACTTGGATGAATCTTCTTATAATTGAATCTCAGGAGATGAGCCCCATCAAATCCTGTCCGATATGTCCAGAAAATCATCTACCATATGCAGTAGAGTCATTGATTGTCTGATTGGCTCCGGTCTTTGTATGTAGAGTTTACAAGCTATTTTTGTGTTTGGGTTGTCCTACAAAATTCCAAAAACGTCTATTGTTAATTGGAGACTCTAAAGTTTCCATCGGTGTGATTGTGAGTGTGAATCGTTGTTTGTCTTTTTGTGCTGGCGATTAAGTGACCAACTCAGGTTGCACCCCACCTCTCGTCTTGAGACAGCGGGCATAGGCTCCAGCACGGCCTTATCCCTAGTGAGGATAACTGGTTAAGAGAATGAAAGATGGATATGTGTGACTCTCCAACGCAAAAGCCATCAGAAGTCATAAAGTTGTGTTTGGAACCTATTTTGGTTTTCATAATCTTGCGCCTTCCCCTGAATGTGTCTGTGACAGAGGTTGACATTTTTTGAGAAACCCCACAGATCATGGGAATCCTGCAGGATTCCCACAGCATAGGAGTAAATTTTACTTGTAATCACGGGTGTGGGACGGTGCAGGATAAAAAAAATTAACTGGTGCAAACAGGAGCAGGATTATCTCGTAGGGGGGAAAAAAAAAACTCGGACAGATGCATAGCCATTTTTAATGTATCTGACATCCAAAATGGAAACAGTACAGGAGTGGGAGCTGGTTTCCCTGGGAGTATGACGGGACAAGGGTTTGTGTATCCCAATGATCCTAGAAGCTTTCTGGACAATAATTTATTTTTCATGCTTTGAACATCGCATCTTTTAATATGACGCAGTTAATTTTACTAACGAGCATCAAACCGCCAATATATTTCACCATGATCTCATCACATCTGACCAGTGAAATTACCGAACACGTCACGGTGGACCATTGAACCTCTCCTAGACTACTGAATATTCATCAGCCATTTGCAGCAGCAGTGAACACGTGTGAGGGAGAGAGAAATGCAAAAGTGTGTGCATATAGGAGTGAATATAGAGTGTATATCGTATATAGTAGAGCGTATAAGCATCTTGAGTTGGATGAGCACAGGGAACGAGTGCCGTAAATACATCCATCCCTGCATCCCTGCAATGCAACCCCCGTTTCTTTGTTGTTTGTTTGGCTCCCGACAGCACCTCCGGCAATGAACCAACATCCTCCGTGTCTTGTCAGAAAGCGACTGGTCAGGAGGGCCAGTTCTGTCCTGGGCTGCTCCCTGTTCACTCTGGGGGAGGTGGGCAACAGGAGGATGCTCGCTAAACTAAAAGCTATGATGGAGAGTCCCTCCCACCCCCTTCAGTCCGCCCTGACAGCACTGGGTAGCTCCTTCAGCCAGAGACTTTTACACCCGCGCTGCGAGAAGGAGAGATACCGCCGCTCATTCCTACCGACTGCTGTCAGGCTACTGAATAAACATGCGTGAAAACCTGTAACCATTGTAAATAGCACTAATGCTGTGTTTTCTATGCTATTGCTAATTTATTATATGTATTCTACAAATATATTGCTAATTCTATATTTTATATTGCACTTATACTGAACTGTCTACAGTTCTTTTCTGAAACATTTATTTTGTGCAATGAATTGGGACAAATAATATCTCATCTTATCCAGCCTCCCTAGTTTGCTGCAAATGGCTCCACTACACTGCCTACGTGTGACACAAACAGAGGCAAACAAACATGGTGAAACTCAAATGCCACACAGAACCACACTTTTGCAGGAGGAAACCGACTAGTACAGTTTATTTACTCAAAAGGAGTAGGAAGGAGTAGAAGACAGCTGGGATAGGCTCCAGCACCCCCGTGGGCCTTGTGAGGATAAACCGGATCGGAAAATGGATGATGGATGGATAAATAGTTATGAAAGAAGAAAACCTTTGGCCCTCACTTATGGTCATGTTTTATCTAAATTGTAAACTGAGATATATACTTTTGATGTCCATATACACTTAGAGCACTTTTTATTTTTCTTTATATTTACTTTTTAAGACTAATCCATCCATTCATCCATCCAATTTGTGATCCGCTTTATCCTCACAAGGGTCGCGGGGCGTGCTGGAGCCTATCCCAGCTGTCTCCGGGCAATAGGCGGGTGACACCCTGAATCGGTTGCCAGCCAATCGCAGGACACACAGAGACGAAAAATCAACGCTCACACTCACACTTAGGGACAATTCACAGTGTTCCATTAACCTGCCATGCATGTTTTTGGAATGTGGGAGGAAACCGGAGTACCCGGAGAAAACCCACGCAGGCACGAGGAAAGCATGCAAACTCCACACAGGAAGGCCAGAGCTGGAATTGAACCTGGTACCTCTTCACTGTGAGGTCACCGGGCCGCTCTTAAAGACTAATGTAAAAAATAAATACATTAATTAATTTAAAAAAACATACTCCACTAATAATTTTCTGTTTTGTGCTTTTAGACCACAAAAGTGACAGTAACTACAACAAAATATAGCATGCAAATGATTAATAATGATCACCTTTATGCTGAAGAGCCAACTTAAAAAAAGATGTGCTCTTTTTAGGTTACACCCCATTCTGAGCCTGTTCTCCTCCACTACATCTGTCCTGTGTCAGCTAGACAGACCATACACAGGACTATTCCCTTCTGGGACCCAATATTTCAGTAAAGTGTCTATTCAGTGAGGCGTATCTAATTATGTGGCACGGGGGAGCTACACACAAGGGTGGAGAAGATGCTAAAAGGCTTAGCTTATCAGTCCAAACATAATGCCTCAAGAAATAGCTCATTCATAAATGAGATGCTTTAGATAGTGATGTGCACCCGATGTTGAGTAAAAATGTATCATTGACATTCTCAAAAATGTCTTCATGCTAAACCTATTACAAACCAATTACCAATGGGGACATTAAAGACAACCCTTATAATTACATAGGCAGACAAAACACCTTTCAGGCCACACACTTGGTATTTTCCTCAATTAAATGCTTCATTTCCACTTTCTAAAACCATTATACATAAAAAAAAGGACATTATAAATAGAATAAACTGGTTTAGTTCCAAATGAAAAAGAGATGTTGTGGTAGGATTCCAAAAATGTATTCTTCCGACTTATTTTCGGGTGTGTTATTTGCCTTAATTTTTGATTGATTTTTTTTGTTTACATGTATTTGTTGATTTGACTGTTTATACAAATATAGCACATTAATTTCCCTTTTTGCAGCACAGTAGTAGTAGTAGCGGCACTGGTTAGCCTCACAGTACAGCAGTCCAGGTTTCGATTCTGGGCCTTCTTCCCATGTGGAGTTTGCATATTCTCCTTGTGCCTGCGTGGGTTTTCTCTGGGTATTTCGGTTTCCTCCCACATTCCAAACACATGCAAGGTAGGTTAATGGAACACTCTAAATTGTCCCTTTGTGGGACTGTGACTGTGTATGGTTGTTTGTCTATATGTGCCCTGCGATTGCCTGGCAACCAGTTCAGGGTGTACCCCGCCTATTGGCCAAAGACAGCTGGGATAGGCTCCAGCAGGCCTGCGACCCTAATGAGGAAAAGTGGATCAGAAAATGAATGAATGGATGTTAAGTTTAAAATTAAAATGTCAAACATTCACTCAACCCACCAATCAATCATTAGTGGAAAAGGTTAGCAATCGACATTTTTAGTGGCTTTGACAAGTGCCCAGCAAACTCTGCAAGTAGTTTTAGTATGAAAAACAAACGAAAAATGAAGTCACTGTCAAAGGTTAATTACCGGTACTCATTCATTTGGAAAGTATTTCATGCAGCTATATTCGATGCAAAATGAGGATTCGGTTAAGCACGTTGTCTTGATTTTGAACATTTTAAAATTTGAGACGTGCAACAACAATATAGTGCAAAGAACAACATGAACAACATCAACTGCGACCAAGTCAACAATATAAGGTTACATTTCCAGGAATTAGTTATCCGTTAAAAATAGAAGCAAAAAAACACATCAAATTGGAATTTAGAGACTGTAAAATCAATCGCACAACAACAAAAAAACTAAATTATTCATTGCTTAAGAGTACATCGAGTCGTTCCTGCAAAAATCAATGAGACAATGTCCTTGTAAAGAAATCGAGATAATCTACTGTCTTCTCAGTATGAGATTGCCAGACCCCGCCCTGACACCCCTTTGCACCCCCTTTACTTCCCTTGGGGATTCTTCCTTGACTCTTAAATGAGCTCTGGGTATGCACATTAGCCAGATGCCAGCAGAGAGCCATTAGCTCATGTCACATTGACAGCCCAACACACGCACACACCTCCCCCAGGCGCTTCATTTATCCCGACCACCACCACCACCCCCATCCCTATTCACCACCCATCCGCCCCTCAACCCCCGGCCCCACCCAGCCTTCCAACAATCCGTACTCCTGTCTTCTTGTGTCTGGAACGTATTTACTGAACCAGAAATCAATATTAATGTAATTTAATCTCATGTAAGATTTGGAACAATATTAATAAAAATCACTTTTAAGTATGAAGCACCTTTCGAGGTGATATACAGAATTTTTATTTGACTTTTGTCTTTTTCAAGGGGACTCAGACAGAATTAGCTGAACAATAGGGTGGCACCGCAGTGCCTATTGGGAGTAGACTTTTTCTGACCAATCTAGAGACATTCTTCACTTACATCAAAATCAGGGCGGTCAGAGGTGCAGTGCACCCGAGTATGCTGTGAAATCTACTCGCTGGGATCCGTGCGTGACATTTGGAAGTAAACTGCACGATCTCTACTTGCGGAGAATTGTTATGATGATACTAGTACAGCGTGTACTACCGGAGACAAATTCCTTGTGTGTTCTACATACTTGGCCAATAAAGATGATTCTGATGAGAAATAGACATTGTTGACATACACGTGTCTGCAAGACGTTGTATTTTTCTTCATTAACTAATGAACATAACAAATGACAGACCAGTGACTGGTGGGAAGCACTCATGTCCTGTTCATGAGGTTTACTCACACTAGACGAGGAGGGGAATAAATGTAATGGACATTAAAAAAAAAAATTGGCATCACATTGGCTACTCCAGCTAATTGACTTGTAATAAACAGAGATGAATTACACAGCCTACAACAAGATTAATAGATTTTTCTGACAGGTTAAAAGAATAATAACTGATTAGGACAGCAGATTAAAAAGACAATATATGAGGTCCTGAACAGAAAACCACTTCAGCGGTCGGAAAATCTTTAAGATGTGTGCGTATTGATTTTGTAGGTAGTAGGTAGTTCTTTTTTCTGGACTCCTGTTTAAGAAGCTTGCCTTGGGTGGAGCAACATTACATCCGAGTTAAATTACAGTTTGCTCATCTCATTCAGAACTCTTTGCATTAACAGTAGCAATTACACGTTTGAATTGCTATTAGTGTAAATTGGATTGAGTTTCTTGGGTTCACATTTGAAGGTCACACAGTGTTGATTAGATGGGAAAATGTGCATGACTCTTAAAAGTCACTGACCACGCTGCTTCGACTTTACTGTGTAAATAAATCATTTAAGTTGATCCTTCATGAGTTGAAACGAAGGCTAGCTATGACAAATACTCCTGAAAATTCAAATTTTAGGAAAATGAAAATATGAAAAATGTCATTTGCATTCGTATTCTGCTCCCCTGCGACAATACTTTGCAGAGCCACCTTTCCCTGTCAGGCAAGGCAAGGCAAGGTGACGCAGTTTTGGTTAAGGTGTCCCATAAGTCTCCATACACAACATCCAGAGCCTTGAGGAACTCCGGGCGGATCTCATCCACCCCTGGGACCTTGCCACCGAGGAGCTTTTTAACCACATCGGTGACTTCAACCACAGAGATAGGAGAGCCCACATCAGAGTCCCCAGACTCTTCTTCCTCCAAGGAAGGCATGCTGGTGGAGTTGAGGAGGTCTTCGAAGTACTCCGCCCACCGGCTCACAACGTCCCGAGTCGAGGTCAACAGCGCCCCACTTCCACTGTACACA
Source organism: Hippocampus mohnikei (assembly GCA_026261675.1). Classification (NCBI taxonomy): domain Eukaryota; kingdom Metazoa; phylum Chordata; class Actinopteri; order Syngnathiformes; family Syngnathidae; genus Hippocampus; species Hippocampus mohnikei. The sequence goes on along the minus strand of JAKGUB010000334.1, from coordinate 796,688 downwards.
GTGTTAGTGGTGCACTGTTTCCCCCTCCTAAGACGTCGGATGGTGGACCAGAATTTCCTCGAAGCCGCTCGGATGTCGGCTTCCATGGCCTCACCGAACTCTTCCCACGCCCGAGTTTTGGCCTCGGCGACCACCAAAGCTGCATTCCGCTTGGCCAGTCGATACCCGTCAGCTGCCTCTGGGGTCTCACAGGCCATAAAGGCCCGATAGGACTCCTTCTTCAGCTTGACGGCATCCCTTACTGCTGGTGTCCACCAGCGATTACGGGGGTTACCGCCACGACAGGCACCAACCACCTTACGGCCACAACTCAGATTGGCCGCCTCAACAATAGAGGCGCGGAACACAGTCCACTTGGACTCAAAAAGCTCTGTCGGAGGTGGGAGTTGAAACTCCTTCTGACAGGGGATTCCGCCAGACGCTCCCAACAAACCATCACAATACGTTTGGGTCTGCCAGGACGGACCGGCATCTTCCCCCACCATCGGAGCCTACTCACCACCAGGTGGTGATCAGTTGTCAGCTCCGCCCCTCTCTTCACCCGAGTGTCCAAAACATGCGGCCACAAATCCGATGATACAGCCACAAAGTCAATCATCGAACTGCGGCCAAGGGTGTCCTGGTGCCAAGTGCACATATGGACACCCTTATGTCTGAACAAGGTGTTCGTTATGGACAATCCGTGACGAGCACAGAAGTCCAATAACGAAACACCACTCGAGTTCTGATCGGGGGGGGCCGTTCCTCCCAATCACGCCCCTCCAGGTCTCACTGTCGTTGCCCACATGAGCATTAAAGTCCCCCAGCAGCACGAGGGAGTCCCCAGCAGGAGTACTCTCCAGCACACCCTCCAAGGACTCCAAAAAGGGTGGGCACACTGAACTGCTGTTGGGTGCGTACGCACAAACAACAGTCAGAACCCGTCCCCCCATCCGAAGGCGGAGGGAGGCTACCCTCCCTTCTACCGGTGTGAACCCCAATGTACAGGCACCGAGCCGGGGGGCAATGAGTATGCCCACACCTGCTCTGCGCCTCTCACCGTGGGCAACTCATTGGGACACACAAACCCCTCCACCACAATAAGGTGACGGCTCACGGATGTTCCTCAAGGCTCTGGATGTTGTGGGGCTGTCCTGGCTGACACGCCTCTGCAACATCGCGTGGTCATCGGGGACAGTGTCTCTGGATTGGCAGACCGGGGTGGTAGTCCCTCTTTTTAAAAAGGGGGACCGGAGGGTGTGTTCCAACGACAGAGGGATCACATTCCTCAGCCTCCCTGGTAAGGTCTATTCAGGGGTGCTAGGGAAGAAGGAGGGTACATCAGGAAGTCGAGCCTCAGATTGAGGAGGAGCAGTGTGGTTTTCGTCCCGGCCGTGGAACAGTGGAAGAGCTCTACACCCTTAGCAGGGTCCTCGAGGGTATGTGGGAATTCGCCCAACCAGTCTACATATGTTTTGTGAACTTGGAGAAGGCGTTTGACCGTGTCCCTCAGGGAGTTCTGTGGGGGGTGCTTCGTGGGTATGGGGTACCGAGCCCCCTGATACGGGCTGTTTGGTCACTATACCACGATGCCAGAGTTTGGTTCGCATTGCCGGCAGTAAGTCGGAATCGTTTCCAGTGAGGGTGGGACTACGCCAAGGCTGCCCTTTGTCGCCGATTCTGTTCATAACTTTTATGGACAGAATTTCTAGGCACAGCCGAAGCGTTGAGGGGGTCTGTTTTGGTGGCGTCAGTATTGCATCTCTGCTTTTTGCAGATGATGTGGTACTGTTGGCTCCTTCAAGCAGGGCTCTCCAACTCTCACTGGAGCGTTTCTCAGCCGAGTGTGAAGCGTTTGGGATGAGGATTAGCACCTCCAAATCTGAAACCATGGTCCTCTGTCGGAAAAGGGTGGAGTGCCCTCTCCGGGTCGGGGAGGAGATCTTGCCACAAGTGGAGGAGTTTAAGTATCTTGGGGTCTTGTTCACGAGTGAGGGCAGAAGGGAGCGAGAAATCGACAGGCGGATCGGTGCAGCGTCTGCTGTGATGCAGACGTTGTATCGGTCTGTCGTGGTAAAGAAGGAGCTGAGCCAAAGGGCGAAGCTCTCAATTTACCGGCCGATCTACGTTCCAACCCTCATCTATGGTCATGAGCTATGGGTCGTGACCGAAAGAACGAGATCCCAGATACAAGCGGCTGAAATGAGTTTTCTCCACAGGGTGTCCAGGCTCTCCCTTAGAGATAAGATGAGAAGCTTGGTCATCCGGGAGGGGCTCAGAGTAGAGCCGCTTCTCCTCCACATCGAGAGGAGCCAGATGAGGTGGCTTGGGCATCTGATCCGGATGCCTCCTGAGCGCCTCCCTAGTGAGGCATGTCCCACCGGGCGGAGATCCCGAGGACGACCCAGGACACGCTGGAGAGACTATGTCACGCAGCTGGCCTGGGAACGCCTCGGGATCCGCCGGGGAGAGCTGGAAGAAGTGGCCGGGGAGAGGGAAGTCTGGGTTTCCCTGCTAAAGCTGCTGCCCCGCGACCTGGCCCCGGATAAGCGGTAGAAGATGGATGGATGGATAAGTCTCCATACATAGGAGAAATAACACAGTTCATACATATATGGTTCCAACATGTATTTTTTTTATATTTCAAAGAACCCAGAGAATGCATTTGAATAAAAAGTAACAAATTTAAAGCACCCTGATGGCCGGTTCAGCAAACAGACATTCAGAGGCAAAGCAAACAAAACAAAAGAAGCTGACAAAGAATACCAGAATGTACATTGATGTCATTTCAAAATATTAACAGAAAAAAATAAAAACACTGAAAAGCAAGGAAACAAAAGTAGCTTTCTAAAATAACTAAAAGAAAAACATGATTTGAAATGCTTCAGAGGACATAAAGCAAAGGTATGAGAAAAAAACAAAACAACATGTTTTAACCAGGATTGCAAAGCATTTACACTCGAGCCTGACTTGACTTCTGTTGGCAGTTTATTCTATTTGCGTGCAGCCTAACAGATACATTCAGCTTCCCCATGTTTACTTTGAATTCTGGGGTAAACTGATTGACCCAAGTCGACCCATACGAGAATAAAGTGTAATTGCACATACACTACAGTAGGTGGTAATAGTGGTTTCATTGCCAGTGTGTTCAAGGGAGTCATTTTTTTTCTCCACCAACCATGAGCACACACACCACAAAGCTGGAGGTATGAAGTGCAGTGAACAAACCTTTAGGAGACTCCATGGAAAAATATTTGACAGTGACGAAAAGAAAGGCAGAGAGTGACGACAAAACAATATTATTATTTTTTTTAAAGTTATTTATTTAGTTAATGTTAACAAGGATACAGTAGGAGGAGTCGCCAGATCCCTTTTACTGGGGGGCATGCACCAATATTAATGAGCTGTGCCCCAGTATCAGGTGCAGACTGCTATCAGACTGACCGGTTCATTGGAGTGAGAGAAAAACAAAACCAAACAAAAAATGTTTTCGTTAGTTGTTACTATAATATGTCACAGACACCCAGGGCCGGCTTGCCCATTAGCCCATACAGACAGATGCTAAAAGCGCCAAGGGACTCCAGGGGGCACCAAAACAGGTATCGTGAGAAAATAATCACCTTGAATATCAAACACATCAGTTACTATTCACTCTTAAGTCAGAAAAGATGATTGATCCAAATACAAAGCAAAGCCTAGTTACTGTAAACTAAAAAAATAATTCCAAATAAATCAAGACGACAACGCACTTAATCCCCCTTCCAACTACTTCCCTCTATCGCCCTCTTTTGGCCGATTGGCATATCTGACGGACCTGATGGCGATAGCTATTTTCATGTAGCTGGGGTGCAAAGAGGGTCTTAAAATAATTAGTTTTAAGTTAATTTGGAGAGTTTAACAAGATTAAATATGTGTATATTTCCGATTTGCCTAATGTACGCCTTTATTATTTATTGACTGCATTTTCATCAGGCAGGCTTTTTGATTGTTTGTTTTTTTTTTGTAAAAATGATCGTCTTTTTTGTGCAGGTATGGGGTAAGTGTACTTGAAATCAATGACGGTTGGGATCACATTGGCTACTCCAGCTAATTAGCTTCCTCCTTCTGCTCCCTTCCCCCGCTCATTTTATGTCAAGCGGTACTGGCGAGTGGGCCCCACCTCTGACATCCGGGTGATACATTATATCGACTGTCAGGTTTGTCCAATTTGACACTCAGGAATAAAACACAAAGAGGAGACAGGAGACTCAATTCTGGTACCAGGAGGGAACGAGGAGAAGCGTTAGGTTTCAGTTCTCCGCACGTCACCCCTAACGATCTCCTCCTTCCACCTTATTTATTGGGAAATCTACTACATAGGTGTGTCCAACCTAAAGGGTGGGGGCTGTTGGAGACACACTGAACTTGTTTGACTATGTGTGTGTATGTGAGTGTAAATTCCGTACATGTGTGCCATTGTTACAAAAACATCCCGTTGCAGCTGGTGTTGATGGCTCCATCCACAGTTGAACCTTGCTTCAGTTTATCTGAATCCCAACAATCTCATTCCAACCACGTCCTCGAAAGGGTGGTTGCGTTCCTGAAATAAGTTTAGTCTGTAAAACTTATCTCATTCCAACCACGTCCTCGAAAGGGTGGTTGCGTTCCTAAACTTCTCCATAACCTTTCACACAGTGCACTAAGCATTCATAAGTATATAGGTGAGCATATAATGAATAAAAGGATTATAAATGTGAATGTTAATCATACACATTTATAATCAAGCATTATATCTTTATTAAAAGCATAAGCGTTCTTCAATTAATGATTGCAGGCATAAGCGTTCTTCTTTGCAAGCATAATCAATCAATCAATATTAATGTAACATTAATAATAAGCGAATGTATGATAACTAAAATAATCAACCTATCATCGACACAACTCTAAAAATTAATTTCAAAGACACTCCAGGGGTCAGAAAACCCCCTACAAGCAGGCTTGCTCAAAATACGTCTATAGCACATCAAATTGAAGTGAACTTGTTGATCAGGGCACGCAAAAGAAATAAAATAAAATAAACAAAGAGATGGCGGTGTTATATCATCCCCTCGGGAATCTGCAGATAAAAAGTGTTGATTCTGTGGAGAAAAATCCTTATTTTGCGGAGAGCAAATCTTGATTCTGCGGCTTGAAAGTGGATTTTCGGTGGGCATTAAAAGAAGGCCTAAAATGATCATTTATAAAGCAAATTAATCTAATTATGATGTGAGAATTATTTTTTGAAATTATCTGCAAAACAAGACACTCTGGAACATAAAATGTGGGTTAGAAAATAGTCAACGTCTCTTGGGCAGATTTAGTCATATAATAATAATAATAATAATAATAATAACTATAGATTTTATTGGCGGCCCGGTGGACCAGTGGTTAGCACGTCGGCTTCACAGTGCAGCCTGTGCATGTTTTTGGAACGTAGGAGGAAATCGGAGTACCCAGAGAAAACCCACGCAGGCCCGGGGAGAACATGCAAACTCCACACAGGGAGGCCGGAGCAGGAATTGAACCCGGTACCGCTGTACTGTGAGGTCGACGCGCTAACCACTGGATCACCAGGCCGCCCAACCCCTAAAATGCTACAGCAAATGAATTCAGAAAGTTGCAAATATGTCTTTTTGAAGACTTCTTGAAGAGACAAGCCACTGTGATTCTATGTCAAAGATAATTAAATATGTACAAGCAGATTCATTTTATGTGAAAAATAGTGGGCCACCATTGTTGGTGCTGCACAAGCTTATCAGGTAAAACTACAACTACAGCCGACCCCTGCATATTCACAGTTGACGACCAACAGAGTTGCTTGAGCCTTTCCCCGCCGATTTCAGGCGAAAAACAAACTACACCCTGAACCGGTCTCCAGTAAGTCACAGTTCACATGGAGAGTCAAACGACCATTCACACCCTCATCCACACCATCACGGAGTTGGAACCGAGCCCACGTTGCCCGCACACAAGTCCGGCGAGTGTACCACGTCACCATCAGCATCAGCAACTTGGGTCGTTTCCCTCTTTTGTTAAAATCAATGAATACATAAATAATTACTAAATAAAATGTAATCCCACCCCCTTTTTTGGGATGATGTGTGTGTGTGTTAGTGATGGAAAGAATCAAGGGGCCACTCAGAGTGTGGTCGTAGCCCATCCCTGCTATATACTGTAATTTTAAATATTTAAGACAATGGGCTCCAGCTCGTGCTGCGAGTATGAAGCTGCTGTTGCACATCGTCTATATTTAAGCACGGAGTGAATGATAGCACTATACCGGATATTCTATCCTGTGAATGTGTATCCAAAAGAAGTTGGATCAGTTCTTCCCTCACCAAGTCTTTGCAACTGCTATCACGGCATCATCTGCTTTGACAAAAGACCAGCAGTCAGAAGGTAGAGAAAAGAATATAGCTTTACTATAAAGAGGGCTTCGCTAGCAGAAGTTGCAACAATGCATCATACACGCATACATGGTGAAGTGAATACATGTTTTTTTTTCTTTAAAGTAGATGTTTTGTAAGAAACTCATTAATTGGGTGTCGAAACAAGATTGAAACTCACTGCTCTGATAAACATAAAAAAGCTGCCCACATGATAGTTAATTGTATAAAAGCCAAAAAGCATCATAAACAATGAAGTTGCAAATGTTCTATTCTTTGCAGCATTTAGAAATGAAGTAAAGCACAGTGTACAACGGCACGTTGACATTTTTTTTCCCCCCCTTTCAAGAAGGGTCAGGGGGAACACAGCGAAAAGAGACACTGGAGTATTGTTTCCAATGGAAAAAAAATGAGCACGACAAAAGGACAAGGAACAATAAAATATGCGTGATTCTTTCTTGCTTGCCATACTTCCAGTTGACAGCATCTCCTTTCAATGAGCTATGACTGTGAGGAGACAGAGCTTTTTTTTTCTCCCAATAAACGGCTGAAGTACAGTGAAGTACACTTTGGATTGGACCCTGGGGTTTAAATCCTGGCCAGAACTATAGATACCTCTGGCTGTCATCATTGTTTTGCTCCATATAAAGAAAGAATTGGAGCCAGGAATCAAATAATTCAGTCCAAATTTGGCCAACAATTCTTCTTGTCAATTTACACTATCTTGAAATGGTTTTATTTATTTAAGAGCACAGGTATCGTTTTGCTTTTTTCAGCACAGCACAGCAGGGGGTAGGGAACTCCGGTTCCTCGAGAGCCATTTCCTGCCTGTTTTAGAGCCCTCCCCCTACTCCAGCGCACCTGATACAAATGTTCATGATTGTTTCAGGCTTCTACAGAGCTTGCTAATGAGCTAATCGTTTGAATCAGGTGTGTTGGAGTAGGGAGGGATGTAAAACAGGAAGGAATGGCTCTCGAGGAACCTGAATTCCCTACTCCTGCTACACAGTAAGGATTTTATCCACTAAAGTTGATGGTGTGGAAATTTGCCACACGCAATTTCATGTGCCTCACAAGATTTTTAATGGGTCAGATTCAGGTCAGGACTCCAGACTGCCCCTCAATGAGGACATTGTTGCTCCTAAAATTTGAGACAATGCCAGTCAATTTTTCATCTATACTCACGCCTGTGTGACCAGTCAATCTGTAGATTTTTTAAAAAATGTCGTTATTAATAATATTTTTGAAATATTTTTTTGCTGCTAACAAACTTATGCTCCACACTTCAGCCCATTTATCGGTCATATCGCATAGTGAATATTTAAATGTTCTCCATGAAATTTCAGGTTTGGGGCCACTGTGCTCCTCGTAAAAAAAAGAACGTTCACCTGGAGCCCTGAAGCTAATTTAGATTATGCCGTTGGAAGAAGGCTACTAACCGATCACGTGACAGTAAGAGTAGCACTCAAGAAGGAAGTTAGTTTTACCAAAATGCATCATTTTTCAGGCCCATAAGATGAATGTGCGCAACAAATACATTGCAGCAGCACTTTGAGCTCGTACGGTTTGTCTTATTTACATTATACACTGAAGAATTGCACAAGAGTTGTCATTTTTCACAATATGAACTTAAACCCATGAATAAATAAATGGATGTATTAGCGACAGTATATTACAATGCCAAAGCAACAGGTAAAATGAAGTTGGATGTGAATTTTGTTCCAGAGTACACATGTTAGTCAAAGCTCCCTAACAAGGGTCTGGCAGACCAAATGCCTTTTGCATTTTCTTGGCAGGTACAAATTAGTGACTTTTTTAAAAATTGTTTGTCAGATATAGCATTTGGGAAAAACAATGACATATTTACAAGTGAGTGTTTTTTCTGGATGCAAATGTACATAATATATGCCAAATAAATAGTAAAACAGCAATCTTTTTTCTATGTGGACGGACATAAATCTGAATAACAAGAGCAACAGGAATACAACATGGATACAAGAGCAGCACACTGTCTAGACAACCATAACCTTTTTTTCATGTACGGCAGCATCATTCATTCGTTGTTTCCAAAAAGCCAACTGCCACAAAAATATACTGAACATGTTCCACTCCCATACTGATATTAATGCGTGTCAACATGAACAGTAACTGATTTTGGAAACATGTTGGCTATTTCTCACACGAAACAACAAATTGGTTGAATACATTTTTCGGACAATTATTCAACAGACAATGACTTAATTATGAGTATGAATTAAGAGTATTCACATGAAAGCAACAAATAATAATACAAAGTCAAATGTGAACTCCAGTTATTAACTGAAGTGAAAATGTAAAACTATTGGATTTTTTAGCACTACTTGTGCGAAATTTAATTGTGCTGAATGAATGTAGAAAGTCACCCAGTCTCATCAGAATAATGCCATGACAAAGCAGTAATTAACAGTGGCAATATAGCAAGCATACATACGGTGTCGACGCCTGTTTTCCTTCAAAAGAGCACCGGAGCATTTCTCATTTCTAAGTTATGTGTCAAATGATTTTTTTTTCTTCCCCATGCTATATGTTTTTACAATTTCTATGCATATCTAAAGCGTTCTTCAACTGTTGACAAATATTTGCATTCATAAAAACCCTAACAAGGGAGGAATCTATACTTCTGTAAAAGAAAAATGGGTTGAGACTAAACTTGGAGATGATTTTAAAAGACTGACAGTTGATGCTAAGGCGCCAAAGGATTGTTTAAAAAGCCAATTTGGATAGACTGACACATTTCTGTGATGTGACATTACTGCCATTCTTCTTCTAGAGTCTCGTTATCATGACAGACAAGACCACGATTGTATGCTCACAATCCTACAAGAAAAACAAAACAATTATTTTCTCTAATGAGTGTATTATATTGTGACTACTTCAGCGTGCTGTCTGCCCAAATGAAGCACTTGTGCAGTTCACCAAGCAAACAAAGAATGCCTTATTGAGGTTGGGCAAGGATACTACTATGAAAATATTACAGGATCCAGTCCCATAAATATTGAATGCTGACAAAGCTTTAGGAGGACATCGTTTCCTTATCAGAGGTGAAGAAATAGTGTAAATAACTGTGGTGGATACCGTTGGTTGAAACGAAACACAAATTGTGAAGAAATAAACTCTGAACACATCTTCAGGATCTCCGATTCTCACGCTGCATCTGCCCTCCAATGAAACCGCATGCGTACATGAAGTCATCTATATTGATCTTAGCGAAAAACAAATGGGGAACTTTGCTGCTGCTACCAATAAGAAAATACTTTTAAAAAGTAGTCGGCTATAATAATATAGATCTATATGTTCCATTGTTCATTGGTGATTATGAGATTATTCTGCTAGGTAGATGCTGCAGTGTTGGTAAAAAACGAGTTAAATAAAGTCAGTAAAAGTGAGAAGAAGCTAATCATCATGTACGCCTCACGATACTTCAGTAAACAAATGTGACAGCATCAGTCAGCATGCTTATGAGAGACTGAATTTTGTCCACTGGTGTTCGTTCCTCAAGCATAAGTAACTCTTTGATGCCTTCCAAGTTTTAATTCGTCAAACGCCCTCCATGCTCCGTTACGATTTTTGTACAAACGGGATAAATTAGCAACATAGACTTTCAGTCGCTCGGAGCATATATGGCTTTTTTTGTGTGGTTACCATCATGGTGGACATTTGCACGACAACATTGGATGCAAGGTAAGAAAAGTATTTCTACCACAGTGGAAAAGGCAAAGTGATTATGAAGAATGCGATATACCCTGCAAGTGGCATAAAACAATAGATGTGTATCAAGCATGATGTCGTGGCATGGTCGTGGTGGTAGTGCATAGATGTACAGGGCACCAAATTATGTGCCAGGACTGTGTACAGACTTCATTAAGATTTACAGAGACATCTACCAGCTGAGGAAACTTAAAATCTTTCTTCGTGTACATATCAATATGATAAACATATCTGCTAGCATCCTGGTGAGTTTGACGGTTATAGGCTGATATGTTGTTGAACCTCATTCTGCTTTGAAAAAAATCAAGAAAGAAAGACTGGACAGCTTGAAAAAAAATCAAATCAAATCATGGAAAAAGTAAACAGAGTGCTTTTCTATGCCTAAAAGCGCCGAAAGCTACCCCCGAAGGCACACTGAAGTCTGTGTGGATAAAGGGCAGACCGAGCACAAAGCAAAATGAGCACTTTGACCAAATTTCTTCTCCATGGGAACACTTTCCAAGTTCTGGAAATTGAAAATAAAGGCATGACCTCAAATCGCTCTCCAGCATTATCTGACTTTACCTGCAGAGGAGAAGCTACGCTGTCGACATACCGGCCCAGATCTTTTCACATATTCATAGAGTCTTCATCTTTCCGCGTGTCTTCTACAACACTCCAAAGCAGGCCGTGCAAGTGAGTGTCAAAAGTCGCGCTGGGCAGCACTATGCCAGCGAGTAGATGGCGTTGACCGGTGAGGTGGCCTCCGAGCTTTCATTGCCTTCCGTCTCATCCTTGTCCTTCTTTACCGTGTACTGGCCGATGAAAGAGCCATCCTCATTGAACTGGCCATCACCGCCTTCACCGTAGTCCACCAGGCTGTCATCGCTCTCCTTCACGTTGCCCTCCAGTGATGTTTGGCTACCTTGAAGAGGCTTGTTGTCCTCATCGCTGCTGCAAGCCAAAGAGAAGCATGGTGTTATGTTTCAGTGATGTCAGAAAGATTATAGGTCACGTAACTCGTGAGGAATCAATTGAGCATTGGTGCCAGGCCATGAAAATACAATATCCTGTTCTTTAACTCACTCAGTACCAGCCAATTCTGGACCAAGTCTGAAAAGACGTTTAAAAACGTCTTTGGGAGTCAATGAGTTAATGTGATGACTGTTCGATTTGAAACTGGAACATTTTGATTTGGATTAACTCAGTGGGGTTATGATTTTGAATCGATGTGGTGCGTGTCAGTTGGAGAAGTTTTGATACTTTTTTATTGTCATTTACATACATTTGAATTGATTAAATTGTCAGTACTGTCAATTTGTGTGTGTGTGTGTGTGTGTGTGTGTGTGTGTGTGTGTGTGTGTCTAACAGACACACAAACAATGACGGGCAAAATTTAAACCCACAATCTTTGACTGTGAGAGAGACATGCTAACCCCTTGCATCCGCTATGCCGGACTTTGTGGGAACTCCCTCACCATAAATTCCACATTGCCGTCAAATATTGACTCCCTTGAGCCAAAGTGATTTAGCTTTGTGTATTTTTCAGTTTGCGTGTTTTTTTGTTTTGTTTTTTTAAATAGCAACCAATCTCTAAAAGGTAGAAAAATTGCTTGGCAAATGATCTCAAACAGACCACTGGGTTAAGTACATGCTGATGTACTTGAAGGAAATAACGTGACAGTCACTTTCTTGAATTAAAAATATCTTGAATTTGAAATAAATATACATGACCAATGACTCATCCAAAGTCGTCACGCGTTTAGTGAGGTGGCATGCAAGAGTTGCGCTTGTGTGTGGGTGTGTCTGCGGGTGTGCTAAAAGAGTAAATATGAAAGCTTTGCATTGGCTTTGATTGATTGGTTAACCTTTACTTGCTTGAAACTACACAGCCATATCAAGTTAGGATGGCACTTTTTCCAGGTTGACCATAAAGCAAATAATGCTTTCGTCAAACAGGCTGTGAAATCTGATTGACCCTAAATTCTGATATCCTCAGAACTAATTCTGGACCCTGGACACGCACAGTGCCAGGAATGGTGCCTCGGCAAAACCAAAGTACCTGTTCTTGTTTTGCTTCCTGTCAGGCAGTGATGAGTCTTTTCAGCGTATAATAGAGACAAGTGGCGAAGAGAGGGCAAGAGAGGAATGACGGGTTAACTTGAATGGGGAAAAGAGGAGCTCATTACAAACACGTGGGGCTGCACAGGCGTCACAGATTAGTCCATGAGTCTGACCAGAGACAGTGGCTGTGTCTAAATGCGACATTTATTTGGCATTATCGTACATAAAGATTTCCCACAGCATCAAACCAGCAAACATCAGCACCCTTCAAGTGGTGACAAAGGCTGATGGTATAAATTTCCCACATTACTGATGAGGAATTTTACATTTAATGCCATTAAAGTTAGCCCCCTGTCATTCCATGACGGAATTGCAGACTTCTATGGAAACAGCTTTTCAGCTTAAGTGAGATTTACGAGTATAAAAAAGAAAAAAAAAAACATTGTAAAACATAATTACATGAGATTGATAGAATATGTGTTGTAAAAAATATGACTATAAATGAAGTTTCATAAAAGCTTTATATTGATTTTTTTTTCTTCAGGATCATAAATAATGACAATAAAATTAAGGCAGGGTAAGTTTAGTTAGCATGCGACACAAAACATGTTTTAGTTAAAACAAGGAAACAAGGCATTAGTCATTTTTCTTTTAGAAGAATGATGCCTCGGCAATCAGTGGAACCTGAAAGGAGCAAAATACATAACATGATACAGCATACTGCCACATTTGGTCTCATTTAAATATCTAATTCAAATGTCTAACAGATAATTTTTGGGAGAAATTTATTCCTCTAAGTTTTTCAGAAAAAGCTTCAGAACCACTGCTAAGTAGATTCCGGCATCTTCGGTTGCTATGTTTTGCAGAAGTCACAGCAAAATTTGGGATTTGCTGGACGGGAACAAATTATTTTTCATTTTATTTTCGCAAATCACGGTACCAGATTAAATTTTTTTTACATCATCTGTTTTCCAGATTTGTTTTGTGGGTTTATGCTTCTTTTGTTATAGCTTTCAACTCGAGGCAACCTTAATGGTGCTTTTGCATTTGCTGTAACCATAGTTGGCCAGAGTAACTTGCTATACTGCATGGGGAATCGGTACAGTCCTCAAAGTGTGAAAAAAAACAAGTGAACTTAGTGATATACTATACAGTACGGAAAAATGAACACACGTGAACAATGCAATTGGAAAGTGAACCAAACTTCTACATAATTGGGGCAAACTCAATAAGATGTTTCAGAGAGGCTTGCTTCATGGAGGAGAGTCCATTCTTGAATCTGAGCTGATGATCAACTACAGCAGTTTGATGACACTTACTGATAATCAAAGGATCCATCCGGGTCTTTGTGATCAACAGAATCCAAGGGAAGATCTTTTTTATCTCGGACTGAAAAAAAGTAGGAAAATGGGGAAGACCGTGATTACCTTAAAACACATTTAGTGACTAATTCAAAATGACTTGCAGTATTTGGTTTGATGAATAAATTTGTGCGGTCAGTTTTTTTTTCAAACATTCAATCTTCTAGTATGTATTACCGGTACTTTGTCAGCTGGTTAATACTTCCAAATTTCCATGCCAAATCACTCCAACAAATGTAACTAACCAGATTTTGAACTGAATAAAACTTGCTGTACTTGTTATAGTGATGGTACAATACTAAATCTCAAATTTTAGGTCAATCGGACCAAGGGTTTGGGAGCTATGACCCACCAAACCCACCACACCCCCTTTTTTTACAAAAAGGGGTATGGCCTCTGCACCCCTATATCTCAGGAACTATTGGGTCAATCTTCACAAAACAGGTATTGTTGGTCAGGGAATTCAAATCTGCAATCATTTCTAACATTGGTGAATATTTTAGTAAATTTAGCGTTTGACCTAGAATCTGACCTTGATGTGTGATATGAAGTATTTTCGGTCCATTTGGTCATTTGGTTGCATTCTAATTATAAGACTCTGTGTCATGGATGGTCAGTGTCAGTATTGGCATCTTAAATCCTGGAATGGAAAATCACCCATTTTTGCCAAATATAGTCAAATTCAGTGGGCTGTAGCTCCCAAACCCCTGCTCAGATTGCCATCAAAATTTAAAGTGTTGTGCCATCACTATAACAAGTACAACAAGTTTCATTAAATTCAAAATCTGCTAGGATAAGACCACTGGGTGACTTGGCATGGAATGACCCACAAGCATCTTGAGTGCTGCTGCCATTATTTGGTCTTAATGTGGTAATAAACTCCTTTCAATGATGCTGTTCGTTTATTACTTTTCTGTTATCTCACTCAGCTCACCAGGGGTGTTAGTTCAAAACTTTACACACGTCACCACCTACCTAGACGACTTGCGAAAGCAGTGATGCAACCACCATCTAGACATTATAGAAACTGCAAAACATTACAGTCATCTATAAATAATTTTAAAAAATAAATTCAGCATCAATTTTCATTGTTAACTGTGACGCTCCACAAACTGTTAATTGTCGCTGTTAACAGTTATCATTTGTTAATAATAATAAATAATGAAGCAGTTTTTTGTCCTGAATGTTTAAACACAATCCAAAACAAAATTTCATCAAACCGCTAAAAAAAAAAAAAAAAAGTCATCATTCCATTTTATTGCCACTTGCTGTAGTTTTTGAGCCACGGCATTTGACCTTTTGCGCCAATGATGATATAATCTATGAACAATCATATCTTGTTAAAATCTAACTTTTGTATTCTAAGACCAAATGTAAATGTGGCCGAACATCTGCTGAGGATTTTATCCTGTTGATCGCAGCCAAAATCATCTGGATTTGCAAATTTACTATTATACTAACACAACTGTTTTGTTTTGTTTTTTGGTTGTTTTTTTCCACCATGTTTGCATGCAGGAGGGGTGACTTACTTCAAGCGGACAAGACTAATGGGCACAAAAGTTCATACATCGCCAATCAGGCTGGTGACCGACAGTGGTTATGATGGCAGCTAAATGCTATCTTGGTTAACACTTGTAAACAATTCAATCCAGCCGATTGAAAAAGCCGGCTGTGTTGTATGACTCTCGGTCCCATCCCACACCGTGTGTGTGTATGTGTATGTGTGTGTGTGTGTGTGTGTGTTTTTTTACTTTATTTGTCTGCATCTGCTTTTTCATGCACATGCGTGAATTACTACTGTACGTACATTTTTTACGCCAATGCGAGGCGGTCAAAAGTTCATTTCAACATACTCAAGCAAAATGGGCTAAGGACTAAAATTGTCCTGGAATGCTTCAAATGCGTCACTGGTAATCCAGTTCCACATACTGCATTGGGAACGCACCCGCGGAGCACAGGGAGATACGGTTGGACTTATTTTTTCAATTCAACACCTGATTCCCGTGCTTTGCTGCTGTGGAGAGGTTTTTTCAACAACCGGCGACATCCTCCGGTCAAAGAGGACTGCCCTGATCTTTCTCAAGGGGAACATGTCCCTATTGGGGTATCCATCCCACTTACAAAGGGCTGTTTGAGGAGGAGAAACAGCAGGGGGCTGTACACGAAAAAAAAGACGTATGTTTTGTGTGTAAAGTGATCTGCACTGTTTCGCCACAAATCCAATTGTGTGCTAGCCTGTACACTTTTTTTTTTTTTAATGCCGCGCTTAAAATAGTGGTGACTCAAATAGGGATTAGCGTTCGCCTTTCTCCCACCGCGTCATGCACGGATGGTGAAATATAAGGACGGAAGCGCTTTAAAAGGACGAGGACGGAAGACGATTGTTTTATGAATAAGGATGGATGGACGATGATGGAAGGGTCCAGGTTGTGGATGGCGGACGGACCGACAAAATAGGGTCAAGTGCCCATCTATGCTTTTACCCATACACTGCTTTAATTTGCCTTATCGTCAAAAAAAAAAAAAAGACTTTCTTGCACTTTGAAAAAAAATCAAGTTAAAAATAAAGTGGAGCATGTAGAGAGAAACCAAGGAGATATTTGGATTCAACATCCGAAACTGCCCTACAGACTGTTGTCTCCTATTTTGTTTACATATTTTGGAGGGTGGGTGGGTGCAGACCAGTGTATTTAATGGTGTAGATATATCAAGTTAGAGTTAAACCACTGATCAAAGACTGTCATCAATACAGTTCGTAATGCGACTGTTATGAAATCAAGTATTTAAACACATCAAATTAGAAAAAAGCCTTCATGCTTTGTTTGAGCTGTGCTTGGGCAAATATGACTATTAGCGATATTAGGGGTGTAATGATAATGTTTTAGTATTCATATTTTTCTGTATGGCACATTTGGTACAGTAGAGTTGCCAGATTGTAAACATTATATAAGGGAGCTGAACAACAACCACCTCGCACTCTAGCCATACATCTCCTGTGTGAACAAATACAGTGCAGCTCAGTCTCTGGCTAGTGAATTGTGGAGGTTGGGGCTAGCAATATGCATTTGACAGCATGTTAAAACTTTTTACTTCATCTTAAACACTGCCCTCACTGCTGTTGATTCCGTTATATGAAACTGACCAGTATATACTACTAAACTACATGTTTACAGTATAAATGATTTTGTTTATTTAAATTATTATTACAATTGTTCCTATTTTGACAAAGGACACTCTATTTTCTTTTGCATAGTGTTCCCTTACAGTACCGAATGTGAACCAACTTGTAACTTTCAAACCACGGACCCAGCGAACTGGGATTCTTGGCCTCATGTTACACGCCCACTTAGCACCTCAGTCAAGTCTTACCTGGATATTTGCCTCCACGACTCCTTTTGATGAAGCAGACGATAAGTAGGATCAGTATGATGAGGGCGATGGCGCACATCAAGCCGATGAACCAGCCCTGAGTTGCAATGTCGACCTGGTCAATGTAGGCTGGCGACGCGAACAAAAACCAAGGCACACACACACACACACACACACACACACACACACAAACACACACATCGAGTGGGGCAGGAGAAGAGAGATAAGTGAAGAAAATAAGTTATTTTCCTTCCAGTTCCAATTACATGGAAATCTGTTCACATTTCGGGCCCCAAAATCATTATCACATGATTATTATCAGGCATGCAGGAAGGTCTCATTGGCCCTCATTTACTCATAAATGCATTGGAATGTTTGTACCCTGCGCAGAAGTTCCAGAAAATAATGGTCACATTCACAACACATACTTGCCAGCACATTTTCCTTCTTTCTCTTCATATTTTTTCACTTGGATGTCTATATTGATGAATCATAATTCCTCCTAAATGACGTGCACTAATGTGCATAAACATCGTCAATCATGGGAAAAGATGGGAACACCAAATATTTATCAAACTTGACAACATTGCTCCGTTTCTTCATCAATACCGCAAAATGGGCCGTTGAAGGTACACTCTAGTTACTATCAATGGTCCATCCGTTCCCTTAAGTTACAATAGATATCAATCAATCAATCATCCGATCTGCAAGTTTTCCCAGTACTAGTGGTTGGGAGATCAAACGTTAAATATTCACTGAGAGTTTATATTGCCCAAAGGCTGCAAATTAGGCCCTCATACTTTTATACAGGATACATATAAACTTATGAATACATTACCAGTAGTGTGTCAAAAATGTTAAATATTTTGTATTCAGTTGTTCTAATGTCTTTAAAATGTTTTTTATAAAATCAAACAAATTCTAATTTCAAAATGTTATTTTTTTAAATTACCGTAATACTAAGAGCACACATTTAAAGTTGTTTAACTGTCAGCTTTTTATTTTTTTGCTGCTTTTTATTGACGTTTTAGGCATGGTTTCAGTATCGGTACTGTGATATTTTATGCGGGTATAGTGTCAAAGTCAAATTTTAGTATGCAGACAACACTAATGTGCAGAGCACAAACCAACGTTCCTTTCAATGGAGGTATTCCAATACGCGTTTACATGACCACATTTTCAGGTTATAAGAGAAGTAACCCAGGGTTCTTATTTGGGTTTTGCACGTTTATATGGCCTTGCCCAATTGGACTATTGCCAATATTCGGGGTTTGAAAGGGTTCGTGGCTGTATGTAAAAGTAGTCTGTGTTCATGACTCAACAATACGGAAGGGACTGGGCAAAAACGACATCCATAGCAGAGTTCCAAAGCCAAAACCATTGCGACCCAAACATAATGGCTTGTCTTTCTTCAAACATCTGAATGATTCCTCAGACATTTGGAAGAATATTCTATGGACAGACAAGATAAAAAGTTAATTATTTTGAAAGGCGTGTGTCTCCTTGCATGAATACAAAACCGCATTTGAGAAATAACATCATCGTACCAACAGTCAAATATAGTGGCAGTAGTGTGACAGACAGTCTGTGACTGCTTTGCCAATTCAGGACCTGGATGACTTGCTGTGATTGATGGAACCACGAATTCTGCTCTTTACAGGAAAATCCAGAGGCAGAATGTTCAGCCATTAGCTCTTGACCTAAGCTGAAGAATATTTGGGTTCTGCAGCAGGACAACTATCCAAAAGCCATCAGCAAAGTCAAAATCTGACTGGCTTAAGAAAAATTGAAGGTTTTGAAGTGGCATTGTGAAAGTCAAGCATCCAGTTGAAATACCGTGGTATGGCCTTCAAAAGACAGTTCATGCTTGAAAACCCGCCAGTGTTGCTGTATTTAAATAATTCTGCAAGAAAGAGTGGGCCAAAATGTCTCCACGGAGATGTAAAAGACTCAGCAGTTTAAAAAACAATTGATTTCAGTTGTTGCTGCTGATTGTTGCTGTCGAGCAGAGACGTGTTCGGTAGAAGTACCGGTAGGGTTGAGAGGAAGAGAGCGAAAAATCCCAAAACAAAACAAAATTTTTGCATAGCTGAGATCGAGCACTTTCCGTCATGCCTGACACCACATAAAGGTGCTCTCCAAAGTTGGGCTGTTGCTGCTGAGGCTAGCCCACCCAGTTAATAGCTTAAGGATCGAAGTACTTTTCCCCGCCCAGGGCCATGTAGCTTCAAAAATGTTTTTCTCCCCTAAACAAACAAAATTACAATTTAAAAACAGCATTTGACATTTACATGGGTTATCTGTGTCTGATATTTACATTTGTTTGATGACCTTAAACATAAAAGTGGGGAAACTATCGAAAAAAAAAAAAACATTTTTGAGAATAGGGCAAATATTTTTCAGACAGCACTGTACTTTCAGTTCAGATATCCGGGTCCAAAGCTTTCCCACATCACTATCCATTCTTTAAAAATGATCACTTTTTCATCCAAGTTGACCACAATAAAAGAAAATGATTAGGTGTGGCAATTCAAAAGCACTTCATCCTTACAACCAGTGTAGGCCATTTGCCTGCCAATCCGACTCCACCAGGCCAGGTGTGGTCTCACCTGCTTTGGTCTCAAAGGTGACAGATTTGCTGGTGATGCTGCTGAGTTCATGGGAGTAAACCCTCAGATGGTACTTGGCCCCCGCGATCAAATCCTTCACTGTAATGGGGGGTTGGTGTGTCACAGGTACAGTTTTCATTGTCTTGTTGCCTTGGAGACACAAGAAAGGCCCAATCATACTCTAGGGGGGTGGCGTTGCGTTTAACACTTAGGCCTACCATTACGGCTTTAAAATGACCATGCATCATCAAAGACTGAGTCATGACAATATTATTTCAGGGAATTACAACTGTACGATGCACATCATCATTATCATCCAGGCTGATTTTCCTCTGGAATACATGTAGTACGCACATATAAGTTAGATGAGAATATGTTTTTGAAGCATCTAAATACTTTTAGCCAGTGAGTGAGGGTCATTTTAACTGACACTTGTGGCGGTACAGTTTATCCAAAAAGGCACTATGTTCCAGAGGTAATCACAAGAGGGCAAGGAAATGGATCAGGTGTTCAACAAAGCAAAACCAATAGACACCCCAATCTATTCATCCAAAGTGCCTCTTCTTACTCTTTCCAACTGAGTGAATTGGAAAACGCAAACCATTGTTTGCGAGCAAGCCCTCACTTAGGGAAATGCAATCGTTCCAGTTAAAAAACAAAAAAAAAAAACATGGTCAATACTTGAGCATGACACTGAGGAGGGAGTGAAAAGGGAGAAGGCAGCACAAGGTGGTGATGTCATGCTACATGCTTTCAACCAATTCAAGGTTGAAGTTATCCAACAGAACTCATTAAGAAACGGTCCTTTCAATACCAATCCATCAGCAAAGCGAAACACAAGTAACGCAAGAGAAAACATGCCACTCCTCTACCTCGTCCATAAATTCCTATTGTAAGGACGTTGTATGTTAGTTGCTCCATGCACAGCACTTTGTACGCAGCGATGACTGTTTGAAAGTGCTCTATAAATACAGTTGAGTTGAGATTGCAGGTATTGGCATCAATAAATATATACCATCGTGATAATTGAGTAAAATTGTCATCTTTCTTACTCGTCATTAGATATACTGTAATTATCTTCAATTTGTTTTCAACATTTTATTATTTATTTATTTATTTATTTATTACCAGCTATGAAGAAATCCGTTTTTGCCCATTCCTGTGCAGTGTGTATATAATCTATGCCAACACAAAGGTGTTTGGAGTTATGGATAATGTGCAATAATTGTGACGTGTGTTGATTGCGGAGTAAGTTTGGGTTGCTGCAAAAATGGGACGCCTGTTTATTTGAATGCAAATAAGTTTAAGGGCCCAATTTTAGGCGTAAAAACGTATTTTTCGTGCCGGGGCAAATATAGTCTACCGTGTTTGGGACCATGATGCTCCTCACGGCGCGTTCCGGTGCACGGATCTGCCGCTCCCCGACACACCTGACAATTTGTTCGCAGAAAGTAGAATGCCCCGGCGTAAAAACAAACGCATCCTCAATTTTGGGTCAGGGCAAGTCTGGTTTACTGTGTTTGTGAAGTTGGTACATGCGCTCTGCCTCGCTAGGCGTTCCACCTGATGCAGCTGCTGCGCACTGCAGCGCATCTTGTAATTCGTGACAAAATTACAACAATTTATAGGATCTAAAACCATCCTTAAACTACTTCGCGGATAGCGTAATGTGATTTTGAGTGTATTTGATTGCTGCACAGGCAGACAGATTCGGCACTCCGTGAATGTGTGCGGGGATGTGATTATATTTCATTCATAGATATGACTACAGAGTGAGACAATTCCTATGAATCATGATAGAAATCAATTCAGTGAACAAATTGTAATCACGATCATCTTCCAAATATTTGAATCGCACCTGCTGAGAGTCGGGAACATTTGATCCCACAATGGTGCAAACGCCCCCTTACGCCCGATTCTTAATGTGAAAAATCTCTCCCAAATTCCAAAAGAAAGAAAGTGCTAGAGTTGCGCACAAAAATAGGGCCAACGTTTTTAAAAGGAGCTTCTGGTTACCTTTCATTGAATTGAATACTGAACTGCACAAAAACAAAATGTATTTTTAATTGTGTGTCAAACATCTAATCTATAAAAAATATTGCTGAGTCATTTCCTCCTTTTATTCGAATAATAACCTGTGATAAAGCCTGCGGTCTACACTCGTGTTTACTGTACATAGTTTTGTAACATGGGGCATACACGATGTCTCCAGAAAAAAAACGAAAGATGCCGAACATGCTGAGCCCTCTTAGCCACACACAAAGAATTTGAGTAGAATGGCAGAAAATAAGGGCCACTCCCTGTTGAGGGTCAATACTTTTAGATACGACCTTGAAGCTCGAAAGATGGCTGGGCAGTCGGTGGGGTGGGGAAGCCCATTAGATCAGTCTCGTTTTACCCACACTTAGCCCCCACCCAATCCCATCCCCCACACCCTGTTCACAATCTACCATCATTAAGAATTAAAGACACGGCCAGCGTCCATCAAAAATACATACACTCTTTCCAATGCTTGATAGAGCCTCAAAGAATTGGTAAAAAGCAACAGCAGAGCTTATGTGGAGTGTCTTCAAAATACATTGACCACTTTCACTTTTTATGGTACAACCAAGTACCATTGCTTAATATAAGTTATCTCCCTTTCAAAACACAATATCTCATCAAGACAAAGTGAAGAAAATACCACTTTTTTCATCTTCCTCCAAAATTGTCTTTACTTTACGAATGATGTAAATCACTGTTTAAAACCTTCAATGCTGCAGAATCATTTTGATACCCAGATCTATACCTTTAATGCACTGCTGTATCTTAGGCCTGCAAGAATCCTTTTGACAGTATTGTTTGGTTTGCGTTCTGACACTCAGGGTTCTATTGCCAAAGACAGCGCATCTGTGGACTGGCGCAAACGCCGCCAGATCCGTATTTTCGTGCAAACGCAAAGCTTGCTACGCATGTTTGCCAATTTGGCAGAAATGTTTCCACCAAGCTGGGCATGGTGGTGCAGCGCAAGATTTACTCTGTTCACGAAAAATTGAGCCCTCACTGTCATTTGCAGAACCTTATACAGACGTGCGCATGTGTATGATCGTTTTACTTGACCATAGGCAACCGCAAAACAGATTTAGTCACAATTCACAAAACAGGCAGTGGAGTTAAATCGCAAATTTCCTGGAAAAGAATGTGATACTTGATTACTTGTCATCATTATTTTCTAAATATTTGTGACATTTCTAAACTTCATTTTGTTTTACTTGATAATTGGTTTGTGTGAGCAGAATTTTGAGGGAAATGTTAATCTATCCCAGTATATGTCTCTAACATAACCCAAAAAAATGATGGGTGGTGAATACTTTCTATAGACGCTTTATGTACATGCGAGGCTAACCAATCTCACCTATGATTCCATAGATTCAAACAGAGAGGTGATGCATGTGGTCTATAAAAGCAGACTTAAAACGTGCATAAGACTCAAGAAAAACAAAAGCATGGGTGCAATCATGGGCTTCAAGAAAGAGAACGTCACAAAAAGCAAATGAGAGAAGATGAGCCATGTCACTTATTCACTGTGCACTGCACAAGAGGTTAGCACCAACATGATGATTGCTGAAAGACGGAGAATTGAAAATAGAAAGCACATGCAGACTGCGCCAGGATAAACCATCTGCGTTTTTAAGATCATGTAATGTAGACAAAGCCACATTTTTAAATTATGAGAGTTGTAAGAACAAACAACAATGATGTACAGGAAGTGCAACAAACAGGGCTAAATGTTGTTGCTTGCGGCAAACTGTATGTTTTCTGTGGTTGAAATTTGATACGACACATTGTCTATTCCTGTCTCGTCTTGTTAGGCGCTCTGTTCGATTAAAATCTATACAGTGGTACCTCTACTTACGAAATGAATTGGTTCCGGAAGAAATTTCTTAACTAGAAAATTTTGTAAGTAGAGACGCATTTTCCATGTAAATGCCCTAATCCGTTCCAAGCCCTCCAAAATTCACACATAAATGTTTTCTAAAGCATAAAAATGCATCAAAATATGTAACAAATACATGTTACAAAATACTTTTTTTTCTTCTGAATGAGAATGACATTCAGCAATTGTGTATATTACTTTTATGGTCACGTGTCATGGTGATGTATAATAGAGATCGATCATTATATATACATTATATATTTTCGTTAGAATTTGAGTAATACTACTATAGCATGTTTAGAACGCCCAACAAGATGTTTTGGCATAATATCTGAGCCTAATTGGGTTTGTAGCTGACAAATGCCATTGTCTTTGGTGGTACTGAGCTCAGGCTTTTAACTTGATAAAGTAAACGTGCTCGATCTGGATTCTTACTGTCCAGCGTCAACTCAAGCACAAAGTCACTGCTGCTGGGCGGGAAGTTGTGTCTCCAGCTGATGTTAGCGTAGTTACTGTTATGGTCCACCGTCAGATTCCAGATCTCTCGCTCAGCGACCACTGCATCATGGGTGTCAAAGGTAAAGGGTCAAAGGTCAGAGAAGGCACAGATCCAAAATCTCACTTCTGGGGCCGGGAGGACGATTAAGTCCGATATGTGTTGGTACCTCTACGAAGGGAATGCAGTCAAGATGGACACGGATTAAATTGCCTATTCATGGCTTGAAAATTCACCCTTAATTGTAGTAAAAAAATCAAATTCATGAAACTAATTGCTGAGTTTGGAGAGGGCATCAGAGTGAAAAAAGATCAATCACAAATTGACGGGTGGGCCCCAAAACAATCGTTCTAAGCGTTTAGATTCACACTGTCTACATTACTACATTTCTGGCTTCATTCCAACACAATGAAGTCCTTTTATGTTTTGATTGGTATGTAGCTCTGATGTTTACTGTTTCTTAAGGTGAGAGAGGACAATTCACTTCACATACCGTATCGTACATACAGTGGAACCTTTAAAGCCATAACACCTTTCAACACTGTTAAAGTTGTCTTTTTGTTTTACAGAATTTGAATCATGAGCTGTATTATTTCA
Organism: Hippocampus mohnikei; assembly: GCA_026261675.1. Classification (NCBI taxonomy): domain Eukaryota; kingdom Metazoa; phylum Chordata; class Actinopteri; order Syngnathiformes; family Syngnathidae; genus Hippocampus; species Hippocampus mohnikei. The sequence goes on along the minus strand of JAKGUB010000334.1, from coordinate 772,167 downwards.
AAAAGTAAGATGATTATTTGGATGACTAATGTTAGAGGAAAAAGGCAAAAATGCCACCCTTAGGGACTTAAGAAACGCTAAAAAACAGCAAGTAATCTAATTGCTGTCGTCTGTCACAATTTTTTTTCGAGCAAGTAGAGGAAAAAATACGGAATCACTCAATGCTGAGGAAAACAAATATGTAAACAGCGTGTAAATTTCAGTTATAAAACCAACACACGCATCAAATTGAATCTGCTTATGATTAGAGTGCTCACAACTTGCAGAGCTGCTGCACCAAGTGGATTGCCATGAACCTCCAACACGAGAGTATTAGTTGATACAAAAAATTGGATTATCCGATTTCTTAAAGATGGTAAGATATGATGGAATGGTACAAAAGATGTTGGTTGCTCCCAGGAAGCAGTGTCTGAAATCCTGACAGTGAAGGTTGTAAAAGGGAAGCATCCTGGTAGACCAAGGGAAACCTCAAGGCATCAGGATGGAAAATACAAAGCAATGTGTCTTGAAAATAGAAAATATAAAACATAACAATTCAGGTGCAAATGGGCAGAAGTGGAGTCAACGTCTGTGACCAAACTGTAAGAAAGGAAACAAGATTTACTTTCACGAACCAAACAAAATCCTTCCTTCACATCTAAACATAACCAAAAAAGGCTTGAGTGGGCTGAAAAAAAGCATTCATGGAGTGTGGATGACTGGAAGGAAGTCATATTCTGTGATGAATCACGAATCTGCATTGGGAAAAGTTGTATGCTGGAACTTCTGTTTAGTGCCGTTCCAATGAGATTTAACCCTCATTAATGATGAAAGATTAATTTGTTTTTTTTCAGGATTCCATCATATTTTTTCCTCAAGTGAGTGAGATTCTTTCCTCTACTTGCCCCCCTCCTCTCACAAACAAAAATTGTGCGCGTGTGTGTGTGTGTGTGTGTTCTCAACCAGGGCGGCCTGGTGGTCCAGTGGTTAGCGCGTCGACCTCACAGTGCAGAGGTACCGGGTTCAATTCCAGCTCCAGCCTTTCCGTGTGGAGTTTGCATGTTCTCCCTGGGCCTGCGTGGGTTTTCACCGGGTATTCCGGTTTCCTCTCACATTCCAAAAACATGCATGGCAGCCTGATTGAACACTCTAAATTGTCCCTTGGTGTGAGTGTGAGCGTGGTTGTTTGTCTGTGTGTGCTCTGCGATTGGCTGACAACCGGTTCAGGGTGTCCCTACTGCCCGCAGACGGCTGGGATAGGCTCCGACACCCCCTGCGACCCTTGTGAGGATAATCTGCTTATCCTCACCTATCACAGCTGTTTCGGGCAGTAAGTGGAGTGCACCCTGAATCGGGTTGCCAGCCAATCGCAGGGCACACAGAGACGAACAACCACCCACGCTCACAATCACACCTAGGGACAATTTGGAGTGTTTCATTAGCCCACCATGCATGTTTTTGGAATGTGGGAGGAAACCGGAGTACCCGGAGAAAACCCACACAGGCACAGGGAGAACATGCAAACTCCACACAGGAAGGCCGCAGCCGGAATCGAACCCTGCACCTCTGCACTGTGAGACGGACGTGCTAACCAGTCGCCCACTGCCTGGTGGGATTATTTGATAACCAAACGCTGGTAATCAAAATAGAATCCATCCATCCATCCATTCATTTCGAATACGCTTATCCTCACGACGAGGGTCGTGGGTGTGCCGGAGCCTCTCCCAGCTCGAACCCTGCACCTCTGCACTGTGTGGTGGACAGGCTAACCAATCGTCCACGGTGCCGCCCTCAAAACAGAATCCGTTTTATCATTTGGATTCTTCAAAGTAGGCACCATTTGCCCAGATAACAGTTTTGCACAGTTTTCTCAGTCAGTTTTATGACATGACAAATGATGCTTTATGACGTGGAAAGCGGCACTGCTGCGCAACCTCCATGCCGCCAAAAGGGGACTGATCGGTGTGTGCGTGTGCGTGTGTGTGTGCTCTGCGTTGTCACGGTCAGTCATTTTTCCTGAGTGGAGTGGGCGAATAGCAACCATGAAGTGTGCACGCAGTTGAATAATGAGTCACGATCTAATGTCACAACGACGTTGAATTCAAATCCGAGCAATTTACAAGCCTTTTTGCCTTTTATCTTCCCACACGTTGTGTTCAACTCAAGAGGTTCCACTGTATATTAAAGCCATGAAAATCACAAGTGAATGTACCAAACACATCCTCATCTACATTCTTGTTGATGACCAGCACAGAAGGTGATGTGGGAGTGGCTGCCTCAGTTGTATCGATGGCAGTAGTCGGCTCAGCTGTCGCAGACATTGTAACAGTGGTAGTCGGAGGAGGAGTGGTAGAAGATGAGGTACTAATTGTTGTAGGAGCAGCAGTAGTGGAAGGGAGAGGAGCGAGAGGAGGAGGAGTAACAGTGAAAGCTGAAGCCAAAGAGGCATCCGTAAGCTCAACTACAAGGGAGGAGTGGGGAAAGAACAAAGAGTTAAAGACAGGGCACAATGAATTTAACACACGCACACAACCAATTTGTTGGAGGCTGAAGTGGAAACAAAAATGATTTCCCACAAGTGACCCTAATTAATCACATCTGTCGTCAGTCATTTGACGACAAGTCATGGTGGAAAATTGGGTAGCGCTACCACCTAGTGGACAAACGCCGATATTACATCCTGCTGCATATTTTAATTTGAAACATCGAAGCCGACGTACATTACGTGTACTCTACATATTACAGCACAGTACACAAACGTCAGACACGACGTCATGACCACTTGTTTAATATACCAGGCACGAGGGCTGTATCATTACGCCATGACAAGCATTTGAGATGTCAAATAACGATTGTGATTGCATATTTGCGGTTGTTAAGAACTGTTCCTAATAATTTTGACCTTAAAATGCAGCGAGGTGAACAAAATGTGAGACACAGCATCTGTCGTTATCACTGTATTAGTTATACTACAAAAGTTTCGTCGAGGACACACACATTGTTCAATGAAGACCTCTCTGAGGGTGTCAATTTAAAAAAGAGCATTATCGTCATAAAAACAGAATATTTGATACAGCTGTTGTATATAGTATTATATTGAGCAAGTGGTCATAATGCTGTGGCTCGTCAGTGAAAACATAAAGCTGTTTTGTTTTGGTTATTTCTATCCCTGGGATTGAACTAAACATATTTTCAGTACTTCTTACACAACGTACACAAACCCTTTTTTGTGGTATAAAAATGAGAACAGGATAAATCATTTCAAAACTTGTTCCACCATTACCGTGACCCATGCGACCATTATAACTCAATAAAATAAGTAATAAAGTAAAAACACATCACTTAGATAATGTGGATGCACAAGTGGGCACACCCTTTTATCACCGGGGTGTGGCTTGTTCAGATTCAGAATTAACTAATCACATTCAAACTCATGTCAAATGAAAATCAGCACACACCTGCCACTATTTAAAGTACCCGCGATTATCCCCGAGTAAAGTTACATTGTTCCCGGTGGCTTTTCCTGACATTATCTTGCTTTCTACAGAAGACTGAAAGTTTTGCGATCACACTGACTGATATTTTGGACCATTCGTGATTCCATCCAACTTGACGAAGGGCTCAGTTCCATCTGAAGAAAAACAGGCCCAAAGCATGATGCTGCCACCACAATACTGTCAGATGGTTGTTTTGGGTGATCAGCGGTGTCATATTTCCACCAAAAATCTGTTATGGAATTGTGGCCAAATAGTTTAACCTTGTTTTCATCGGACCATGACTAAATGGTTTCCTTGTACGAGTAGGTCTTCATCTTGACACAGAATGAAGAAAATGTGATATTGTTGCCACATGCTCAAAGAAAGCCATTACTTGCCAGAAATTCCTGCAGCTTCTTCAATGTTCCAGTCCGCCTCTTGCAAGCTCTCCTTGACCAGTTTTCTTCTTATAGTTTCGTACATTTTGAAGGGATGTCCAGCTTTTGATTTTCTCCACTTGATAATTACTGACTTTTCAAAGAATATTTACGACTGTAAACCATTAAACAATCAGATCCATCTCATGCTATGGAAACTCTCTGTAGACCATGGCTTGTGCACGAAGATGTTTGTACAAAAATGTCAGGAAACTCATACAAGAACATCTGAACTTGTTTTGGGGTTAATTAGTCATTTTAAAAGGTGGCAGGTGTGTGCTGACTCCCATTTATCATTGAGTTGAATTTGAAGGCGATTGCTTCTGAACACAGCCATATATTTGGTGAGAAAAAGGTGTGTACACTTGTGCAACCACATGATTTCAGTTGTTATGTTTGCTTCCCCTATTGAAAAGCTTTCAGAAAATGGATTTCTGTACGGTTTGTAGTGAGGGAGAACCTATATTATTTTGGGCGAAAGATGGGGTACATCCTAAATTGGTCACCATTTCTTGTTTTGTTTTTTTTTTTTTGGTTTGTTTTCATCAGTTGCACAGGTTCCGGGTTATGGTAGAAAAAATTTTGGAATGATTTATCTTGGTATCAATAATAATAATAATAATAATAATGGTATCTCAAACATTAGGACATGGCATTTGAACAAGGGTGTGTCGACTTTTTATACTCGCATATACAGTTGTGGCAGTATTATGATATGTGTATACATTTTTGGTTGTGATTCCATATGTTATTCTGGCAAAGCAAGTATTCTTGAGAATTGTGCTCTAGCAAAAACATTACCTCTCCCAGACAAAGATTACGCACTGATACAACTACAAGTTCTATTGTTTTTGGGTGTGTGTGTGTGGCCAGTTCAAATTGGATACCCTTGATCAAAGTTTCCAACAAGAACTGTTCATTACGTTGCCCCATACTGTACCTTGACGTTCAAGTCATCTCCACCAAAGTTTGTATGATTAATGCTTTCATCACAAATCTCTCTTTTACATGATGGGCCCAAATGCCAAATGCCAACATGCTTGCATCATATTTCCCAAGCATGCTCGAAAGCAATGACGACATTGTCATGTTTGGGAGCAAATGCAAAAGCAGTAATGCAACCAGTTCAATCAAATGTCCCATGTCTGACTGAACCAGTGAATAGACATGATGGATAACGGCGGAGGAGCCAAAATGATCAAGCAAGTGAGTAAGTGAGCTCGACAGTCCTGTGTGCTGTCCACCATGGACACCATGTTTCCTTCCATTCCAAGCACAATCAGAGCAACATGCCTGTGGTAAGCTGCATTTTGTGACAAACCGTGTAAAAATAGATGTCGCGAGAGAAGTCGAACTGGCAGCGGTTGGCAAAATGTAGGAATACTGCAAGATTGGACAGTACCATCAGGGATCACTTCCAAAGAAATCTCAAAGTCCAAGGTCAACATACGGTAACTACGGATGGCGTCAATGAAGACTCAGGAGTTGTTCAGGGTGGAAAGGGAATCAGGTACACAGATGAAAACTAACCAATTATACACCACATTATTGTGTGAAATATGCAATGTGATTTATTTTTACGCCGTATCTATTATCCAATCGAGATATGACCAATATTAATGGTTTTATTCAATCCCTGATGGCAAATAACCACAGCTTTGGACAAAGCAAAACAAGCAATCAGAAGGCAAGCCTGCTGATAGACATTGGAGAAAAGAAAAAAAAAGCATAAACAGCAGCACAGTCCATGTCTAGTGTTAATTATTGCATTAAAATGGTCCCAAGGAGCAATGTAATTGACGGTGGCTTATTTTCATACAAACATTTCATGAATGATGTTTAATATAATCGAGATTAATCCATGACAAAGGGAATAACTAGACTGTCGTTCTCTACACAAAAGTGTTCTTTTTTTTTCTAATTCAACTTCTTGTAGAGCTTATGTATTTGTAATACTATGTAAGCATTTCACAGATTAGATTAAACTAGATTTAAGTCATGGCAATTTGGTATCCCTTACTCAGATTTGCATCACGTTCATCCAAACCTTTGCTGTCAATTTTACTTGCTGGGAAATCTGAACTTGTTTCTAAGCTGTCGTATTTTACATGTCGTTTTATTTCATTCTGGAAACAGGATACTTGCATGAAAAATGATGCGGCAGTAACTGGCGCGGGCGGTTGTTTTTGTGCTTGTTTTTTTTTACATTTTACTTGAACTGCAAGCACTGAACTGCTTCTGAAAAAAAAAAATGGGACTGCACTGCTGCTATGCGCTCGGATGGAGAGATATAAAGTGAAACATGGAGGATGGATCTGGGAACAGGCAGAGATGTGCTTCATTCTCAATTACCTAGACCTGTAGCATCAGTAAAGTTTTCTGCCAACACAGAGAACAGAAGAGACAATGAAGAGGGGACGTGTTGGACAGAAGATGGCGACAAGAACTATAATTTTGATCTGTAGATAAAACAAATATCGTATAGTATAGTAATATAGTAGAAATGAATCAGAACAGCGATCACTTTTTCAGGTGCCAACTGCTTCTGTTAGCAAAAATGGAGTAAGACTCATTCAAAGTAAGATAGAGTGACATTAAATATTTTCTTGTAAATTGTAAACCGTTTATTATTGTCAGTCTTAGCATGAATCAGTGCAACAGTTTGTCAGAAACAGGTTGCAAGAATACAGCGGAACCCCACATACTCACGGTTCGGCTCTGCATATTCACTCATCTGCATTTTTTCAGGTTTGTTAATGTTTTTTTCTTTTTTGTGGGTGGAGTCAAAGCCAACCCCCATTTTTCGTGGGAATTGTTCATTGGGTTATGGCGATGTTGTCAGATGGAAGTCGTACGCAGTGGGGTCTCCCAGCTGAGAAGTTTCTTCTCAAACACGATTTACAAGTATTGAAGAGAGCGTTATGTGACGGTATAAAGGTGAAGTCTGTTCTTGACAGTACAATGAGTGGTTTGAAGGTCAAAACGACACCGGGTTGTCCAATCACTTGGACAAGCACAGCGACTTAGCAAACTCGCTAAAATGGCTGCTAATGGCTCCAACCCTGACTACTCTCCCGGATGGGGAGTAGCTTTGATGGCCATCCCACGGCGACTGAAACTTTGGCCAGGGAGACAAAAGTGGAGTTACTTGAAGCCCTCAATAAATTGCGACAAGACCAACTTGAGGACTTTGCGATAGATCTCGTAGGGTCAACTGGGAAAAAAATACTATTCCCAAGGGTGGTGAAAAAGGCTGAGACCCAACCGAGTTTATATCTTATACAAAACCTCAGCCCTGAGGTGCGCTCCAATCCACTGGAGCTCAGAGAGCACTCGGTACTGGGAGGAAGGCCTAAGCCCTTTGTGGTCTATTTTCATCGTTTCCAAGTGAGAAGAAAGTGCTTGACTGGACCCCGCAACATGAACTGAAATTGAAATTTGGTGATGTTGCAAGGAGGTGGGCTCCTTTTAACAGGGTCAAAAAAACCTCTCAACCAAAAAGGATTTTTTTTTTTCTCTGCCCGCCTGGAAGATTTGCACAGGAACGCAATCCTCACCTGTGAGACCCCCAAAGAGCTGCAGGCGTTCTAAGAGGAGCAATTGATGGCCACAAATTAAGCTGCAGTTTGATACTCAAGCTGCTTGAGGGATGACGTTTTGTTTTATTTTGTTTGCTTGTTTTCTTTAGAGGAGACGGCCAGCCACATTGTTCGTCTCCTACCTCGTGAGCTAACCGTTACCTTCTGGACTATCCTAATTAGAACATACCAGGGCTACAGAATGGCAGCTTCTTAAAACAATACAATTGACTGTGTTCTAAAGATCCATTAAATTAATATTTAACACAATGAAGTTGCATGGCTCATTCGAAAAATTAATTGGCCACCTCTAACTAGCAGTACGGGACCCTGTGATTAGCTATCAACTTAGCACACATCTCTAGGGCAGCGCTCCAGTGCCTAATCTTTTTTCTGCACTACGGACCGCAAGGACATTATGACGGTCCGTTGGAGTCGTGGTACAGCGATACACAGTTTTGCCGTGGGCTCTCCTCCAACACGTTAGGCCTCTGTCTATTATGGCGAATTTAGTTGTTAGCGCCTGAGCTAGCCTAGTCAAGTCAGCCGCCATGACAACTGTTGTTCATATGCTACGCAATGACAATGACTACTTCATTTTGAAGTAGTGGCGTCTCACTTGACTCGATATGGGGCAGCATAACTTGACAAGCTGATTGGTGCACGATACGCAAAATTCATGGTTCGGTTTTAATTACTTCGATGACAAAATGTTCATGCATTTTTAAGACTAAATTTTGAAATTCAGATAATTCAACTCTCTCACTCTCTGTAAATGGCACAGCCACCTTATGTATGCATAAGATGCATATATGCAACTTATATTTATACTGTGTACAGTTTTCTGAAACATTTATTTTGTGCATGCAACACTTTGTTTTTTTCTTCTCCCCCCCCCAATTTGCTGCTGTAGACTGCAAATTTCCCAAATATGGGACAAATAAAGGTTATCTTATCTTATCTTATCTTATCTTATCTTATCTTATCTCTCTCCCCTGTATATTAGGGGTGTGCATCTCTCCACAAAACACGCTTCGATACGGTTTTTGATATGTGAGGTGCAAAACCATTCAAATGCGGTTCTATTGGAAAGAGGAACGATTCGGTTCGACTCTGGGATTACGATTTGATATGATACGGCTCAGTTTGCCAGCGTATGACGCAATAACGTTTTTGTTGTCATTTGACATAGATTTGAATGAACAAAGTAAATAAAAGACAATTCGTTACTTATGTTGATATATTTCAAAGTGGAATCGGCTCGATGCACTTGCATCTTAAATTAAAAAACTATTTTACCGTTCTTCTTCAATGCATTTTATAATGGCCGTCACATTTTTGCTATTTTATGCACATTTTTGTTATTTTATTCGCGGGTCAGCCCAGACCCTCTCCCCTGTGAATTAAGGGGTCCACTGTATACCGTGTGGCTGTTTCTTGGGTTTTTGCATCAACACAGCATAAGACGTATTTCAGCGTCCGTAATACTGGTCGATGGTTTGGAAGGTACCAAAGTCTGCATAGATTACTTGATTTTTGGGGGAAATAGACACCAAAACATGATGAAAGCCAGGAGAACAGCTTAAAGAAAATATCAAATTATTTTAGACTGAACAGAGAAAAGTGCCTTGTTGGGATCACCCTAACGACCACGTGAAGGGGTGGAACCTGATCAGTCAAAAGTGCAAGTTTATTGGACATTTCTGCCCCTACTGATATGCAAGCCATGGTTTGGGGTAATCAACTCCTTTGATGGATACATTCCCAAGCTTACCTCTGAGATACCATAACCCCGGAGTGTTTGGGTGCATTCTCCACTGATACATCATAAGTCAGAGACAGGGAAACGCTACGTCCACATAGAAAATGAGACTGGCCTTTGTGTTTGGCCGTGGGTTTCATTGTCTGGATTGCCCACTATTAGGCAGAGACTGCCTACAAACCACTTATATCCATTTTAAAAGGAACCCCAGTGACACATCACTACAAATACAGCATTGTGACTTTGAGTTCATCTGCATGCTAAGGACATATAGAATGTAGAGGAGACTGAAAAAAGATCCTTCTATAAAAGTACAGGGAGTGTCCCATCATACTGTGTGTGTGCAGTTACGAAGGGAGGATGGTAATTTAGCTTTAGCCCATAGGTGTGTTGCAACAGGGAGACTAAACATGCAGGAGTGTTGCAACAGGGAGACTAAACATGCAGGACAGCGGCCCTCCAGGACCGGAGTTTGACAGCCCTGCTTTAGCATATCAATTTCCTGCTTTCCTGGGTCTGTCCACCAGTGCTTCTGATTGAATCACTTTTACGGCCGTGAGTTTTGGGCTGAACTTGATTTTGCCACACTCTTTCCAATGCATTTAAAATGAAAGGAACTTTGCTACAGGAAGTGAGAAACCAATGCACTGCACCTTCATCCGTGAACAATATCTTTGTGTCGGATAAGACCAGGTGTTATGTCCTTGATTTTGTTGTGAGCCAACAAGACCACAGAGAAACACTCACCTTCATTGGCAAAGGAAGGAGATTCCTCAATAATGACCTCCCCTGCTCCCACCGCGGTCAGCGCTGACAGGTAGAAATTGTAGCGGGTTGATCGATCCGGAAGACGGAGTGTGAACTCGGTTACATTTGAAAGGAAAGTCTCAAGATGAGGTCGAGCCTCTCTCGATCCATTGGCTGAACACACACACACACACACACACACACACACACACACACACACACACACACACACACACACACACACACACACACGCACACACACATCAGTGAGTGAAAGATACAAATACACACATAGACAAAACTGTCGTTAGCCCTCGGTTGATGGACAAAAAAATAATAAAAACTAAAAGAAAAAGATAATAATGATGTTAACTTCTGAAAATTAACCAGTGAAATTGCTTTTGGATCGTGTTTCAAACATAATTATTTTTAAAAGAAACTCATGAAACAAGCCTGGACAAAAATGATGGGACCTGTAGCCTAATATTTTGTTGCACAACCTTTTTGAGGCAATTACTCCGTGAGTCTTTATGAGCAAATTGCTCCAATTAAGACAGGGTGCTTTCTCTGGAGTGCATGTTTCAGCTCCATCCACATATATTCAATAGGATTAAAAATCAAGGCTCATAAAAGACTACTTCAGAATAGTTTTGTTCTTCGACATTATTGGGTGGTTTTAGCTGTATTTTGGGCCATTATTCTTTTGTACGACCCTTGATCTGCAATTCAGACTAAGCTTTTTGACGGTGAGCCGCACATTACTTTCTAGACTTGATAGTCTTGAGATTTCATTGTATCCTGCACAAATTCAAGACACCCTGTGCTCGATCCAGCAATGCCACTCCAGAACATAACAGAGGCTCCTCCATGTCCAATGATTTCTTTTCAACAGTGGTGTCTGGATTGGTCATCTTTCGTGAAGTACATGTTGGCTCCCATGACAACGGATGGTTTGATCTGATACTCATGTACCTTGACCTTGGAGTTGACCTTTAATTTCTTCTGAGGTTGTTCTGGGTTCTTTTGTTGCCATTTGTGTTGTCTGTCTCTACAATTCATTAGTAATTTTCCTCCTGCAGGCAGAGGTTGGCTTCATTCCTTTCCATCCATCCATTATCCGAACTGTATATTCTCAAGAGGGTTGCAGGTGTGCTGGGAAGTAGGCGTGGTACACCCTGAACTGGTTGACAGCCTGCATTCCTATGAATCTTACATTTCTGATGATGCGCAACTACAGTCACAGGAACATCAAGCTGTTTGGAAATGGTCTTATAGCCTTAATCATTAACATTTTTGTCTATAATTTTCTTCCTAATCTCATGAGACAACTCTTTGTGAGGTTCCTCTGGTCAGGTTTAATGTGTTTACAAATTATGTCCCTTGAAAGCACAATAACAATTGGCCTATTTAAAATGACGTTTTAAATAGGCCAATTAATTCCTTACAAGTTTAAGACATCTGTGATGCCAATTAGAGGACACGCTTTGGTTGAACATCTCCCTACGGTCAAATTATTTTCAATCTTTTCTAGTGGTGTCGTCATTTTTGTGTAGGCCTGTTTCATGAGTTGGGATGGAAATGTATAAGAGTTTTAATTATTCTGATTCCATTATCGATTCAGTCGAACAATTCACGTCTTTATTGATTCTTTTATTTTAACAGCGACCCGCGAGGCTTCTTGTTTTATCTTTCCCATGTTGGCTATTGCTGTGTTGTTTATGATCCTCTGAACGGGCTGTGAATGGGAGGTAAATCCATTGCATACTTGGCCAATAAATCTGATTCTGTTGCTATTTTTGGAAAAAATAGATGAAACAAGAGGGTTCCCATCCACTTTGTTTCATGTCTTGATCAGTAAAAATGACCTTTGTAGCCCAAGAGTGTGGTCTGAAGAGGTCTACATCCCAGGACTCCTTAATGATGTATGTACCAAGGAAAAAATAGATTTGTCTTGAAAATAAGGATGTGTGTGTGTGTGTGAGAGAGAGAGAGAGAGAGAGAGAGAGAGAGAGAGAGAGAGAGAGAGAGAGAGAGAGAGAGAGAGAGAGAGAGAGAGAGAGAGAGAGAGAGAGAGAGTGTGTCATGTCTGTCTGTTTTTGTTTCAGCTCCAGCTGGAGCGAAGGCCGTTTCCATCCACTGACGAGCAAAATATGTAAAGTATGAAAAGTAAAATGCTTAAACCTGCTTGGTATTTGAGCTGGTATCCGATCAGAAGGCCATTTGGCTCCAGAGGTTTGCCCCATTCCAGGTGAATGGAATCAAAACCTCTTCGCTTGATCCTGAAAAAACTGGGAGCATCAGGCACTGCACATTCACAAACACACACAGAAAAAAAAGGATATTGAAAAGGTTACAAAACTCCAGTAGTTACGGACACAACTGAAATAAAGATGCCACATTTACAGTATATGCTAAAATGAATGTCAGCAATGAAGTTCATTCAATATTTAAAAATTAAACACGGGGTACACCCTGAATTGGTTGCCAGCCAAGAACAGATTTACATATTTGCAAAAAAAAAAAAAAAAAGGAAATAAAAACAAATCCTGATCAAATGCTTTGAGTTAAACCACTTCACGTGGTGAGATGACATTTTATTAGGTACAGTTTATAAATTCATTACCTCCTTCCTTTGTGCTGAATTCCACAGAGTTGCTAGGTGGACCCTCATAATGATTGTTTGCTACAACCATAAACATCTTGTAGCGCGAAAAGGGCACAAGGTCACTGAGGATGGCAGACGGCTGGGCCATGGTTGTGTAAAAACCTTTGGTCTTGTTCTCCTTACTAAACACCAGACCAGGGACATGACTGGCCTTACGCCAGTAGTACAGCTGGAAGGGACACAATGCAGAGAAAGGGGGAAAGTAAAAGCGTTGTGATTGCAAAGGAGAAAGAAATAATGAATAATAACACGCTGCGCTCATTGAATTGGCGCCAGTCTTACTCTGTACTCTTTGAATTCTCCCCGGACTGAGTCCTGGTTCACAGGCTTCCAGTGGATGTTTCCCTTGGTACTGTCCACCTTTGAAATGTGCAAGTCTGTCGGAGCGCTGGTGGGTTCTGAAGACAAAAAGGTGACGCAGAGAGTGAAAGACCAAAAATTGTTTTAAAAAAATTCACAATAGATACACATACTGTAAAGCACATGTGTCAAACTCAAGGCCCGGGTGCCATATCCGGCCCGCCATATCATTTTATGTGGCCCTTGATAGCAAATCATGTGTATCAACTTGCAGGATCCTTGGTAAATAACGTTGAGATTTTGCAATACCTGTAGTTTCTTACCCTGTATACACTCACTTGAACAATAATTTATCAAACTGTTGTAGTTGATTTGACTGATTTCAAAACTGGTAATGCATCAATCTGTTGTGTACAAGTAATAATGCGACAAGAAGTTTAAACATTTATTTGGTTTCACTGCCATAAAGGCCCTCAGAGAGAAAACGTGACTCCAAAAAGCCCCGCGACAAAAATGAGTCTGACACCGCTGCTGTAAAGTGATTATTATTATTATTATTATTAATCTTGTAGTCATAGCCTTGTGGTTAGGTTGAACATCCATCCATCCATCCATTATCCGAACCGCTATCCTCACTATTGAAGCTGTCTCGGGCAGTAGGCGGGGACACCTGAATCAGCCAATCGCAGGGCACACAGAGACGAACAACCATCCACGCTCTTCACACCTAGGGACAATTTAGAGCGCTCAATCAGCCTGCCATGCATGTGGCAGGAAACAGAAAACCCACGCAGGCCCGGGAGAACATAACCCGGCACCTTGAGGTTGAACATATAAAACGTAATATTGAAACACCAATGTTCTTCTTAAATGCATACACTTGAAATTATAACAAATGGAAGAAGAATATACATATATTTCACAAGTATTCCTGCCAACAGAGTTCTGCCAAACGGAAATTTTCTCAACCGGGAAAAAAAACCTATGCATTAAAATTTGGACTACGATATTACATTAGCGATCGATTCATAACAACGGAAGTTCCGGTACCCGGAACCTATATGGAAGCCCGCAGTAGCGCAAACTCAAGCAAGTCCCGCTCGATACTGCGGAATAACTGTGTCCGTGCCGCTATTTACTCTCATTGGATCCAAAACGGTGACCTGTAAGTGACTCTATTGGCATGGGTTTTACTGGAATCACAAATGATTTTCTATTCCATTCATTTACATTTACGTCCTGTAGATTGTGGCATCTAAATTGTCATGATTCTGTTTGTGACCAACAGGTGGCACTGTAGGGTTCTCCCTGCAGCTGCACACCTGTTAGTCATTATGTAATTAGTGCTCTAAAAGGACTCCCAGCCCGACCACTCATGGTCGGGTCATTGTTTGTTGCTATCAGGTTTGTTTCAGTCATGTTTTGGTTACTGTTATATTTTATCTTCAGTCATGATTTTTGTTTGATACTTTGGACTTTGTTTGTTTTGGATTTAGTTTTCACTATGTTTTATTTAATAAAATTCGTCAAGTACACCCTGCTCCTCCTCATGCCTGCTTTTTGGGGTCCACCACCACCTCGCAAAACGTGACACAAATGAAGGGGAATGGTAATGACCGTGGAAGAAAGAGTGGAATGCATCCGACTAGCTGCTCAGAGTAAATTACTTGTGGCTCGACGAACAGTCAAGTAAACGAACGTTTCCCGGAATGCTTTACCTGTTGTTGTGCTAAAAAACTTCCTCTAACCTGACCGCTAATTAAAGTGAAGGCAAGTTCCATAGCGCTAACGATGGTCATCGAGGACTTCAAAGCATCCCGTGGCTGGCTTCAAAAGTTCGTTGCACGACATCAGCTGAGAAACGCTGTCTTGTGTGGTGATCGAGGGGAGGTAAAGTTAGAGACCGTGAGTGAGTGGAATGATAAGCCACTACGTCTGTCACTAGTCTCACTTTATAGCAAATAGTCATGATTTTGTGACATGTCTTGTTAAACTGTATTTTGTTCACATACCTGTACTGTATGATGCAGTTTTTGTGCTATACAGTTTTTGGACCATATATTTTTGCATTTTATTGCTTGTGTTGTTACACATGTATTTTGTTAACATACGTGCATTATCATAAAGAACATGGACCATTCGGAAAGATTGGTCAACGCAAATATGATTCTCTACTTGAGAATATTTACCCATGTAAAATCAAACATGGAGTCTACAAAATGGCTTTAAACCACCTAAACCGAATGTAGCAAAAGATTGCTCAGATTTTGGAAGAAGTGTGCATCAACTTACTGTCTTCTCCTGAGTATCCAATTACCAGATTAGACTCTGGTCCTGCTCCAAGCTCATTTCTGGCCTGGATTTTGATCTCATAGGGTACATAGGTTTCTGTGTTGTGGACAACATGTTTGGTTCCTGTTGTAGTCACATTGTTCCACTCCCCATCAGAATCTTTTCGTCTCCACCACACACTGTAGTGCAAATTAGGGCCGTTTTTCTCCAGATCAAGCAGTGGCTGAAGAAATAAATACGAATGGAAAATAGATGCTTATTTGTACATATTTGCAAGATGTCATTATTAATAAACATTGTTGTGTTCCCTACTTGAAAAACGTAGTGAGCTAAAGTAAGTTAATCAAAATAACATTTACTACGATGAAGCTGTCTGAACTGTCTCAACTCTCACTTCCTTGTTTTCAACCAATCAAATAAATTGTAGCTGGTGTGTAAACATCCACCGCTGTTTCCTCACAATGGTCGCGGGCGTGTTGGAGGCAATCCCGGCTGACTTCGGGCAGTAGGCGGAGTACACCCTGAAGTGATTGCTAGCCAATCGCAGGGCAATTTGGAGCATTCAATCAACCTAAAGGACATGTTTTTGGAATGTGGGAGGAAACCGGAATACCCGGAGAAAACCCAGGCAGGAACATGCAAAGTCCATACAGGAAGGTCGGAGCCCAGATTCGAACCCTCGCCTTCTGCACTGTAAGGTGAATGTGCTAACCAGTCGTCCACCATGCCGCATTGCAAAACTACTAAAACAGTATTTAATGTTGAAAACCCCAATGTTATGACCACAGAAAAACAAATTAGCAATACTGCTTCTTACAACATCGCTACTGCCCAACCCTATAAATATTACCGTATTTTCCACTTTAAGGCACAGAATGTAAGGCACACCTTCAATGAATGGCCTATTTTAAAACCTTTTTCATAAATAGGGTGTACCGCATTGTAAGGCACATTGAGTAGAAGCTACAATAGTGTCTGCAGTTGCGTTATACATCCACGAGATGCTAAATGGAATACAATACAATACAATACAGCTTTATTTAAATTTAACTTTCACAACCGCTGCAGCTGTAACACCGCGCTTTACAGAACATTTAAAATACTATGTCCAAGAAATCAAAATATTTATCCATATAGAAGGCGCGCAAGATTATAAAGGGCACTGTCGGCTTTTGAGAAAATTGAATACTTTTAGGTGTGCCTTATAGTGCAGAAAATACTGTACTTAAAAATGATTTGGGGGCAAGAGGTAACAGTAAAAGGGATGTGATTACATGATTTAGAATATAGCACGCTTGGATATGGTACACAAGTGCCCAACTCATTTAAACCCTCACACAATATGCTGTTACTGCCTACGGTGCACATAACTTACCTCCCAAGTGATTTCCATGTTGTCTTTCTCTGAGCCCCAGCCTCGGAGGCCTCTGGGTATGACATCAGGAGCTTTATGTGAAATATAACAGAATGTCCTTATCAAGCGAATACATAGATAATATTTATAACAGGTTGAGGTGATTTGTGATCTTTCACAGACTGTTGACCTCTTGGTAAATATACAGTAATGTTTTAGCCTGCTGTTATTTTTCAAGACTAATTTTCCATCGACCGAAAACCAAACAGGATGCTACTCACCAGCGCTACTGGTTTGATATTTTGGTGAGGGGACGCTCGCCGCACTCTGGCCCACTGCATTGATGGCGATAACTCTGAACTGGTAGTTGACAAAGGGAGCGAGCTGCAGAATGACGGAGTTGAGGTCCCCAGGATAGGTGGCCAGATCCTGCCATCTACCTGGCTCCCAGCGGTCTTCCTCAAACTGGACCAAAAACTCTGCAATGGTGTTCAAAACTAAATCAGAAATATACAAGGAATAGATCTAATCTCTGCTCTGGGTCAATCAAAATAAAGTGGAGTCAAGTCATGCAAAAGAAATCCAGCGAAAGAAACTGTAAATATAAGTTTGTTCTGAAGCCTTCTTGTAAGTAAGCCTGTTGTTTTTCGCTCACTGTACAAAACGTAACCAGTTATTTTAGAAATGGTATTTCCTGCCTCCTAAAGTGTCCTGTTGTTGGTAATGACCTGATTTAGTCCACTCCTCTAAGAGAGAAATGCTACATTATATTATTATACTATTTTGCCGATCGTGTGTGTGTGTGTGTGTGTGTGTGTGTGTGTGTGTGTGTGCGATTCCATAGTGACCTGTCACGGGGCTTCTGTGGTCATTTCCAGGGATCCAGGTGAGGCGAACACTCCGGGCTGCTGGATCTGACAGTTCTAGATCCATAGGAGGGTCTGGGCGGTCTACAAGGAAACAAGATCTTAAAGCATATTACATACGTACTGTATGTTTAAAATTATAAGCCGATTTGAGCAAAGTCAGTGCATAGCCAAACAGTAATCAAAATAGCTTGGACCCGTTAAACTAATTTACCAGTGAACAAGTAAGACATATGAACTGGGGGCATGCCTGCATAAAATAAGTGTACAAATGCAGTCACTTCAAAATCTCTGAATTGTAAGTAGTCAATCATTACTATATAGAAGAGGCACGTGTGAAACCGATAAAATAAGGCAAAGCAGTAATGAAACACAAGAAAGGGAAGAAAATCCACCCAAGTTGTATGTTACCTGGAGGCAAGGCACTAGAAACTGAGGGGTTGAGGGAGGCTTCTTCTGTAAGGCGGGGTCAAGGGCCAGGAAAGGTTATAGTGGTTAGAGTTTGCAATGAGTCTGCTCGTCAGAATGTATGGAAGCACAATTGTTATGAACAGAAGTGATTCGGTGCACAATAAATGGAGGCATTAGTATAAGACGTATTACGTAACATTTGACGCATTTGAATTGATGATTTCAAATTCATGTCAGGAATGTGACAAAAGGTGTCATTCTCGTACCCAAACAATCATTAAATAATTATCCATTTAAGCCCGTGTGCAACTTTTTTTTTAATGGATTATTGCATATTATTCATGGGACAACCATCATTGCAAATGTCTCAAATGTTAAAAGCAGATCCGAGACACACGTTTCATTTTACTACAATACTACAACAAAGCAAACAAAATATATTATTGTATAAGACACAATACATGCAGTTAAAAGAAAGTTGAAGTACAGACACTGTAATTAGTGTGTGCATTACTAGCATCATGAATGATATGCAGGCAACATGCAACAACAAAGGTTTGGTGTCTGTCAGTGTCTGTATGTCATTTTTTGTCTGTGGGCGGAGTCTCCCCCAGTGTTGCTTCTCAAACTGAAGTTAAATGCTGTATTTCAGCACCCCGGTGTACAGTATGTAAGTGTACCTAACACAGTGAGACGGGCTGAGGCTGAGTCCTGGTCAATCTCTGTTTTAACAGTACACGTGTAAGTTCCTTCATCTGCCTCGTTGATGTTAGCGATGGTCAGTGATTCGTCATCTTTCCTCAGCCTGGTAGACAATGAACGACAAAGGTAAGTCATTACATAACATACACCATCTTTATTTATGGTTTACTACCGATCGCAATAGTCACAAATGAATTAAACAACAGTGGGAAATAATTCCAAAAACACATTTTTGCTAGATCAAGCACATCAAGCGAGAGTGGGCTAGAAATTAAAACCTAAATACCATATTTTCTGATATTGTGGCTATATATTGGACTGTTTTTTTAAACAGTCCAATACATATTTTGTATCATTAATGCTCTGCCTCAAATAAATGTAATCACTATCATCTATTTATCATGGTAGACGTCATTCATAGATACACAGATGAAAGAATTAATCAAATGAAATAAATGTCATACTAGTGCTACTTTATAAAACAAGAAAATTCATTCAATCATTCATTCATTTTCTGATCCGCTTTTATCCTCACAAGGGTCGCGGGGGGTGCTGGAGCCTATCCCAGCTTTCTTTGGGCAATAGGCGGGGGACACCGTGAACCGGTTGCCAACCAATCGCAGGGCACACAAAGTCGAACAACCATCCGCGCTCACACTCACACCTAGGGACAATTTGGAGTGTTCAATCAGCCTGCCATGCATGTTTTTGGAAGGTGGGAGGAAACCGGAGTAAGGCCTGGGGAGAACATGCAAACTCCACGCAGGGAGGCCGGATCACTGTGTGGTCGACCTGCTAACCACTGGACCACCGGGCCCCCCAACAAGAATATAGTTAAAAAAATAATAAAACATTTTATTTAGTTTTAATCAAAATTATCACCATTTATTCATAGTACTGTGTATATCATAACATAAATACAAAATAATAATAATAATAAAAATAATGGACTCCGGCCTGCCAAATCACTTCAATTCCAATGAATGCCTGGTACAGTTGCCTGCAGTTGAGTAAATGCTTGCTCACTACCATTTAAGAAGGAAATTTGGCAGAGAAATTAATACTCCTCAACAGCTCCTCATTTTGATATGAACTGATGTCAGAGTTATCAATTAGACATTCAACATAAAGACCCAATGGGGAGAGGAGACACTGGATTCTGGGACCAAATTTCTCGATGGTGGAACAAGGAGAAGTGTTAGGTTTCAGTTCTCTGCACATCACCCAAAGATCTCCCCGCTCGCCCGCTCATTTATTTCTCATTGGGAATCTAATACATGGGGGTGTCCAAACTAAAGGGTGAGGGCTGTTGAAGACACACTGAAATTATTTGACAATGTGTGAGTATGTGAGTGAGAATTACGTACATGTGTGCAATCATAACAAAAACACCAAGTAAGTTGGTTGCAGCTGGTGTTGGCAGCTCCATCCAAGTCTGACCTTGCTCTTATTTTGTCTTTCCAACCACTTTCTCAGAAAGGTGGTTGCGCCCCTCAACTGTCACACAGTGCACTAAGCATTCTTTATTATAATTGTGAGCATATCTTTATTAAAAGCATTAGTGGTCTTCATTGCAAGCATAATCAATTTATCATTAATAATATGCAAATGTATGATAACTCAAAAACTTAATTTAGCAACTCAGCTTCAGGTCTAAAATGCCGAGCTGCATGTGAAGACCACCCAGATAGGCTGTTACCTCCGTCCAAGGTAGATCGGCTTGTCATCCTTTATCCAAGTCACGGTGACGGGAAGGCTGGGATCAAACTTCACCTTGCAGTTGAAACGAGCTGTGGACCCCCTGACGGCTGACTGATGCTCGGGAGCAAAAACTATACGGCTCGCCTCTAAGAAAGAGTGAATTTGAAGAGGGACACATACATACACTCACGTGATTCTATAACAGCTCTTTGGGTACAAATGAAAGTAAGTGGAAGAGCACTGAAATGGAAAAACATATCTCCTGGCTCTGTCCACAAACAGTATCTGGTATATATGTTGATCTGAGTGTCGATGCAGGAAAAAAAGAGGCACTTAATGACCTTTTCAGAAACAGCAGAGAAATGCAGAAGTTATGTGTTATACCCAGCTGAGTCGGCTATTTGGCACAAAGAAAGAGCTCACACACGATCCAATGCGTCAAAAAGATACATGGTTAAAACCTCAGTGTCAGAATGAAAGAGATGAGTGATAGCGGCGTCACATTGTGACTGACTCCCTCGCGGGGATGTGGTGTCTGACCTTTGACCTCCAGGCGGACCTGGTTTTCGGCCATGCCCAGAATGCTGCTGGCCACGCAGGTGTAGGTGCCCTCATCCATTGCTTTGGCACGTTTGATCTCCAGGGTGCCGTTCACGTAAACACGGTACTGTCCCCCATCCAGACCACTGCCCTGTCCGTTCTTAAACCTGGGATGAAACACAAAAGTTACAAAGATGGACAATTTAATCCAGTTCGGAAACACCGATGCGACTTTTTACACGTGCTTACCAGCGTAACTCTGGAATAGGGGAACCGAAGAAGGGGCAGTCCAGAAAGGTGCGGTTGTTCTCGATGACTTTTATCAGTTGATTTTTCGGGCCAAGCATCCTTGGACGCATATCTGGATAGAGAAATTGTTTTGGAATATCATCTCTAGTCTCAGTAAAAATAAATAAATAATAATAATAATAATAATAATAATAAAAACAGGATTTGTAGCACACTGAAAAGAAGACTGGAGTAATAATATTAATATGTGATTAAAGTTGTAGAAGAGTACTTTTTTTTTCTTTGCATGAGTCAAGTTGGGATATCACAAGTATAAATGTACATATGTGTTAAGGTGAGGACTGTCAGGCTCTTTACAATTATACATGTTTCACAAATAAAATGTTTCTGGCCATCAACACTCAAGTCAAATCCAATTTATTCATAGAGCATCTAATCAAGTGGTTCTTAACCTGGGTTTTTAATCGAACCCCAGCGGTTCGGTGAGTCAGTCTCAGGGGTTCGACGGAGCCTCTGCCATGGAAGGTAAGACACGCCCGACTCAACATGTCAATTAGTTATGACACGCCCACTTGGCCATCACTAGCTGTGCCAGATGATCACATTACATTCCTTGTCCAATCAGTGCTGCGGGAAATGTATTTCGCTCAGTAGTCACTGTGTGACTGTCGTGATAGTATATCATACAATTTAAAAAAAAACTATACTTAGGCCATGTCATTGTATTTACTTTTTTCTGTTTTTAATAAATGTGTTTTTTAATGTCTTGAATTTGTTAAAAAATATATATATTTCTTTTTCACCAATGAAGGGTTCGGTGAACGTGCATATGAACTGGTTGGGTTCGGTACCTCCAACAAGGTTAAGAACCACTGCTCTAATCGCAGAAAAGTCTCAAAGGGCTTAACTTGTCGATAAATATAAACAACATCCTCTGATCTTGACCCCGAGGAGGGCAAGGAAAAACTCAAAAATACTGTCATCTGTTATGAGGCCTTTATTGTGAATTTCTTTTTCCATTCCTCAGAAAGAATGAAGGATTGGAATCCCTCTCCGCCCATCATTTTCATTTTTTTAAAACAAATATTTCAGATTAAATATAATCTATATGGAATATACGGCAGGTCCAAAGCGAGATACTCTGGTTGTAGCTCTCAATCCATGGATGTGTTTTTGCATGGGAATCATGACATTCAAATTGTGACATTATTCTCAAGGGTACGACTTTACCCTTGTAATATTGTTATTTTTCACTTTTTGATGTGGCCCTAACACTGTAAAATGGTGTCTATTTTTTTGTTTATTGAGCTTTCCACCAATATCCTTTCTTCGTGCAAAGACTACAAAGATACATACGCCACCTTAATATTTATTACTACACAGAATGTTCTATGGTCACACCAACTGGCAAAGTTAATTAATGAAACTCAGTAAACAGCAACTCTTCCGCTTATCAAACTGCACCCCTCACTCGATAGCTCACCAATAACACTGACGAAGGCATTTGCCAGAAGATAACCGTGCTGGTTTGAGGCATTGCATTGGTAGACTGCACTGCTTCCCATCTGCACCGAGCGGAAGATGATGGTGTCACCCATCAGTTGTCGACTAGGATCGGGAAGTGAGCCTTAGGAGGAGGAAAAATACGGAGAACATTAATTATTATTAAATGTTTTAGCTGGTTACATTTAGCGCCAGGCATTTGTATTGTAAGTAATTACAAAACCCATCAAGAAATGTGACCTCAAATTAGCCTGCAATGTAGTCGTGACGCGTGAACATGAGACAGGACTTACTGTTGATAGGGATGCTATTAACCAGCCATTGGATGGTCGGTTTAGGGTTGCCATTTGCCCGACACACCAGGCGGCCATTTTCCTCTGGAGCTAGCACCAGGTTTGATGGTTTGTCCAGCCAATAAGGAGCCGCTGTGGAACACAGAGCGAAGAATGGCACAAACTCAGTTTCATGCTGTCTGGCATATTAAAACAGTCAGAAAACACCTTAGTGCAATTCACTCACCTCTGACTTGAACAAAAATCGAGTGGCGTATGCTACCTAAATGATTGTTAGCCATGCATACGTATTCTCCAGCATCCTCCTCTGACACATTGATAATCTTCATAGTCTTGTTGTAGTTCTCAAACTTCACTTTGTGTCCTGGCAGATCACCGCCCTTCTTAAACCATTTGATAGCCGGTGTGGGACTGTGGGTGAAGACACACAGATCAACGCATCTACAACATGTACTGTTGATCATAGGCAGTTTTTCAGGGTGGCAAGGGGTGGCAGCTGCCACTCCCACCTAAAGTTTTGCCACCTCCCACCTGCCAACCTGAAGAATCAATCAATTGTGTTTTTGGTTATTGTAGTGTCCTTGGGTGTCTTGAAAGGCGCTTATAAATAAAATGTATTATTATTATTATTATTGTAAATGTTCATCATAATGTCTCTAAAGTGCGTATCAACGTTTTAATAGCCAGTTTAGAATTCACTCGCATATTCCGGAGCACAATATATAAAACACTTTAGCTAACAAAACAAAAACGAATAAAGCAATTTCTGCTGATTTATTATAATAATTATTTTTATTTTTACAGTGAAACTCATCTACAGCGAAACCTACATGGGCGAAAATACCCCCTAGTGTGAAAAAATCTTCATGCATTAACACCATCCCCACTGTCCTGCCCCCATACAACGAAAAAAAAACCCCTGTTGCATTATACAAAATCTTTTTCTCTGCTCTTGCCTCGCGACGAGATTCACGACAACGAAGTCTAATCCAACAGCGACCTCTCCTGCTTCGTTCGGAAAGGGCAACAGCAACCACCACACTGGTTTACACATGCGCAATAGTCCAGGAAGTATTTGTTATTGTTAGTTTCAGACGCAGCAAGAACGTTGCATTGCTAAAATGGCTACAAAACGGACCTTTGGATGTCAAGCAGCTAAGACAAGAAGAGCTCTGATGCTGGAAGACAGGGTAAAATGATCAAAATGAAAGATGGAGGAAGCAAAATAAAAGACATTATCCAAGAAATTGATGTAAGTGAAAGTGAATGCCGATCGTCAATTTCGCAATTTCTTTCCTTTTTTTTCTTTCTACACTAAACTATATGAAGTGTCAAATAAGTGTACCGTATGCTCATACTTATGCACTATTGGAATAAAAATAAAGAGTACACATACGTTTTTGTGTGTGTGTGTGTGTGTGTGTTTACATCTAAGATCAAATTTGCTACAGTGAAAACCCCGGTTGTGAAAAATTTCTTGATGCAAACATGATTTCGTTGTGGAGGAGTTTCACTGCAATATCAAAATGAGGAAGTCAGGATTAATGGCTATGATGAGCACATTTTGCCATGCACAACTTTTCAAGTGGCTTATCGGCGTGATTGAGGTGTAATGTCTTTAAATGGTGCCAAATAAATAAATAAATCAAGAATTTATTTGGTTTCGTGTTGTCTGCAGCCAGCATTTTTCGACAGTCAACACACCCGTCTTTCCTTGTCCGTGTCCTACTGTAGTCACAGTGAAGCCAAGCACTACGCACGTTTTGTCATATTTCCTTGACTTAGCCTTCAGGTGACTTTCTTATGTCTCATTCTCTTCGTCTCTCTCTGCCTTTTTAAAAAAATCTTGTCTCTTGAGTGTTTGTTTACTGCACTTCATATTGCCTGCTCGATGCAAAAAAAAACCCCCAAAACAAAACAAAACACCATATATCTAATACTCCCTGCGTACTCTCTGTCAATAAGGGCCCGACTGCCAACTGCTGTATTGGATGTGCACATGTACCCCCTCTCGGCATCGTACCATACCCCCCTAGGAGGCAGCGTCCCACTATTTAAGAAAGATTGACTGAAAGGAACATTTTAACCCTTCCATGCACCCCGTAACCTGATAACATTGTAAGCTGTCCACTGTAGTAACCATTGTAGTAATCCAATATAGGGTGCAAAAAATGAAACCATCCATTCTGAAAACATTGCAGAGGCATAGCTCAGTGATGGACTGGCCTGCCTGTAAAAACAAAATGTAACAAAAAATGCATATCGATCCATCCACCTTTGATACACTTAGGCATTAACTCCAATTAAAACATTGTTTGTTTCGTACTTCAAAACGAGGACTTGTCAAATGATATCAGTGTTTCATTGCTGAAAGGCTTTATTTTTAGTTATTTTATTTTTAGCTACGACCACTGACATCAATTATGGGCATTCTGGCATGCTTTGACATGCGCCCTGGCGCACTTGACAATTTGGTGGCTGAAAGTGGATCTGCTGGAATCACCTCAAACTATTTGAGCAGGTCATGCCACGATTTGATCGGCTCACAGGCACTCAGATATTGCGCTGCGCATGCACATGTGGTGTATTTCACCGTATTTCAAGAATATGACAACCCTCATTGCAGTCATTGCAGAAATTAATTTTGAATTTTATTATACAGGGTGTCCATAAAGTCTCTTTACCATTTCAAAAATTTATTAAAAATACTATTGATTATATATTTTATTCAGATGTGTTCTATTGTATTCAGTGTTTAATAAAGTTTTTTTTATCACATTGCATTTGTGGTGTGGGATCAAGTGCAATCGAATAATTGGTCCATTTTTCTTCAACGAGACATCAATTTCTGCAAATGTTTACCTTGACCTTCAACCAACCATCATTTTTCGACAAGATGGTGCACCACCACATTGGGGGCTGTATGTTCGTGGGTTCCTCAATCAAACATTTCCAGGCCGGTGGATTGGGAGGGATGGGCCAATTCCTTGGCCGCCACGTTCACCAGATATCACTGGACTTCTTTCTATGGGGCTATGTTAAAGATATCGTGGATCGAACAAAGATAAGGGAGATTACTGACCTAAAGCAAAGGATGACTGATGCTATTGCCACAATTGATGAGGCTATGCTACAGCGAACAGGGCAAGAAATTGAGGACCGTCTTCATGTGCTTCATGCAACTAATGGTGCCCATGTAGAAGTGTATTAAAAGCTGAATACAATAGAACCAATCTGAGTAAAATATCTAATCAATTGCATTTTTAATACATTTTTGAAATGGTAAAGAGACTTTATGGACACCCTGTTTTTTTAAATCACCCCATTGGATGCAGCACAGCTATTGGGGTCACACACAGACGCATAGGATCAGGGTGGAAGGTGGTCTGCAAAAGCACACTTCACAGCTCCCTGGCCAATTTAACATCATCCATAGATGTGGAGCTCTGCTTGCAGTTTCTTGTAAATGTATTTTGCGTGCTTTGACCTCCTGCATGGACTCCAGCAAATCAGTTTCCTCCCGTCCCATGACAAGGACTGTGTCTCTTACGCATCGATTTAAAACAGAATGAAAGAAGCTGCCTCGATTGGCGGCAAATCCAGAAAGCTATGTTCACCCCATCAACGACACAAAACGCCTGGTTTTAAGTGTGCTCAACTGCATGCCTCTGCAAAAATGGCAAAACTTTATCTAGTCCGCCTCTACCCAGAGCTGAACAGCAAGCCGAGCGAGACCTGTGCTTGACATGGAAATAGAGCCCTATATGTGCGTGCGTGCAACGTGTCTGTCAGCTCACAGTCCAGCAGCAATACACTCCAGCAGCAGTTGCTCGTCTCTCAGTACCATTTTGGAGCTCTCACTCCCCAACGGTGAGAGGAAGGTTGGCGTGGACTCTGCGATTTTACGACCTGCAAATGAGGAAGAAGATGACATTTAAACACATTCGAGCCTCTTCTCCATTAAGCCTTTCGGGACGGTGGTTACTACAGTGGAGAGCTTATGTTATGGGGTTACAGGGTGCATGAAAGGGGTTGAACACCAAACTATAACAGGTCTACTCTGAGCTTATTATTGTCTTTATCGAAACTGCCACCAAAATAGAATGCTATAATTGTGATCACTTCCTAATGGCCGTGTTGCATTTCCACAAGGCATTGTCGCTCTCTCCAGTCTGGTGAGGTCACTGTGGTCAGTAAATGGGTCCAACACCCTCTGGCTTCTCTCACAGGAAGACATTAAGAGAAGCAGAAACAGCAACAGGGCCATCGATCTTCCTTAATGTTTGCCAAGGGAACAGAGGTGGCATAGATTGTCATTAAATGTCTAAAAAGAACAGCCAGTGAAACGTGTCCTATATTTTTCTCTGGGATGACATTAGTGTGGCATCGCAATGAAGAATATTTTCAATCATTCAATTGATACATTTGCTTCTAAAACGTATAGAGCTGGCTACTTTTTCAGCTTTGCCAAGCCAAGCTTGCCAAAATTAAAGTCTTTGAAAGAGAACCTTTGTCTCGACGAGTTGGCTTTCACAACATCAGGCCTTTTGTAAAAGATTAACACATTGAGAAATGTGTGACATGGTGGGAGGGAGACACAGATCTACGGTATAAATAAGTCAAATGCTGAAGTTGATGCCAGGTTTGCCCAGCAGATCGGAAAGTCAGCATCAACAAAGTGCTGTCTTTGTACACAGGAAACAATATCTAAATGTGAGTAGTATATTAACCAGGTACCTATATACTGTAGCTCAATCAGGACAAAACTGAGGTTTTACTTATCGGCCCTGAAGATCAAACAGAGAAAACTAGCTTAAACCTTCACAAAGACACTTATGGAATTAGGCTTTAATATATACAACCGGTATACTGCATATTAAAGTCTAATTCCATAAGTGTTTTACATTTTATTTGGCCTTCATTTATTTATCTATTTATTTATTTCGTTAGTAAATTTGTTAATTAGTTAGTTAGTTAATTTGTGTGTGTGCGTGTGTGTTTTGCCACCACAGAGCAGTATCATGTTAAGAAGAAAAACATTATGAAGACCATGAAACTGGAAATTTACACACAATAGCCTTGTTCACACGGGCAGATTTGTTTCGGCGCTGCTCCGGAGTATTTTGTTGCGATATAAATTTGCACCGGAACAAATTTTGTGGAGCGTTCACACATACAAAGCCGCTGAGCGTAACAGCACGAGAACAGATTGGGACAGCTCCACTTGCTTTCACACGGGCAGTTCCTGTTGCGGAACAAAACGACAGGAATGCGGAAGTAAAACATGCGCATGTGTAAAGAAAGAAGAAGGCGGGGAAAAGGAAGTACCATTTCCCCTCCTTCTTTGTGACAAAATGGCTTCTTCTCCGGAGAAATCAACGATGTGGTCGATAATCAGACGCCGCAGGAGAGAGAGAAAAGACCCGCCATGTTTTGAAATGCAAAATACCCAGGATGCATGTTGGCAAGTACCCAGATGGACTCCTCTGACGCGTAGCGAGGCCACTCCCCCGCAAGCGAGCATTTGCTCTGGAGCAAATTTAACCCAGTTGCGTTCCTACGTGCACATTTGCTTCGGTACTGCTTTGCAAACGAGCATTTGTTCCGGAGCAAATTTTTAAACCACCTCCCTGAGGTGGTTTAAATTTGATCCGAAACAAGCTGTTTTCGGGCACTAAGCCGGAACAAAGTTGCACGTATGAACGCTCGAGGGGAGCAGTTGCGGAGTAAGTCCGAAATAAATCTGCCCGTGTGAACGGCCCTAATGTGGGATAGTAGAACAAACTGTTCTAGGTGCTCAGTACAATGTTGCTCATTTAGAAAAACCCACGCAAAAGGGAAAATCCATTAAGTTTTAGGAAATTAAACTACTGGGGTGGCATGGCTCCGGGATAGAGTGAAATATGTGTATCGTTGAGATTTCTATTCAGAATCGGCTATAGGATTCAGTCTCATAAACAGATCAAACTGTGAGCAAAGTAAATGAACGTCTCAAATGTATTAGTTTTATGGTTTAGGTCAAAAAAGAAATACCGATCCATTCGCCCATTTTCTGTACCCGACTCATTAGGGCTGAGGGTGAGCTGGAGCCGAGCCAACTTAGGGCGAAAGGCAAACTAAATTTATTTTTAGATTCCCTTGTCTATCACATAATTATATTTATTTGAGACTGGTTAGTACGTCAGCCTCACAATGCGGAGGTGCTGGGTTCGATTCCGGCTCCGGCCTTCCTGTCTGGAGTTTGTTTGTTCATGCCATGCCAGTGTGGGTTTTCTCCGGGTACTCCGTTTTCCTCCCACGTTCCAAAAATGTGCATGGAAGGTTTATGGAACACTCTAAATTGTCCGTAGGTGTGATTGTGGAGGTGAATGTTTGTTCATTGATGTGTGCCCTTTGATTGGCTGGCAACCGGGTCAGGGTGTACCCTGCCGACTTCCCGAAGACGGCTGGGATAGGCTCCGGCATGCCCGCCACCCTCGTGATGATAAGCGGATTAGAAAATGGATGGATGGAAGGATGTTTAGTTCAGTGGGTGAATTAAGTATAACATATGCTGCTCTCATTATACTAATCATGTTACAATTGGACAGGAGACAGAACTACCCATACATCGTGACTCACCACCATATGGGTCACTGTCATTGTAAGACGTGTCATTATAAGGATCGTCTGAAAACACATGAGCAAGCATGCACATACACAGACATTCACACATATAAACCAGCCATAAATCAATATATTCGGAAAACATGCGCGCAATACGGTGGTGACAAAAAGCTGGAACATTCTACCAAGAAAATCTATTTCATTTTGCTCTTTGGATAAATGCATCTCTTGCCATGACATGTCATCACCTCTAGATGGGGACATATTCCAAAATAGGTACTTACTACTTACTGGCGTGCATTACTTGTTTAAATATACATAAAAGGCGTTATGGGTTATATTTCCCTTGTGTTGGCTTCTCCATAATGTTATTAACTCATTCAGTACCAGCCAATTCTTGTCAAAGTCTGAAAAGACGTTTAAAAACGTCTTTGGGAGTGAATGAGTTAAATGAGGATGATGATATCGCTGGCCTCAGGCCAGAACCTTCTCCTATGTCCCAATTTGTTATATGCAATATTTTTTCACAAATCTATACCATTGGTTCATTCCACATGTGTCGGTGTTCATTCATTCATTTTCTCCTTATGTACTATTTTTTTAGAAATTATTGACCAATCCAAAGTGTTGAAAATGGATTGCTCTCTTTGAACATGCAATGTTTTGGGGGGTCTTTGGAGGTCCAAGGATTCCGCCCGACCCCAGCGATCTTTTATCAGCATAGTTTATCTGAGTTTGGAGTATGGATGTGTTGTCCACTTACTGGTCAGAACTTTGAGAGTGAAGGGGTTCTTCTGCTGGATCGTGTGAGTGAAGAGGAAGCGAGCATTGCAGCTGTAGTCGTTCTGAGCATCTTGGGCCATAACGTTGGAAAAGTACAAGTCTCCATTTAAGCCCATGGACACTCGCTTATCCTGTCGGATCGGAATCATCACTGGGACAAAGACACAGAGGACGGGACTTAAACAATATTCACCTCGGATGTGTGTTGACTCATGCTTGTGACCATGGATGTATGATATGCAGAAATGATACATTTTGTTCTGAAAATGAAGTGGAAACATCGATTGCCCATTCAATCCCCAAACGTATTTCAACAGTGAGGCCAATTCCTTTATTTATTTATTTATTTGTTTGTTTGTTTGTTTGTTTATTTATTTGGCGGCCCGGTAGTCCAGTGGTTAGCACGTCGACTTCACAGTGCAGAGGTACCGGGTTCGATTCCAGCTCCGGCCTCCCTGTGTGGAGTTTGCATGTTCTCCCCGGGCTTGGGTGGGTTTTCTCCGGGTGCTCCGGTTTCCTCCCACATTCCAAAGACATGCATGGTAGGCTGATTGAGCACTCTAAATTGTCCCTAGGTATGAGTGTGGGCGTGGATGGTTGTTCGTCTCTGTGTGCCCTGCGATTGGCTGGCAACCGATTCAGGGTGTCCCCCGCCTACTGCCCGAAGACAGCTGGGATAGGCTCCAGCACCCCCCGCGACCCTAGTGAGGATCAAGCGGTTCAGAAGATGAATGAATGAATGAATGAATGAATATCTATTTATTTATTTATTTATTTATTTTATTTTTTCCAGACTGAATACATTAGTGTTTGATATCGCACGAGAGAAAAGAGAACATTTAAGATTTAACTCATTCAGTACCAGCCAATTCTCGACCAAGTCTGAAAAGACGTTTAAAAACGTCTTTGGGAGTGAATGAGTTAAGATTTTCTTTCTCGGTATTTACAATTTAAGTTTAAGGTACAGAAGATGACCTTAAAAAGCAGGGCTTTAAGTGGGCTGGTACGCACCAGTATAGAGTAACAGCACTTCTCAATTTTAGCCTGCAGGAGTTTTTACAGTGTACTAGGACTTCACATCAGCCCACAGTACCTTCTCTTGCATCTCTCTTGTGCTTTGTGTCACCCATAGTCTACTACATTAGCCGGAGTATACTGGCTGGCGCCACACGCCTTTCCCTTGCGAGGTGGTCTCACGAGTTGAGTGTGTACCAGAAAAAGAAAGTGAAGAAGAATGAAGAGCGAAGCATGTAAACGTAGGGCGCGGTGGGAATTCACTCTGCACTACTCTGAGAGTGGGGGTTTGAAGAGCCAGAGTACGCTTAACTCCTATCAATTTCAGCAATGGAGCACCGTGTCTACAGTCGGAGCGCCAGGTGCATACACAGGCACTCTGTTCTTGGTGCACTCTGAATAATGCATGCATAATCCTAAACGAACGGCAAATTTAAGCAACGCTCGGAGTTTCCCAACGGCTGGTATGAACCTGTGCGTGCTTGGAGAATATTTCCAAACATGCCCATGATAGAGCAAGTTAGAACTAATTATCTATCCAGTCCTTGGTTGTAAACAATTGAAGCCATAAATGTTGGTGTGGCTACAAAAAGGCCAAAACAATGATAAAGGAATCTTAATCTTGCAAATGAAGAGCAGCAAGCGAGCAGTGACGTTGTCACTTCTGATTCAATTGTTGCCAGCGATGTCAACAATAATTGCACAGAACAAGAATGGCCAAGCCGCTGGTCAAATGGACAAGATAGGTAGCAATTAACGAATGATTTATATATATATTTATTACATATTTATGAGGCATTCTAGAGTTATTTATGAATTGATTTCATTCATGATCTGCTGTTAGTCACCGCCGATTTTACCCTCAACTAGAAAAAGTATAATCTTCAAAATTATTTATTTTCACAAATAAACTGAGTGTGGACATTTAGTCCTCATGATTGTTTTCAATAATCAACACAGGCAGAAGCATACACCTGGAAACAAATCAAATGTGCCAGCACTTTTGCTCACATGACAAAAGGCACTATCCTTAATGATGGTACCTGGAAATAAAATGGTCTTTTTTCTCATGTTCATCTTTTCACCCAAATGTTATCAGGCCACAGCACAAAATAAAGGAATTGACTTGTTACAATACTTTTGCATGATAAATTAGAGTTTTGCAATACTTAATTTTAAGAAAAAATCATGCACACGCACACACACACACACACACACACACACACACACACACAATCCCTGCACCAAGTCTACGTGGTATAAATACTGTGTGTAAGGCGTGTGTGTTTTGGTGTACAATTTGCACTATTGGTGGAAGATGTGTACTGTCTTATATAATTGCTGCTCACGACTGCTCATCCAGAAAGTAAATGGAGGAGGGAGGCCTGGAGGAGGGTTGCAGGGAAGGACGAGCGAGGAGCCCTCAGTCACCACCACTGGCTCCAGCACTTCTTTAGGCCACAGAGGTGCCTCTGGAAAATGGCAAAGGGGGAAAATGTAGTGGATAAAGTTTGATTGAATTAAAAAGTAAAGGTCAATATTTCCGACACAATATAAACTTGCGTGCTGGTATTCTTACTGGAGACTCGAAGTAGAATTTTGTTAGACATCGCCATTCCGTGATCATTGCTAGCAAAACACTGGTATTCTCCTTCGTAGTCCTCTGGCCGTCCTCCGTTACGAAATCCAATTTCCAGGGTTCCCGAGCGTTTCTGCATTGTTACGCGCAGATCTTTTCCGATGTTGAAAAACTTCCCATTTCTTCTCCATGAGAACCTGATCCATTAAAAAGAGAATGAAAGAGTTAACGACTTTGGATGGATTTCATTCTGATGTTGTGTTGTGTTTTTAAATTCAAGGCCAGACTCATCTCAGACCTTTTTATCATGTCGTTGACTTTATACAGTGTCAAAAGGGAAGAAAATATTTACCATGCCACTTTTAAGCATTTACTCGAATTAACAGTACAGCATCGGCATCTTATTTTTTGAATCCAAGTTCACGGGCCACTGACACAAAGAAAACATTTTGAAACAAATTGGAGATCATTTTCTACCTTCATTTGAGTGATATTGCACAATGTCAATTTGACAATGAAGGACTGCAATTTCGTCTCACGCTTTCAGATTATATAATGACTTTGTTTTTAGTGAGAAAAGAGGATTTACCTGATTTTTAATCAACACTGCAATCATGCTACATCTGGTAGGAGAACTGGGTAAAGTTACCAAGAACTGTAGCCAAGTAAGAGTGCTGTTAGTTTTGAATATATGACTCAAGTACATATATTTATTTATTTATTGGGGCTCCTTTTGCCTGAATTACTGACATGGCATGGAGTCAATCAGTGTGTGACACTGCTCAGGTTGCTTCAATAGTGGCCTTCATCTCTTTTGCATTGCTGGGTTTGGTGTATCGGCCAGCCGATCGCAAAGGCACACATAGACGAACAACAGTTTGCCCTCAAAATCCCATCTAGAGACAATTTTGAGTGTTCCTTGAACCTACCGTGCATGTTGATAGAATGTGGGAGAAAACCCACACAGGCACGGCGAGAACATACAAACTCCAAACAGGAAGGCCAGAGCCGGAATCGAATACTGCACCTCTGCACTGTGAGGGGGACGTGCTAACCAGCTGTCCACCGTGCCGCCCAAGGCAAATCCAGTCACAATAGTCTTACATAATTCTTAATTTTGTCCATCAAGTCATTCATTCATTCATTCATTCATCTTCCGAACCGCTTGATCCTCGCTAGGGTCGCGGGGGGTGCTGGAGCCTATCCCAGCTGTCTCCGGGCAGTAGGCGGGGGACACCCTGAATTGGTTGCCACCCAATCACAGGGCACATAGACACAAACAACCATCCACGCTCACACTCATACCTAGGGACAATTTAGAGTGCTCAATCAGCCTACCATGCATGTCTTTGGAATGTGGGAGGAAACCGGAGCACCCGGAGAAAACCCACCCAAGCCCGGGGAGAACATGCAAACTCCACACAGGGAGGCCGGAGCTGGAATCGAACCCAGTACCTCTGCACTGTGAAGTCGACGTGCTAACCACTGGACTACCGGGCCGCTCCTTCAAGTCACTGATGTCATATTATCAAATCAAACCACCTATAGGAGAGTGGTTGGGGATGTGAAATGTTCAATGAGGTTTTATATTCCCCAAAGGCTTAAATAATGAACAAATATTATAAAGTGTTTAAAAATCTTCAAACTATATATTTTTAGAGTATTCAAATTTGGTATTTTGGTTTTGAACCAATACAAATAAATTTTAAGATATTTGGTTGTCAGCTATTATTTCACTCATTTTTACTGATGTTTGAAGTTCTTACCATGGTAGTGTTTCATTTTTTGTCACCTTTTTTAAATAACTGACCTTTTTCGTCTGCTTGTTGCAAACAAAGCTAATGTTACAATAAAATATTTCGCAAATATATCTTCAGCGACTGTCAATCTTTACATCCTACAAAAAAGTATGTTATGCCAGTTGAGACGACGATGCATCAGTAAATCTGGTCATGCTCTACACACCCAAAAAATGGTGTGACAAATTTTGTGTTTGTGCAGCCAACTAAAAAAGTTAAAGTTGTATAAAAATGTTAGTGAGTGAAGTGTGTATTGATCCCTGATGCTCAGTGTTTCATGAGCATGAATCAGTCAAGTTGCAGCATTATTTTAGCACAACAGTTGTGGCAGCAAGGAGAAAGCCACGTTGGGTACAAATCAAATGTCAAGTAACTACACTTTTTCCCTCATGGTGGAGGTGTTTGTGTGTACCAATGACTCTGGGAGCTGAGTTGTCTGCTGCTTGATGCCCCTGGCGGGGTCACCCTGGGCAACCAAGTCCAAGCTGAGGGACCAGAAAAAGCACGGCTCAGAAACGGGTTGGATGAAAATCAGCACCTCCACAGTTGAGGCCATGGTCCTCATTTGGGTGGTGTGGTGTGCCCTTTCCACATCAGGGATGAAATCTTGTACCAAGATTAAGAGTCCAAATATCTTGAGGTCTTGTTCACGATTGAGAGAAAAATAGAGCAGGAGATGGACAAAGCAGATTGGTACAGTGTCTGCAGTGATGCTGACCGGTCTTTCGTGTTGAAAGAAGGAGCTGAGCTGGAAGATCAAGCTCTGGATTTATCAGTCAATCTACATTGCGACTCTCACCTCCGGTAAAAGAAAATGTGGGTTGTAACTCAAAGAACAAGATCATCGATAACAGTGGAAGAAATGATTTTCCTCGACAGGTTGTCTAGTCTCCCCGGAGGAGAAGCTCACTCATCCAGGAGAGGCTCAGAGTAGAGACGCTTGTCCTGCTCATGAGATGGCTCGGGCATGTGGTTAAGATGCGTGAGATGATGTGTTCCGGGCACGTACCCCCGGGCAGACGGCCCGAGACAACTCGGGACATTCTGGAGAGATTGTTGCCTGGTTGGCCTGGGAACACCTCGGGATCCCTCAGGAAGAGTTGGATGAAACGGCCGGCAAAAGGGAAGTCTGGGCTTAAGCTGCTGCCCCGTGAACAGATGGATGAATGGATAGCTGGATGGATGGGTGGATGGATGGATGGATAATTGCAGGATGTGTGTGCAAGTATGTCCCTTATCCACAGCCAAGTACCCCAAATAAACAATGTGCCACTGTCCTGTCCCACTGCTGATGTAACCAATTGAAACAGTGTGTGTGTGTGTGTGTGTGTGCGTGCGTGTGTGCGTCCATGCATGGGTGCATTCCTTACGTTGGCACCGGGTTGCCCTTGGCTTCACACTCGATGATGATGTTATCTCTGGGGTCAACAATGTAGTCCTTCACCGACTGTTTGGTTATAGTAGGGGGCTGTCTCACTGAAGCAAGAAAAGAAACAGGAGTGTGGTTGCATTTCTACATACACACACACACACACTCCTTTCACAAATGCATCTGTTCAAATACTTTGGATAAATGCTATTGTTGACAGTCTGAACCTGTGCTCTTGGGAATCTGTTGGTTCTCTGTTAAGTATAATAAGAACAAGTCACGAACTTGCTTCACATAAACATGCCCTGAGGTAATTTTGCAGTGATTTGACCCGTTACAAATGAAACTGAGATAAATTAAATTCATGTTTCACTGGACCTTTATGTACAGTGTTGGCATGTGCCCCTAATTTTATTGGCATACGTTGATACATTCTGCT
The DNA here is from genome assembly GCA_026261675.1 of Hippocampus mohnikei. Taxonomy (NCBI): domain Eukaryota; kingdom Metazoa; phylum Chordata; class Actinopteri; order Syngnathiformes; family Syngnathidae; genus Hippocampus; species Hippocampus mohnikei. Next base: position 735,723 of record JAKGUB010000334.1, on the reverse strand, counting down.
GAGTATTTCCGGAACCTGACGTATATAAGGACGTATATATATATATATATATATATATATATATTAGTATATACATATAAATTGTATATATATATATATATATATATATATATATATATATATATATATATATATATATATATATATATATTAGTATATACATATAAATTGTGCGCTTATTGTTCGGGTGTATGTATGTGTATATAAATAAACAAACAAATGAATACATAAATAAATACCAATTTGTGTGTGATATATCAAACTCAGTGTTGTACAGCCTGATATAAATGTACATACCATCCTGTCCACCTCCAGCTGTTGTCAGTGCGCTATACATATTTAATGTCTTACTGAAGACAACCCCCTCTCACTAAACAGAGCCAACATGGCTTTGCCATTTGCTTTTCTAGCTCACTCAGCCCTTTTAAACCACTACAAATAAACACACACACACACACACACACACACCTATACACAATAACACTGTCTAGAGAGAGAGAGAGAGACTGTAAAAATTGACTGAATTCCTGCCTACCATTAGGAAATTATTTTCTTTATTTCTTTTTCTTTTTTTAAGAAACTTAAAAGCTAAACTCATCCATCAAGACCACATTTTTTTTAGTGTGAATGTTTTGTACACTGTCATGGCAACCATCTGAGTATTTATAAGATATGGTTAGTTGTGCTACAAAGCAAGACTGAAATATAATAACACATCACAAATAAAAGCTACATTGTTCAAATGGTATGCAAATTGTACTGAGGATTCTTCTGCTTCCTGAATACTTTTTATACTTTTTATGCACGTGGCATGCCATACCCAGGTTTTGCATAATGTCCAATGTCAAATGGGAAGTGAATATGTACAGTGTGAGCGATGGGAAAAGATGCCCTGGGAACTCTGCAAAAACATGTTTTTTCAAACTACTTTGTAGAATTTAGATGAGGACTCTCTACATTAAAAAGTTCACAAGTAGCCATTCTGTTTCAATACAATTCTTGTTCCCATGTTTGTGTGGCAACTGTATCCCCTGTGTCTTGTTGAGGGCAGGGAGGGGAGTGAGTCTTTCAGTTACATGCGCGATAGGTTATATTGGTCAAGCCTCATCTTACCCCTGGAAGAGAAAAAAAAAACCTGGCGACGTGCCTGCATTTTACTGAAACTGAAATATATAAATATTTAGAGAGAACCGGAAATAAGCATGTTCTGATGTAATATTAATCGCTAGCCTAAAATCCAAACATCTCATTAAATTAAAGCACTAATTTGTTGTCCGGGTTTATCTGACCCAGTTTCAGTATTAAATTAATGACTGCCATCCTTTCAAAGCAGGGTTGTCACAAATATTTCTTAGACCGTCATGTTTCTGACAGCAGGTTGCCCGGGCTTATAGACAACATAGGAGAGGATCCATAAAATGTGAGTGTGAAAGATTAACGCGTTAACACAAAAGACTTACGGTCTGCCAGGATCTTTGCTGTTAGTCCAACGTAAAGCAACAGGGAGACAGAAAGTGGGGGGCAAATTGTAAAAATGTTGTTAATAACCATATATTATACACACATGCACACATTAGTATCGTCTATATTACATTACCATATTTGGCTATTTTATCCATTCCACAACATTAGCATATTGTTACATGCTCTACAACTACATGGGTTTCTGCTACATTAAAGTAACATCAGGACACATAACTTACCTGTTCAAAGTTTTCACATGATGAGCAAAAGGAAAGAAAACACAAACCAGGTGAGTCGTTTATACATAACATGGAATGCAAACTTACAATCAGGGCTGATTTTGTGCTGTTGCACTTTTAATGTCTTCGGAGTAAAACGGAATTCCTTACCATGCAGGTTCTGATTTGACAATTCCTCGTTTGTTTGTTTTGTAACCCTAAATACAGTGCAGTGTAAAATGCACAGTACCATACAAGATATTCTCTGTAAATTTAAGATTAGGCCAAGATCAGTTGAGGAAGCAACTTGCATGCCCTTGTGTTTGTGTTGCTTCATGATGGTGTGCACCGGACCACTATGCATCTTTTGTCTTCAAGTCTCCTATGTACTTAGTAACATCTCAGGCTTGCAGTAGTTGACCAACAACAAGGGAAAGAGATAGACTGTCTTTAGATGTAGTTATCAATAACCCTTTTGAAACCTGAACAGTGGCAGTAATTGGGGGTTTTTAACCGAATATGCTCTTGCTCGAAGAAGACTTCCGGATTATCAATTTTCTAACCCTAATACAGTCAAACGTCTCTGTTATCGACCAAATCGGATTTCAACCAGAAACTTCGAGGTTTTTACGTGTCGGATTAAGACCGAAAACCGGTTTTCGACCAAACTGAGCAAACCCAAGTATACCACTCGACTACTCTCAGCTCCCTTACACGAGGAAGTGTATCGTTCATTGTGAGCAGATGTGTTTGTTGTGATTTACGTAAATCTGACTGGTTTTTTTTTGTTATTTCTGCATAGTGTATTAGCCCCTAATCATGGGCTAATAAAATAGTTTCGGATTTCGAACAAATCGCTTTTCGAACAGCCTTCTGGAACGGATTACGGTCGAAAACCTAATATAGGGTCATATAAACGCATTTAGACGAGGCAGTGATTTATCTGCGGTGTTTTCACGTTATTTCTGTCTCTCCAGCAAAAAATGTATAAGTTCGTACATCTGGTGCGCAACTCGCCTAATAACCACAAGCAGATGTAAACAATCATGGCGAAACTCAGAGACGCAGAAACCTTATAGAGCAAGGAGGAAACTAGCTGCTTTATTCTCGTGGGCGAGTGACATGGATGTAATCTGTTTGATTGATGGTAGAAAGTAAGAAGCGGAAATTATGTCCATTTGCATCCCAGCGTTGTGCGTGCGTCGCCGTTTAAATAAGGGTTATTCAAATACAGGCGGGGGGGGGGGTATTTCTGAGCACTCACGTGTGTAAACGGGTTGTTCTGAATGTTTCAGAAACCAGAATTTTTAACCTTAATTTGAATATTGATTGCATGCAAACATAATCAATACGTGGGTTTGTGTGCAACGGTGTCCTGCAGGGATCTATAGAAAGCATAAATCATCAAGAGTGTAATTCTATAGGAAGAAGATAAGAAGACATAATGAAGAGATGTGGTGGTTCTCTTCCCTGAGTCGAATGACACCAGTAATCTGTACACAACTAAACAAATGTGATTCGCATGCAGAGGGAGCAGGAGGGATCATTTGGAAATGCAAGAATATGATAATTTGCATTGCAAAGCTGAGTAATGACAAAATCGACTCAACTTTCATTTTTTAAAGTTCTGCAGCGCAATGAATATTATAGCTCAAGTACATTTTCTTGGAGCAAAACAAAATATTTTTAATTTTGCTTGTTATTTCTGAGAAATGCTGTTCAATAATAGCCACCAAAGACCTTTTAGTTATACAGTGAAACTCCTCTACAACGAAACCTACATGTGTGAAAATACCCCCTAGTGTGAAAAAAATCTTCATGCATTAAAGCCATTCCCTGTTTTCTGCTTCCCCCTACAATGAAAAGTCCCCGTGTTGCATAATACGGAAACCTTTTCTCCACCCTTGCCTCGCAATGAGGTTCACGACAATGAAAACAAGCCTTTCCGCAAAAGTCTAACCCAACCTCAGCCTGCCACAGCCACCGCTACTGCTTAGCTCAGAAACGGCAACAGCAACCACCACACTGGCTTACACGTGCGCAGTAGTACAGGAAGTATTTGTTATTGTTAGCACGTAGTTAGAAATGTCACTCATAGTTTCAGACACAGCACGAACGTTGCATTGCTTGGTATAAAATGGCTACAAAATTGATCTTTGCAGACCAAGGTTCTTCACAGGATAAAAGTCATAAAGTTGAAAGATGGAGGAAGCAAAGTAAAAGACATTATGTAAGAAATTGATGTAAGTGCAAGTGAATGCTGATCGTAAATTTGGCAATTTCTTTCCCTTTTTTTATTTCTACGCTGGCTATATGAAGTGTAAAACAAGTGTATGCTCATACTTATGCGCTATTGGAATAAAAATTAAAAGTACACATATACCTTTTTTGCGTGTGTTTGTGTTTATGTCTGAGATCAAATTTGCTATCGTGAAAAGTTCCTGGTTGTGAAAGATTTCTGGCTGCAAACATGATTTCGTTGTAGAGGAGTTCTACTGTAGAAGGAAATCTAGTCTACAATGAATAGAACTCTCAAAATATTCTGCGAATAAGTAGAAAAAAAAGTAATTTGATTGCAAAGTAAATGAGCAAATGTTTGTGTGAATGACTTTGCTTTCAGATCAATAGCGCATCGTAAGTCTTGGGTCTAAAGGTTAGGCACACTGAAAAGAAACCATCGGGGGTGCATGTGCCCATTTGATATGTAAGGCAGGTGTCCAAGAGCTCGCTGTGTAAAAATATACTTCAATGTAAAATGGAATTACATTTAGTGCCCTTCAGGGCAGGTATTTTAAAGTATGGGGGTGTGCGGTGCTTGCAGATGGACCTTGTGTATGCGAGTATCTGCGTGTTCTGCAGTAATCTACACCGGTGGTTCTCAAACTTTTTTCAATGATTTTACCTCTTGTGAAGTATTTTTTTAAACAGTGCAAAGCATTTTGGGATGAAATTTTTAAAAAGTAACCGTAACTGTAGTAACCGTGTGCCTGAAAGGGTTAAAATAGAGTTGTGTGCCATCAGTGTGTGATTTGTTAAACTTTGTAACTGCATTTGTAGTGGTATCTATAGAAATGTTTGGAAATAAAGATATTTGTATTTCCAAACATATATGTTAATTGTAAATGATTTGCGCACATACAGTATAAAGAACCCACATCTGATTTCATTATGCATCCTTTTCAGCTGTATCTGAAGGGTTTATTAAAATGACAATTCATGTAACGAGATCGGAAAAAAATAGAAGAAAATAGATTCAGATTTGGTTAAATTGAGTGATTGCTGAGTCACTTACGATCTTGCGGCACTTCAATTGTCACAGATTCGTGCCATAGCAGCAGCTGCAACGACATCAATGCCAGGGCCAAATGGCCACCTTGCCTCGACATTTCTCCTCCTCTGAATGGCCGGTCTCACCACTCTTGACAGACTTGATACTTCTCTCGGTCAGTCACACTGCTGACCTGTGAACGGACAGAGACAGAGAGTTGGAAAAAAACTGCAGTTGCAGACTGCACTGTATGTATATGGACAATGACGTGCGTGTATGCACGTGTGTTTTCGGCACATAAGTGTGGGGCTCTGTGTATCTGTAGAGGCACAAAGAGGTTGTATGATGGCCTACATACACAGCTGAGTCTGTGTGTAGCTAGCTAGCTACACACCAACATTTCAAATTGTTATATGCAATCCATAATAACATGATATTGCAAGCATTTTCTCATTACAAAACCCCTTATTACATTAATGTAAACAATGTTTAAACAAGTCATTATTCTTGACTTCTGATTTAAACGACAAGTTATCCTCAATTTTTTGTGCGTTGTGTCATTTAATGTAAATACATGAAACGATTGAGTTGACTGGAGTGCACAGATACGTCGTACATCTCCAAAACTTACTTAATACTTCCAGTTTTCAGTCTGAGACTGTGAAAATTGTTCAGTTTAAGTCCGGCATTAGACAACTGCCATGACGATTGGGCAGTTTGCAACCATTTTCTTCTTGAACGGAATGGGGGGTGGTTGGAGTATGGGAGTATATCCACACTATGGAGACAATATAAGGAACATTCATTGTTGAATATTAAATTTAATACCAGTAGATTTATTGGGTGGCAGGTGACGTGGAAAAATATAAATATTCTTGACTATATGACTATATGACAACTCGGCCTAACACTACTCACCAAAAGGGAGATTTAGCTTGCAGGTGAAATTTATAGAAAATGTAAAAAGTTCACACGACAGTGATTTGTTGAAAGTAAGGACATTTAAGTAGAAGGATGCACTGGTGATTTCCTCATCCCAAACAATTCATTGGAACAAAAGTTAACAACAATGGTGGGGACACCACAACAAAAAATGACTCGGGCACCGTAAAAAAAACCAAATGCACTTCAACAAAGATTACCACAGCACATACAACCAGATACTGAAGTAAAATGAGATCAGAATGTTCTCTTTCACCCGATTGTACAACGCTGGAATGGCTGTTTGGAAAATCCAAACATTTTTTTGATGCAATTTGTACTTCCTATCCTTCCAGAAAATTTAAATGAAAAAGAAACAGGCAACAAATCAGGGAGTTGAACCCCAAATATATCCCCGATCTAGTTTATCTTCCGTTAATGCTGCAGGTACCAGGATCGTACTGTGATTTTTAGCAAGCAAAGATGACACGATGCAAAGACGTTGCCAACAATTTTAATGGTCTCAGTTTTTCCTGTTGCAAAAAAGTTTTGAACTTGCCGGCGACAAGAAAAACTGTTTGCAACCATTAAAACTGTTTGAGAATGTCTGGCAAACATTTGTTAGAAACAGTCAACATTTGCTTCTGAGTCAACCTTCGCCGCTCAGTGAGATGCGGCCTTGACCTAACTGTTCAGTGGAAAGCTACAAATGTATATTGAATGGCAACAAATTAGTATTTTGTGCCTGTTGTAATTAAATGTTTCCACAAAATAATTCCAGGTGTCCCTTTTTAAACTTGGAGCACCTGTACACTACTGATTTTTATGGAACTGTTGTGGCACAGGATGGGTTGCTTTTCTAGTTGACCTAGCTTACACGCTTTATTTGTCTGCACGCACAGAAATGCACAGAGTACCATACACATATACACACAAATCACAGAGACAAGGTCAACACAACCAGGTCAGCGTAACAACAAACAAATTGTATTGTAGATCAGTGCATCTGTCGGTTTCTAAGGTAATCAAAAAAGCCACGGTCCAGTTGCACATTTTCGAATGTGAGTTACAAACGATGCAATTATTAAAGATGACACTGCATTTAGATTCAATAATATTTGTAATATCATTCCTATGTGCTTGATGACAGTTTTTTTTAAATTAAATACACAGTTGCAACAAAAAGTACATGAACCCTTTGGACTTACTGGATTTATACATACATTGGTCATAAATTGTGATCTGATCTTCATCTAAGTTATAACAATAGAAAAGCTTAATCTTCTTAAACTCATACCACACATAAAATTACCGATACATGTTTTCATGTTTTTATTGAACCGAGAGGCTGAGTAATTATCTAAGCGCTAATCCGAGTCATATCTCGGCCAACCTAGATCAACGTGTTGAGATTGGAAGGGTTGATGAAAGGTGCCCTGCTTTAGTCGAAAAAATATATCATGCAGCAGAAGCATTCCTCACACATGGCACTGTAAGAATACATGGCGTTATGATGTTCATCTTGTCTAGTCATGGATAAATTAGGTTTAGGAACAAAAAAAACAAAAAAGAAACCTTAAACCTACTCTAAGAAAACCTTGTTAAGAATTGATAACTTGTGAAGCTGGGAAGTTTCTTTAAAACCCTCAATTAATCAGTCCATGGTAACACAGCTTATCTACAAATGAAGAAAGTTAAACACTGCTGCTTCACTTTCCCAAAAAGAGTCCATCCTGTAATGATGACAGTCAGACCAGAGCATAAAAGGCACAGTGACATGAGGATAAATCCTTGAGTATGACCATACAAAGAGTCAAGAATGGTGGTGGCAACATGTTTTGGGGCTCTCATTATTCAGTTGGAACTGGGTCCTTCGTCAATGTGAACCTTCCGCCTCCGCTAGACAGAGAAGCCGGATGATGAGGCTCAAATATTCTATATACCCAGGTTCAAGTCAATTGGAAATCATTATTTCTGTTCAAAATGAAAGAGAGCGGGTGGCAAAGTGCTCAGCTGGTTAGCATGTCAGCCTCACAGCGCAGAGGTGCAGGGTTCGATTCAAGGCCCTGGCCTCTCTGTGTTGAGTTTGTCTGTTCTCACTGTGGCTGTGTGGGTTTTCTCCAGGTATTCTGGTTGATTTAACACTCTAAATTGTCCCCAGGTTTTGTGCCCGGTGATTGGCTGGCAACCAGTTCAGGGTGTAACACGTGCTGCCCGAAGACAGCTGGGATAGGCTTCACCATGCCCGTGACCCTTGTCGGGATCAGCGGGTTAAAAAAATGGATGGATGGATGGATGGATGAATGGATGGGTAGGTCCAACATTTTGATCCTGCCTGACTTTACAATTACAGTGGGCCATCTTCCACGAATTCACACATTTATTGTGTACCTATCTAATAAATATATTCTGGATGAAAAAGGTCAAACAAGGCTGAGGTGAAAGGACAAAGCGCAGTGAATGATATGTGCAAATATATCAAAAAGGCCCACACACTAACTCAATTGAATAATTCTTGTGAGAATTATGCATAGATTAAAAAGGTAATAGCAATCACAAACCCTATGACAGCAAATTGAGCATTTAATGCATGCAAAGCCACTCCTTTGATCAGAAGGCTCAGCTCAGCTTAATACAATATTATTGCTTCAGCTTGGCTGTTCTTGGCATCCAATGAAAAATGTTGAATTCCATTAGCTTTGACAATGAATAACTTTTCCATACCATAAACTGTAATATGGCACATAATTGACATTGAAGGTATCATGCACTATTAGTATATGTGTAATATAGATTAGTCGGTTTGTTTGTATAAAAATATATAGGGAGGTTTTGTTTTGTCGAGATTCGTCGACGTTTTGCAACAGTTAAGTAAAAAGACTCAAAAACTAAGCCTAAAATGTTTTTCCTAACCTTCAAAAGACGTCACCGATCATATTTAAGTTTCTGTGAAAACATACAGGCATTACTTTGTGCACTCCCCAAAGACACTTGTCTGATCTGTACAACACAACACAACATCACAGATTCAATAAATACTATTCTATCCATCATACACAATTGGCTTCAACCTACCGGATAGCCTGGCTGAGACAAGTGGGAGCAATGCATTCATGTACACATTAAAAATACTGAATGTATGACCCCCTCTATGAACTGTTACTTTATCATGGTTGAGTGGTTTGTGTCTCTCAAGGATCCGAGGAGCTAAGTTTCCTGAGGCTTTATGCCCCTGGCAGTATCACCCATTGTAAACAGGTCCTAGATGAGGGACCAGACAAAATACAGTTCCCAGAGCCCCAATGATGATTATAAATGTAAATCGTTTTCTCTTGCCCAGATGCGAGTCACTGGGGGCCCCCTGTGGAGATGGGGCTCATTGGAGAGTCCCTGGTGGCCAGGCCTCCACCCTTGGGGCCCGACTGGGCTCAGACATAAATGAGCATGTGGGTCCCCGTTCCCATGGGCTCACAACCTGTGAGAGCAGACAAGGGGGTTGGGTGCAGTGTGAGCTGGGCAGTGGCCAAAGGCAGGGCCGTTAGCCGTCCAATCCCTGGCCACAGAATCTGACTCGAGGACATGGAACGTCACCTCTCTGACAAGGAGCCTGAACTGGTGTCCGAGGACGAGAAGTTTCACTTGATATAGTCGGGCTCGCCTCTACACATAGCCTGTGGTACCAGTCCTCTCAAGAGGTGTTGGAACCAGTCCTCTCAAGAGGTGTCGGACTCTCTTCCACTCTGCAGTTTCCCATGGTGAGAGGCGTGAAGTTTGACATCTGTTCCTTGGGGTTCATCCTGGTGAAAGAGAGGGCAGCCTCCCTTCGCCTTCGAAAGGGACGACTGGGGGACTATTGTTTGTACCTATGTGCCTAACAGTGCTTCATAGGCATTTCTCTTCATCAGGGCGATTTTACGTGATCCAAAGTTGTTTTGCCCAATGCACGTCCCGGCATTGTATCGACCTACTGGTGGGCGTGTCTTTAGCGTTCCCTTTCATGCCCACCCTTCCCCTTTTAAGGTTCGCATGCCATCCTTGATTACACTCGCCTTTCCTCCATCTGAACAGTGTGTCTGCATTACATCAGACAGTCAAGCAAAGCACTAAATGGTAACTGGGTAGTTTTCTACCTCTGGTACTCAAAGAGCTTTACACTGTTACCTCATTCACACCAATGACGCAGCATCAGGAGCAATCTCCCTAAGAGAGGGTGAGAAGCTCATTCATCTAGGAGGGGCTCGGTATTGAGCCACTGCTCCTCCCCATTGAGAGGAGCCAGACGAGATGGCTCAGGCACCTGATTATCACACCTCCTGGACACCTCACTGGTGATGTGTTCCAGGCACGTCCAAATGGGGGCAGATCTCGTGAAAGAACCAGCACACTCTGGAGAGACTATGTCTCACAGCTGGCCGAGGAACATCTCAGCAACCTTCTGGAAGATCTGGATGAAGTGGCTGGGGACAGGGAAGTCTGGGCTTCTCTGCTAAAGCTGCTGCCCCGACGACCCGACCCCGGATAATTGGAAGTAAATGGCTGAATGTACAACCATGGCATGAGTCACAGTGAATTATAAAAATTGTAGACATTAATGTGTTTATCCATGTGTTGGCTGGGGAGGAAACCAACTTTAACCTTCACAATTTACAACTTGGGTTTATGGTACAGGATATATAGAGGATATTGTGCTTCAATGATGACTTACCTTAATGATGAGGACACCGATATTTTGTCTGTGACCGCTTTGGTGACCTGATGAGACAGAAAACGAGATATTATTCATTTTTATTTTTAAGATGTTATATGAAAGCTTTGCTAAAATTTGCTATGCAAAGCAATACTGTTTGATGCTCATTTGTGTCTGTTAGCCAAGCACAGGAAGAAACATGTTGGAGCAGTGCAGAAAGGAGAGACGATGCAGACAACACAAAATGCCTCAGGACTGTCTGCAACCGCCTTGTTTCTTTAACTAGCTTGTGCTTTCAAAGAACTCATCTGTACGCCAGCCGGGGTCTTTAGGATCACAAGATGCTCCTCTGCTCTCTTATTTTGTCCGTTTTATTCTGTCGCCCCTGGTTGTTAGGCTCACACTTAGACACACAAACACTATACTGTAACATAGTCTGCCTGGAGGACTGTGGAAAAGCCTTAAAAAGACTCTTCAACACTGCACTGCCTCAACAAGCATGAATCCAAATAAAAATACATGATGTTTACACAAAGTGTCTGTAAGTGCTGCATAGCTACACATTTTGACACACGAAGAGAAATGTTATTGATGTGAGGATAAAACATGCAAGAAAAAAATTAATCTAAGGATTGTTCCAGAAAACAACTTAAGCATTAAAATTTTTTCACCGCCGGTAATATGTCAAGGCCTTGCTCACAGACACCTCAATAGTAGTCTGGAATCAATCTGGCATCTCTCAAACAATCATTTTTGCCCACATCGGGACTCAAACTGGCATCCTCCAGTTTCAAAACACAAGTCCTTACAGATGAGTTTCTGCCGCCCCAGAAATATGAACTAACCCCACTTGTGAATGCAGCATGTTAGATACTGAACATCTGGAGTAAAAATGTGTAACTGGGTTAAGTACATTGCCCAAGGGCACACTAGCTTATTTGCCCCTCTTGAAGTGGCTGTGTATGAGTGAAGCTACGATATCTGACAGTGGACAAACAGAAACAAACTGAACCTCATTTTCACATCATACAGAGACGGGGGATGTGGGGAGTAAGTTGGGGAAGTACGTTGGGGTATAATTTGACAATTTGTCCGCATGTAAATGTTTGTCGTCTTTAAACCCATGCATGGCATGCATCTGTTATGCAACACAACGCATGCAAGTGTACATGACGTGTACCTGCATGGCACGAGGGTTAAAAACCTAGCTTTTAGAAAACTCCGGGATGCAGAGTTTCCAAAATTGGTTTTAGCATCGATGTGTAGATGAAGACTCAGCGACATGCTATGAATTCATGTAAACTTTTCTTGACAAAAGAACGTGTTATTTGCTTACATGGGCTGCTTCCACTTTGTGCAACGACAGACGTGTGTACAATCTTTAACAGACACAGCCGAATTTAAAAATTAATTGTCTCCTGGGCCCTATATACAGCAGCTCTGATCTAGTTCTCGAGGCCACGGAATGTGGAACTAAATCTGCTGATTGGGCAAAATTAGCTTGACGATTAAAAAAAAAAATCAGTTTTCTTGAGGGCAGAATTATTCTTTTAACCTGTCATGTATTGACGTTATCTTTTTTATACAGGAGTTAGGAAAATATAAGGGTTTAAATCCATAAACATGTTTTGATTTGGTCAAAGCTGCATTTAAAAAAAACAAAAAAAACATGAGAATTATATCAACCAAAAAGTACTGTTTTTTTTCAGCCGAAACCAACTTCATAGTGTTTTATTGTCTTCTCTTCATGGAGCTAAATCTTATGATGCATAATATCGGAACGCATAACCTTATTGAGGGAAAAAAAAATCTGATATTTGGGGCTTATACATTCAGCTTCTGGGCGGCCTGGTGGTTAGCCTGGTTAGCGCGTCTACCTCAAAGTGCAGAGGTGCAGGGTTCGACTCGGCTCCGGCCTCCCTGTGTGGAGTTTGTATGTTCTCCCCGGACCTGTGTGGGTTTTCTCCGGGTACTCCGGTTTCCACCCACATTCCAAAAACATGCATAGCAGGCTGATTGGACACTCTAAATTGTCCTTAGGTGTGAGTGTGAGGGCAGATGGTTGTTTGTCTATGTGTGCCCTGCAACCGGTTCAGGGTGTCCCCCGCCTGCTGCATTCACTACAGAACTACATCGCCCCAAAATACCCCCACAGAACTCATAATTTTTGCATCAACAAAGCATCCAAAGCTTCTAGGCCTCCACACAAGAATAAAGAGAATGTGTGAAGTGAATAACGGAATAGAGAAGAAGTCCCTGACCCCATTAAACATCCACCTTTGCCCATCTCCTGGGACAATGAATGTGCTTTTGTATGATAGTGTGGAGACTTTGATGCACAGTCTATGACCTGCTTTTCCCTACTGACCTGCAACAGGATGAGTCCTAATGAAAGCCCCAAAGGCCACCAACTATGTTCTTTTAACACACACACACATGGACACACCCTAAAATAAATGGCTCTTAGTCACACAAAGGTCACAGGTTACATGTTAAAGTGGTTGTGGGGGACGGGCCTATGTCAGTTACATCATTTCCGTAGTGCAGATGGCTTTTAAAGGAGTTGCCATGACAACCACGGTTGAAAACCGATGGGATAATTGAGGAAAATGTGGGGGAGGCAAGGTTTGGTATTTGCATGAAATGAACTAATTAGTAGTAATTTTGTCATTTGTGTTTCTTTATAAACAATAAAAGGAATGATGGAAGGAAAAAAATATTCCTACCTAATACTTTGTTACACTAGCTATAATAATTTCATGCTCTGGTGTGATGAGCCTCGAAAAAAGGCATAATTTCACTGTCGAGCAAGTGATGCGCTCATATTAATGAGATGAACAGACAGATTCTGGGGTGTCTGGCATTTGAGCCTTTAATTGCAAGTCACCCTAATCGTCACGCAACATTTTGATTTTGGTGTCAACAGATGAACTGTCGGCAAAATAGTAATCATCTGAGCACGAAAAGAGTCAGTCTAGTTCCTTTATGAAGACAGACTTGTAACATTCGTTCCAACTGTCTGCTGTTGATCATTGTCAACAAAGACTTGTTCGATTAACACTCCGCCAAGAAGAAGAAGGGGAGGGGCAAAACAAAGAAGTGTCAGATTGCAAAGCCAGCACACTGCTCAGATCAAATCCTCTAGGGAAAGCGTGACGTCGGAAGCAAGACTTGAGGATAGAGAGGTGCAGGTTGACTGAGCTGTTGTCAGGAAATAAATGTGTGTGTGTGTGTGTGTGTGTGTGTGTGTGTGTGTGTTTATGTCAATGCATGTGTGTATGGATGTCATGCTTGGACGGAGCTGCGGCCCAATGATGCTGACTGACCTACTTTGGATCAAAAGAGGGAAAGAACAAATGGATGAAAAGTGGAAAAGGAGATTGAGGTGCTGCGGGTAGACAAGCAAAGGAAAGGAAGCTCAAGATGAGGTTACAAAGGATGGACAAGGAGAGTGAAAGCTGATTTTGAATTGGAAATATGAGTGAATGTCTCCCAAACAAGGGTCAATGGCAAAATATGTGGAGGCCTTGAAGAGACAGAGGCGCTAGAGTAAAAGCATACAAAGCTGATTGATTGGCCAAGTGCTTGAGGGCTGGCTTTCTGGAGGTGGGGCATTTCAGAGAAAACAATCCCAGTGATGTTAGCCAAATCACATTCTGTGTCCACATCTCAGCTTTTAAGAGTCATCTTAAATTATGTCTTGCAGCAGATTGGAATAACATATGTGGGGAGATCGCAGAATTCAAGATACATTTGGACAGAAGCTGATCTGACTGAAAACAAAAGAGGCAGGGTACACCATGAAGTGTTGGTCAGTCATCCAGCACCAGGCAGGGCACATCCAGGGGTTCCTTGGTTTGCGATGGAGGTCCATTGCTATGTTGATACTGTAACCTGAATTTGTATTTGTATAGTGTATATGTAATGGTTGCAATCCTGCGTTTTCCGGACACACCTGGGCTTCGTGTCACCGGTTCGAAGTGGAGCACACTGACCGCTCGGCGAGAAGCTCATGCCGCAAACTCCGTGGCCATCACTAATTTCAACTAATGTGCATTCACACAGCACAGGATGGGATTTGTTACACATAGTCAACCACATAATCTCAGTTGTTCATGTTTACTTGCCCTCCAGAAATGATGAAAACAATTTCAATTGAGTTATACGGCTTATAGTTCATATTAACGATGCATAGACTTAAAAAAAAAATATCAACTGTATATCAGATCCAGATGTTAAAATAAGGTGAAACTCTTGTTTCATTTTAATTTATGAGAGCAAAACTAGTCAAATGCCGATGAACAGCAAAAAAATAAAAATAAAAATGATTACATCGTTTCAGCACTGTTGAAGGGACATGTACACTTACGTGCACTACTAATCTCACTACAAATTTGTTGATGGCACCCGTATGTAGACCCTCAGCTTTCAGATACAGACATATCATTGTCCTGCAACCGCTAGAATATATTTAACACAACCTGAGGACAATGGAGAGTGCTTGGTCTTCGTCCATGTAATGTAACAAACAGCTGCTTGGCAGAGACTTTCTAACCTGGGCCTTGTCCTTCCCTGTAACTTAATCTTTGCTCTGCATAATAAGATCAACCAATCAGAGGGCTCAATATTTAGCTGAACAAAACAGAGGTGGTTAATGCGTTGACCTCACAGTGCAGAGGTACCGGGTTCAATTCCAACTCCGGCCTCCCCTGTGTGCATGTTTGCATGTTTTACAGAGGACGGTGACTGTCAGTTTCTAATAATGTAACAACACAACTTACTCAAATATGAATATTTTTAAACCAAAAATTGTTTTAGCGCAGCACTTCTTTTAAATAACCTTAATCTCCAAAATAAATCGATAATAAGTGAACCGAACCAGGGTATGGATTCACTTCAGTTCCGTCGAGTAACTTTCATGAGGTCTCCGTTTTACTGCTTTCTGACGTTGAGGCAGAGCATATTCAGGGATTGTGTTTAATACAGTTGTACTGTCTCGTCTGGTCTCCCCAGATTATACAATTGGAGTGTCAGTCAAAAGGGACCTTATCCAAACAGATTTAATATGAGCCGTAATATTGCTACACAGCATTGGAAAAGCAAGCCAAGCAGATCATAGTCCCGCGTTGTTGGATGACATCAAAATCTTTTGCGGCTCACCCAGAGCCGTGGACCAATCAAAGCTCATGCCCTCTAAATGGGTGTCATAAAAGACAGGAGACCCCAATCAGTTTGTTGCCCCCTGTCAGTTTCAACCCATCAATGCAACAAAGACAGGTGCTGGGGGAGGAGAGGCAAGAGTTTGAAGGGGGAAAACTGCAAGAAAACACCAAATGAAATCTGCATTGGACAATGAAAATGTGATGATCAGGCGCCAAAGACAAACTCGATTATTTCTAGGGTTAGTTACGTAATAACACACCAGTTAAACAATGTATTAGTTGGTCCCAGTTGTGAGCATGGACTCTTTTTTTTTCTTTTATTCCTTCCATGCACCCTGTAACCTGATGACATGAGAATCTGTCCACTGTAGTAACTGCCGTCCCTAAAAGGGTTCAAATGAATTTTATGTCTGTTGTGATGCCTCACAGACATTACCATTAAAGTACTTCCAACCAAAAGGGACTCGCAGCTTGGCCTCTTGATTGTTTTTTTTTTTTTAATTAATGTATATTCCTCCTCAATATGCTGTCTTGCAATATTGAAGACCACGGACATCCAAATCACCCTAAATGCATTCCGCCTCACTCTTGTCACGACATCACATATTCATGACAAACAAAGGGGCCATTTAGTGATCCCTTCAGGCACACTGCTCACAGTAAAATCCGCCCCTACCCGCCGGCAGCCCCCAAGACATGTTCATTGAGCAAAAAATGGTTTTCCTGTATGAGACGTCATACATGAGATGTCTGCTTCTCATTAAAAATATCCACATCAAAACACAAGTCAAATTACACACCGTATGTAATAATTCCATTGTAAAGTAAATGTAATTATTTCCGTGCACCTCTACTAGCGTTCATTGCTAAGTGTGGGTAAATGTACTGTACACTCCAGTCAGTCAATGATGATGCAAAGACAAGACCGGAACATCGGAATTAATAATATCTGAATTTGTTGACTAGTTTTGGGGTTTGACCCCAAATATGGACACCAAGCTGCAAATGAAGACACACACCAACGTAAAACTACAACTGCTTACGTTTGAAAGATGCAAAGCCGCTGACAGAACCTCCACAATAGACTTTCAAGGTTACGTGTGGTGGGACTCCAGAATTTTCCAATCCTTTGTGTGGAAATAAATGAGAGCGAACAGTCTGGCCATGTCCCAGTGGTTTTATTCATGATCCCCCACTGCTAGAGAGACGCTTCATCTTGATTTTAAATTACCACTGCCTGATGTCCTTTATATTAGTTTTGCTACATCTTCTATTTACTAATTATTATTAGTATTATTTTTTTATATGTCAGTATTTTTCTCCGCTTTACTATAAACCTTCCGCCCATGTATTCAAATGTGCATCATTACCTCCCTGTAAAGCTACCCTCAGCAACAATGTCGGTCAACATCCAGCCTCATTAGCACATCTGGATTTCACTTTGTGTTCCTCCTCAAGCGCCCCCCAGTACCCCTCGATATCAATCCCCACCCCCGCCTCCTTTTCAACTTCATCCTCTCCTTCCAGTCCAATGAAAAACGCCTCCAGTCAGCGGGGCTCCCTAGCAACCGCGCCACGAGAGAAAAGACGGATGAAAATGGGGGCAGAAAAAAAAAAAACGGAAGGAGGCAAGGGCTGCAGATGGCGAGTGTGCAACTGGAGGTTGTGTCTGCGTGCTTGCGTCTGTTTAAAAAACAAAAACAATTGTAGACAGGAAGGTGTGCTCAAAGGGTCAGAGAGAGAAAATGTCCTGATTTTGTTCTTTTTTTTAACCGAAAACAAAAGAGGCAACCTTGTGCGTGTGATTGTTTTTTCATTGTATTTATACAATAAAAGGACAAACGCTACAAACTCAACAAAATGAAAAATATACTGCAAACACCAAGGATATCCATTCAAATCCTGGCCACCATCTAAACCTAAAAATGTGTGCAGGTGATATCTTGACCTGAGGCAGAACACAGCCTCCATGAATACTTACTGTGTGTCCATATATTATTTATAAAGAGAAATAGTCATCAAAAATGAGCATCCATTCGAAGATGTATTGCATATTCAGTGTTAAGACTTCAGGTGTGACCACACCCAGGGCACCGGCCATGAGCACTCACTCTTTTGCATGAAACAGGACCGCCCTTTCAAAACATAAGAGCCATCGACCAAATTCAGCCCTCACCATTATTTCATATAGCCCGTGAAAGCTTGCCACAATTTCTCCTTGGCTTCTGTTCAGAAGTAGTTTTCCATCATCATATCTTCTTATGATATAAGGGACAAAAATCCACCTCGCACTCTCGCCACCCGCGAATATTAAATTAATTTCCCCAAAAAGAATATAAAGGACTGATGTTCAACTTGCAGTGATGTCAAATTTAAAAGATTAGCGGTTTGTTTACAAAATGTGACTCAAACCGAGGTACAACAGTGATTCGTGGCATCCTGCATTTATGTGTAGAACCGCCCCTCTGAGGGCAACCATAACTACAATGTGGTCAAAACAAGCGCTACATCTTCACTCTAAAAGATTTTTTTCAATGTGCTCAGGTTATATGTCTTCTTTAAGATGACTGGTTGTACTGTATATAAACAGTGGGGTCTAAAGAGGACCAGTCCACCCACATCAAGTGTGAAATTAAAAAAACAAAATCAATTTCTGAAATTGGATCCGAGCTGCCCAATCTGAATTTTGCCCCACTGTTAGATACTTTAAGTGGGCTAATTGATATATCAACTGACCCAACGCCCAATTCCTCCGCACATGACAAATAAGCTGGTCACATCCAGAGGCGATTTCAAGCAACAGTCAAAAGTCTCACTGCTGCACTACACTATTTGCAACACGATGACAAAGCCAAGAGGTAAGCAGAGCTGCATTCGGTTTTGTTGGATGCACAGTTTCGAGTTCCAAATGTTACAAATGTCTCTTTTAATGTCGCTGTGCAGATTCTGTTCTGATCAAAATGGACATGATTTGCACCGACCGAGCTGGACAATAGCTTGGTCGGGCCACTCGGAGGTGCCGCTATAAAGATTTCCTCATCAACCAACTGGGCGCACCCACCTCTCCGATGGCGTCTCCCTTCATCTTGTTAAATGGACTTTTAACTCATTGCAACAAACATTGTATCGTACAATATTGTGTCAAATGTTGCCCACTCAGCGTCCATTGCAGCTTGGTCATCATGGAAGGGGGATTCCCCAATTTGCGGGCCCCTTCTCAAGGTTTCTCATTTTCCCGCAGATGGGTTTTTGAGTTAAGGTCAGGGGATATTGTTAATATTTGTCAACTGTGGGCATGTGTAGCCCTTTAAGACTTCTCTGTGATTGGCGCTTTCTGAATAAATCGGACTTGACTTTAATGAACAGAGTGAGTTTTGAACAACATTTTCGTAGAAAAATAACCTTTATTTACCGACTATTTTCGATAGATGGATGAGCGGATGGGTTGACTTTGTGATTCTCGTGCTGCGTAACCATCATTGGCAACGTGCGTAACGCATTGCAATGAGATGAAAATAATTTCATTTCCATCGCCCCCCAAAAAATCTATCCACGTAGTGTACTCTATCTATTAAAATGTAACGAACGGTTAATGCCTGTGTCATCACGTCAAATAGCCGTCTCCACATGTCGCAGAGCGCAAGTTCCCCCGACAGAAAATAAATTCTCCCAGTCGTGGATGCCAGAAGCGGCCTTGTTGGATGAATGCGGAAGTGGGTCATGTGTTGGCAGACATGTTGCACATTTGCCAAAGACATAAATAAAGTTTGAAACAGTCAGAAGGGCTGCTAAGAAAAGGGAAACTACTAAATGGAGTCTTAATGGAAGCGCTTGTCATGCATGAGGAGAAAGAGCCGTGCTCTTTTTCTCGACTTTTGTAACCGGGCTGCATATGTGCGCTTTTGATTTTTATAGACAGACAACGGAGAAAGTGCTCACTGTTAAAAGTGTAGGCGAGGCAACCAAAACATTGATGATCGAAAAAAAAATGGTTGCAAATTAATCTATTAGATGGCAATGTGATATCCTGCTTTATGATTAGAGTATTTTCAAAAGAAAAGGACAAGTTTCCCTGAATTGATATGGATCAACTAATGAATTAGAAAAGAAACAGACATAACAAGAAACACTGGAATGAGATTTGATTTGATCTTATTTTGCTCTGGTAAAGTAAATGAGCAATAAGTATCACTTTTTAAATGTTTTATTTCTTTATAATAGTCTGTTTTCACTTATTTCTATATTATATTGTGTTTAATTTCATCTGTACAGTACATTTGACAATAAAGTTTATCCAATCCAATTTATTTTTAACCAAACACCACTGGGGGGGAGTAAAAATTCAATTTGGGGTAGGAAAACTTTCATTCATTTTTTCATTCTTTTTTTTCCCAAGATGGCGCCCGAGTAGGCAGCCGTCGGCATGTGCTCTTCAAGAGCCTTCTTTTTTGTTGGGGTTTTTTTTGTGTTTTTTGTGTTTTGTTTTGTCACATTGTGTTTGTTGTCACGGTGTGGATCTGCTGTGGATTGTTTTCAGGATTTTTGGGGGCCATGACATTCGTCAAAGGAGAAGAATCTGTGCTTGGTGGTTGCGCCTTCTCGGCAACACACGTGTACCAGCACTGGTTTTTAATTGGGAGGAATGTCGGGCCATCTGACTGTCGTTGCTGGATCCGCTTGTGTTTTTTGCGCCTGAAATAGGCAGCATTTTTTGCAGCCCTGCTTTGTTCATCGGGACTGTCGGCGCTGTTGGACAGTCTGTGGCTGGATGGATGCACTGCTTGAGGAGCTGACGGTGAGAAGAAAGGAGCGTCAGCGCAGAGCGCCGATGCGTATGTGGAACTGGGAGTCGCGGCTTGGAATTGAAGCGGATTACGTGGGACAGGAGATGTGAGCCAATCTCTTTTTCGCTACAGCTTCTTGTTTGCTTTCAAACTTAACTTGTAGCACATTTTCAGCATGACGTCTCTGATCCACTGGTGAAAGGACACTTCGATTCGCTCCTTTTCATCTAGAACTGCTTCAAACAACAAAGTGTATGCAGAAAAGTGGTTAAGATTGTCTGTGTCTTATGTGTTGCGTTTTATTATTTGTCATTTTATATTAACTGTTTTTTTATTGCGGCGCGGGAACCCACAGCGGCTCCTCTCTCTCCTGAGGAAAGAAATCTCATCTGTGCTGCATGTTGCACATGTAGCACATTTGACAATAACGTTGACATGAACATGAATTGCATTTCCAGTAATTCCAATTTGAAATATTACCTTGATTTATGAACGTATCATGAGCACACGGATCCAAATTAGTTTCTAAATTGATGTTCCACTGTATGTGGAATAACGTCTCCTCTCATTTTTTTTTTTTTTTATCTTTGGGGCATTTTCATGGAAGCATGTCACAGCCACATTATGAGTATTACACCTGGGAAATGTATTTCATTTCCTTTATCGTCTTTATTTTTATATATACAGTTTTTTGTGTCGTTTCTATTTTTTAATGGATTGAGAGTTGGCAAACTGCATTTCATTGAACTTGTATCTTTAATTCATGACAAACGCAGAGCATGTTTTTGTTTGTGGGTGTGCACATGCGTGTGTGTGTGTGTGTGTGTGTGTGTGTGTGTGTGTGTGTGTGTGTGTGTGTGTGTGTGTGTGTGTGTGTGCATGCACGCGTGTGCATGGGTAGTTAGCGTGTCTTCCAGGCCTAATTTTTTGAGATGGGCCCATCTGCCTCGAGGTTACGGTGGTGATTAAAGTAATTCTGCCATTGGCTGGTCTGGCTCGTTGTCTCAGTCAGACACACTCACACACACACACACACACACATGCGCACACACCCACAAACACACACACACACAGTTGTCCTGTCCCCTTTCTCTATTGCATTTATACCATTACCAAATTTCATTTACTCAGAACAGGCTCTGTCTCTCTTTTCCCCTTCCTTTCTTGTACTAAATGACATTAAATCTGTACAAAATCAATTTAGTCCATCATGAGGTGAATGTGTTTCACCATCTGTAAGGGCATAGTGAACAGGAGCATCTCTGTTTCTCATCTCAATTCACAAATGTACAATAATACAGCATTATGTCCAGCCGTCCAGTCCTCCTCTCTTCGTTTGAAAATGTAAATTATGGTAACATTAATTTATTTAATAATTCACATTGTTTTCTGATTTTTGTGTGTTTGTATGCGTGTGGGTTGTCGCGGAGTAGTTAAAACGTTTGCGTTCTATGTACGAGATTATGTGGATTTCAGAATGGAGAAAGAACACAGTGAGGATGTGAGAGAGAGAGAGAGAGAGAGAGAGAGAGAGAGAGAGAGAGAGAGAGAGAGAGCATGCATGTAAATGTAACCAGGTGCATGTCGCTGCTGAAAAATAAAATAAATGACAAATAACATTTTCATTTTATTATATTTCTATCATTTGTAAGTATATGCTTTATGTGGAGTGAACTCTTTCATATTTTCATTTGAACATTTTATTTATATTATGTTGTTATGATCTTAATTATTGACTTTTTTCATTATTATTTCTGTTATCATTGTTTTCATTATTAACTTATTAAGCGATTTCTTACAGATACAGTTGTTGTACAGTAAGAAAGGCATTTCAATTTTTTGAAATGCCCCCCAGGACATCTCGTAATTTGGTAACAGAAGGCAGACGCTCGGCATAAAAATGGCTGCACATGGACGCAGTAGTGGGTGCAAGGCAGTTTCCAATTGCCCACGTCACATGCGCAGCCAGCTACATCATCTGCAAGGGGAGATCTTGCAGTTTACCTGCTAATGTCCTGCAGGGATCCCAGAGAGTCTATTTATGTTACGTCTGGCTCTCCGACCGCATCTATTTGAATGGAAATGAAGAATGCCACCACAGTTGGCCAAGATTTGGATTGGGCAATGTGGATGGCCCCTCCCAGGTGAATGTCAGGGTCCATGTGTTATCTCGCCTACCTCTCCAATCGTGACGGAGGTGCCATTAAAATATTAAGATGATAATGATTTACAAGTTGTTCAATTAATTTCTTGAATTTCTACAGTGAGGGATTGTCCCACGGTGGTGTCATATGTATGAATGAAATCCAAAGACGTTCGTCCATAGCACACATTGGCGCAGCGCGGAATTTCTCTGCCTATGCCTCGATAAACCAAACACAGCAAAATCGCGATTTTGTGTGCTGCAAAATAAACCTCCTCTACCAGCACAAAATGTTGTCTTTTGTTTTTCAATTTTTTTTTTTTAACCAAATTTGCAGACGCACTGAGCGGCAAGACGGAAACGCTTGGTGAGGCGTAGCACTTCTACTAATTTCACAAACTTGATGAACTGGCACAAAAATGACGATGCACTCGTTTTTACCCCGAGCACAGATTAGGTTCTGTTACCAAATTGTCGGATGGCTCTGGGGCAAGCCAATTCCGTGTGATGGGCCGACCAGACAGTCACAACACCGCCCCTAGACTTGCGTTAGCACATAAATGAAGTCATGCTCTTTTTTTTACGTCGAGTGCACAGCATCCAGTCAAACAAATTAGGGCCCTTGGACTGCGCTTTGCACTAGACTGGCTCCGGGAACGAAAATAGCGCCCTTACATATATCCAACATATACATCCATCCATCCATCGATTTTCAACAGCGCTTATCCTGAACAGGGTCCCAGGGAGTTGCTCGTGCCTCAGTTGCAGGGCACATATAGAGACAAATGATCATTCACACCCACATGCACACCGTCACTGAATGGGAACCGATCCCACGCTGCCCGACCATAAGTCAAATGAGTGTAACACGACACCATCAGCGACCACCAACAGATACAGAGAAACATAATCAAATCCTGGAACACAATGAGATGCCAAAAGGTATAAACACGGGATCGAAAATGTGGTTATGTGAGAAAATAGAGTTTTGTTTATCCATCCATCCATTTTCTGACCTGTTCATCCTCACAAGGAGTCACGGGGCGTGCTGGATCCTATCTGAGCTGTGTTTGGGCAGTAGGCGGGATACTCCCTGAACTGAAACCAAAGGACAATTTTGAGTTTTCAATTAATCTACCATGCATGTTTTTGGAATCTGGGTGAACCCCAAAGAGAGAAATTCTACGCAGGCACAAGGAGAACATGCAAACTCCACACAAGAAGGCCGGAGCCTGGAATCGAAACCTGCACTTCTGTAATGTGGGGCAGATGTGCTAACCAGTCGCTCAGCGTGCCGCGGAGTTGAACAAACAAAACTATTGTCCAAGTCTGCATAAGCCAAAGAAACTGATCACTTTTGTTTATGTATTATTACTCAATGCGGTTTGGAAACTTGGATTGTGGAGCCAGATTGTAAAATGTGATTCCCAAGACTGTGCATTTTTCTGGATGGATGAAATCGCTGACATGCACTTTTGGATCGAATGAGAAAAGTATGTCCATGTGTTCCCAAGTTTCTGAAATGTTCACGTGGACAGGCCGAGAGATGGAAAACTAGCAAAGAATTGTAAAAAACCAAAAAACGCCTTTTTCAGAACATCTATGCTTTGAATGTGTTGAAGAAATGTGACATGACATTTCACTGCAGCATTATAAACGTGGGATTGTTGACGCACAGGCTGCACATTGGCAAAACAAATAAGCCAATCATGTGTAGTCCAGTTATTTTTGAGTTGGGATGGGAAAAAGAAAAATACATGTCCTGTTAAAGCAGTGTAATTGGTCCCAAATTAAAGGAACTATTTCACGAATGAGTGGAGCAATGGCCATTGGCAAGCTGAGCTCTTTGTTAAAGCCCATCAAGAGACTCACTGGATGGAAAAATACATGCAAAAAAATAAATCAACCCCTCAACGGCATTTTTAGACAGAAGGCAGCCAAAATGCAACACGTTTCAAATGAGTTGCATTTAGTATTCACTAGAATAATATAGTTGTACGGAATCATGGAGTTTGGCATAAATCATGTGATGACAGCATTGCTCTTGCTTTTCTATCCACCCATTCCAAACCCCATCGATCCATTTTCTATGGCTCTTGTTTTCATTAGCGTCACACGGGAAGCTCAGGTCTATATCAGCTGACTGGATGACAAGCAGGGTACACTCTGAATTGCTCACCAGCCAGTCAGAGACTATTGCATCACTTTGAAAAAAATAAGATGGGGGAATCACCCGACACACAGTTGCATGGTGTTAAATGTAGGTTGTCACTGTCGATGATACTGTGTCTTGGTGAAGCAGACAGTATCCCCAAGCCTTTTATCGCACGCATGCACTGACAGAAGCATGAGCAGCGATGTAGGTTAAGTACCTGGCTGGGGGGCAACATCTGTATACCCACCTGAACTCATCTTTCCTCTTTCAATAACCCTCTTCCAATCAGCCATTTCAAATTCAACGTCTACAATTTATTTTACGACCACCTTAACAATAAAAGCACCTTAATATCTGACAACAACAACAAAAATACTGCTCATTTAAATGTCATATTCCTCAACTTGCTTCCTCTCACTTCATGAGAAATAGAGAGAAAAATCACATCCATTATCAGATACTTAGAAAGCTGTCTTTGATTGTATCATATTTATTCGTATGGGATTAATGAATAAACATTTAGTAGTCCATTTTAGCTGCATGTTTTTTTGTAATCAATTCAAAGGAGGACTTAAGCGTAGCTCTATTTGGCATCACATGCACAGACATGTGTGGCACTCCTCGGCTACTGTCTCCCTTGCTCCCAGCCAACAGATTAACTGAGGAGTCATCCCCAAAGCTAAATCTCCACCATTACATAAATCGTCAAAAAGCAGATATACAAGGCAGGAAAAGAATATGAAACTGCAAATTAATCGGATACGATAGTCAACATGTTTTTCTTTGAATATTTATTCAAAATAATGTACCAGATTTCAGCAGGTACGATGAAAGAACTCATAAAATCCCATTTTAAAACATTGACATTAAAATGCGATAGAGCAGTACTGGGAAAGTCACGATACGAATTTGAAGTTCAACCAAAATTATCTGGAATAATGTGCCTCAAAAGTGGCACAAAAACACGATCTCAGCAGTTGGGCAACCTGGCAGCTTTCATCGTTTTGCAGCTCTGGCTAAAGACATACTGTGTGGTTTTTCACCAGGTTAGACATGTTCAATAAACGTGACTATTGGGCATAAACAAACAACAGAGTTGACTTTCTATGCTTGTATGAGTTTCTGCATACCAGCAGCATATCATCGTAATTGGAAAAATAATTTGACACATGCAGCCAACATAAATGAATTCTCGAGTCGTTGAGCGAAATGTTTGGTATGTCTTGGAGTAATATTGTAAATAATGCTGTCATTTGGTCTAGTGGCAGACAGATGACAAATAATCATGTTGGCTGCATGACATGTACAAAATAATCCAGCAGTTAACTTCTTTTTATAGTCGCATTGTATGTATAAGGTTTCTCAAGGAATTCTTCACAATGTAGCGGTCATCAGCATGGGGTGTGGCCAAAGGACGTCCACTTCTACATCTTTCTGTGACTCTTCCAGTTTCTCTGTATTTCTGTTGCGACCTCTAAGGCCAGTGGCCACTTGATCTGAGAATGTCCTGTTTGAGGCATCACAATGGCAAGGTACTGTTGATCCACTGTAAGGTCTCGTCCTAGTCTGATGATGTCAAAATGTGAACAACATGATGAGAATAACTAAACACCAGCTCGAACTGAACCTGGACATTTATTGATTGATTCAAGAATCAAACACCTGTTGTGAATTTTGCCGTTAAGCTCGTCATTAGAGAACAGCAACTGGTGAAAAAATGACTGAAAAATTTAACAGTTGGATGTGGATTCAAAAGCTTAGAGAAGGTCACATTAAGGTCCCCTGAATGCATTTTAGGCTCATCCAGAAATGTAAATTTGACCTGAAAGGCAAATATCCCTAACTGTTTGTGAGTAGTATTAATCAAAATTGAACTTTTTTTAATTTCATGTACAGATGCTATATAATGTCCATGTCCTTTTTGAAAATCAAATGTGGCAATCACAAAAGTTTAGTCGCTCCTCGACTACAGTCTATGCATCAACTGAACCACCACCTGTCACACTCTATGGTAGACATACGAGTTCTCTCAACAAAATCTTTGCAATGAAAGACCATACTGGCTAAATTTCTCAGTGTTTCTCTCTCTCTCTCAGTTTCTTTTTCTGTTTTCTGGCTGCATTAACCTCAGCTCTACAATACTCCAGAACAAAGAAAGGCCTGTGCGTGTGTGCGTGTGCGTGTGTGTGTGTGTGTGTGTGTGTGTGTGTGTGCGTGCGTGTGCGTGAGTAACGTGTGTACTACAGTGCATATACTGGACATCCATCATGAACCCACGCGACACACAAACACACACACATTAAAAAAATAAAACGAAATATAATATAAATCTCCCACTTGTCATGCACAAACAGTCACATAAAAGCTTTCATAGATATGATAGACAAGTATGTATATATATATATACATATATATATATATACATACACATATATATACATACACATATATACACATATATATACACATATATACACACACACACACACACACATATATATATATATATCTTGAGCAGTAAAACCTCCCAAAGAGTCAATCAACAAACACTGCATGTTCACAAGTTGCCACTCTAACCAGGGACATAACACACATACACACATTCAAAGCGCTAGGTCTACTGAAGAGCTATTTTCACTCGCTATTTTTAATTAAAATGAATATCAAATTCTTCATAGAATTCTGCACCAACACAAGTGAACATAAACCAGCCAGTAAAAGGGCAACTGGATTCTTCCGATGATATTCATAGAACAGTTAATATTCATGTGCTAATCAGGAAGACAATTGTCACTTCGCTCTTCAACAGTGAGCTCAATATGTCATCAATCGCAGGCTAATTTAACAATGACAGGTTGAACCCTGCCTGACCGCTGTATGTCAAATGTGGAAGTAATAGAACCAGTGCAACAGCAGGCATTGAAAAACATCCAATATTTTCCCATATGTGACTGGAAAAGTATATCTTATTATCTAAACCTGTAAAACGTTTCAAGTGACAGGTTAGTTTTTGACTTTCAGAAGAATCACAGCAGGAGAAAAACAATACTCGGTTTTTGTCTTGAAAATCTTCAGCAAAAAAGGCAGGTGATACTCTCGCTCTCACACACGGCCACACATATTATTACCTTTCTTAACGGAACTCTTAAATCCAGGTTGCCAAACAGTGTTGTATCTCCATCCGTATAAAAACAAAAACAAAAGAAAAAGAGAAGACTGGACAGCTGTCAAACAAATACTTGATTACTGACCCTAGGTGACAGGTGTAGAAATGTCATCGTCGCTATTTGCTAACCATTTTCTTTCATACACTTTTTTTCATAATCTCCCCCTAATCTGTCCGTGCTTCTATCGTTCTTTCAACTATCAGTGCCTCTCCGGCCGTGTGTGATCTCTGCTCTCCCTCTCACACCGTTTTCCATCTGTCGCCGCCCAATCATTTTACCCCTCCCACCTCATGAATTATTAATGAGATTAGACACACGCTGCAGTCAAACGCATTCACGCACACTTGACAATCACATGAAGTGGATTTTACAGTTAGCCCTAGTCGACAATACCAACGACACCATATTTTAAATATAGAATTGAACAATCTAAAGCTAAACTGTACAGATTTATTTCACATCGAAGCTCATGCATCAAAAGTAAAGCATCAACCTTTTGCCACCTGATAGGAGGTGCTAAGACTGCATGTGTGACTTACATCTGTATATTCAGAGGAAAACAGGATTCATAAAACAATTCTAAAACTGGAAATCATGAATAAAAGTAATAAAGTATCCAGAATATTTACAGGATAACAGATCAAGTGTTAATGTATTTAGACTCTGAGTTAGCATTGCAGCCCCAAACCATGGAAGGATGGTCTTGCACTTTTTTAGCACTTCTCTCTCCCTTAAATACTGAAAGTACTTCAACACTGTCTCCCCGTTATACCTATTGATAATGAAGTCATTTTGTTGAATTCACTTTAAAAAAAAAAAAATATATAATACATTTCCAACTATTTTGCTTTCACGGCTCTCTTTGTCAAAAAGGTTCCCGACCCCTGGCCTAGACGTTCCATGTTCTTGCTCTTGGTTTTTGTTCCCGCCAGGTTTTCTGCACTTAACCTTTGTAAGTAGTTTTTCGTTGTAGTTATAGTCACAATATTCGTATTATATGTGTTTAGGTTTCTTCTTGTTTATTTCTTGACAAGCAATTTCCGTTTATGATTTTATCTTTGCCTTTTTTGCAAGCGTGGGTTGTCTCATTTTCTGGTGGCGTAACAGTGTTGTTGGTTGAACTTTGTCGGTCTTGCGACCTATTTTTGTGAAGAAAACTTTTTGTCAATTCTTTACGAGTTCACGTTTCTGGAGTCCAATTCTGTCCTCAGCTTTCCGTAAACCTGATAATAATTAGTGGTTAGTGCAGGCCAACATGTCCAAAATGTCCTTGCGACAAAAAAAAAAAAAAAAACTCAAAACTGTTTGCGACAAGTAACAGGGTTTGCAGATATTTTTAAGTTTTCGTAACCCCGACGAAACCCAAAATTCATTCGCTGCTCAGTGAGACACAAGCTTTACAAATCTTCCTCTTCTCTTCGCCTGTCTTTTAAGGGTAGCGCCCACTTTGTGTCAAAAGCAAGAAGTACAAGGCAGACAAACCACACAGCCCTTGTCAAATATTTATCAGGGCACGGCAATGTCTTGTATGTTGGCCTAAACACTTTCACAAACACTGACCTACATTTATGATGTAAAATGTATTATTTGTCCTATGAAAACGTACTACTTTACGTCCGACGGTCTATTCTCTGAAATTCCTAGTGTTGTTCCGGCACGTGTCTCGTTCTGATGAAATAAATCTGTGCCTTCCCGTCACACTGCTAACACATGAACACGTAACCAAAAACTCAAACACACGGCGGCCATGCATGAACACATTCACACACAAAATGCACAGGTCACTGAGAAGACAGGGCTGATCATGCATGAAGACAAGGCAAGCGTGCATAGTCTATTTCGTTCTCTCTCGCTCAAACACTCACAAACACACACACAGACACACACATTTACATACACTTGCACGCAGACACACACTGCTGCTCACGTATGTAGAACAGGAGAGAAAGCTCCCCGTTAGCTGGAGGCAATCTGCGATTTCTCATGGTGTGACATGGCTGGAAGGAAGGTCAGTCATGGTAAATTAGTGTGCACCCATATTTGTATGTGCACGTGTGTTGGCGGGCACTGAGTAAGCACAAAATAAATAAATAATTTTTAAAAACGACATTTTCCAGATCAAGAGCAGAACTGACAGGAGAATTGACATTTTGTTAAGTAATCGATCAGGTCGCAAACATATTTGTGAGGGAAGAGGGCAAATGGGGCTCCAACTTCGCTGAAATGAAAATAAAAATGGCGGCCCGGTGGTCCAGTGGTTAGCACGTTGACTTCACAGTGCCGAGGTACCGGGTTCGATTCCAGCTCCGGCCTTCCTGTGTGGAGTTTGCATATTCTCCCCACAGTACAGTGGTTACCTCCCACATTCCAAAAACACGTGTGGCAGGTTGATGGAACACTCGCTAGGTGTGAGTGTGAGCGAGGATGCTTGTTCATCTTTGTGTGCCCTGTGATTGGCTGGCAATCCGTTTATGATATAACTCAGTTACTGCCTGAAGACAGCTGGGAGCATGCCCCGCGGCCCTTGTGAGGACAAAGCGGATCGGAAAATGGATGGGTGGATGGAAAATAAAAATAATTTCAAGTAAATATCAATTTATATAACAAACGATTACTAACTGATCACAAAATAAAAATGACGCAGTCAGACTTTTACTGATGGCTAAAACAAACAAAAAGATATTTGTTGAATATCATCATATATCAATGTGACATTTCCACACATTGTGACTGAATGGAGTGACAATGAGAAAAATTATTGTGTTTTTTTTACTTTAAGTAAATTGCCCTCGTGACCTCCGCCAACATTTTCAGTCTCTGTCGAGACTCACCCCTCCCCACAACACCCCAATGTGCCAGAGCTATGTCATGCAAATCACCCTTGCAGATAATATTTCATATGCCTTGGCAACAAAAGGAAGACCTCATCTCCTTTCTGAGTTTTCTTAAGACCTGCGCCAAGACACACACACACACACACACACACACATACACACACAAAACAAGCAAACAAAGCAATAACACGACATGAACTTGTGTCCAGATGGACTGCAGCAGTTGACCTCTGATCATTTCTGCACACAATAAATGCCAAACAGACACACTCCCAGACACGATGCACTTCAGCTTGCTCTCTCTCTCTCTCACACACACACACACACACACACACACACACACACACACACACACACACACACACACAGACAGACTTCCTGCCCGATGGCCACCTCTTGAGAAATTAAATAAAATAATAATTGGGGGGGATTTTTTTTTCCTTTTACAAACCCCAACATTTCTTTCAAAAACACAGATTAACCCTTGTGCTATGGTCGATGAAAATAATTGTATGTGACGCAACATACAATTTTACAAATATTGAGAAACTATTATTCCTGAATATTTATTTTACTTTCAACCACTCGACATGTTCAGTGGCATCAGCACTATACCTACATATATAGTTCTTGTTTTTCACTTTGCTTTTTTGCCCTTTATGGACAATAAAAGCGGTACTGTGCTATGACCAAAACTTAAAATATATCTATATACAGTATATAAAACATTCATTCATTCATTCATCTTCCGAACCGCTTGATCCTCACTAGGGTCGCGGGGGGTGCTGGAGCCTATCCCAGCTGTCTCCGGGCAGTAGGCGGTGGAGAATGACCAAGCGAAGATCCTGTGGGACTTCCAGATCCAGACCGACAAGATGGTAATGGCGAACCAACCGGATATCGTGATCATAGATAAAGGGCAGAAGAAAGCCGTTGTAGTGGATGTAGCGGTCCCAAGTGATGGAAACATCAGAAAGAAGGAACACGAGAAAAAAAAAAATTACAAAATGAGGTCTTGCACTATCTCGAGAAATACCAAGGGCTCAGAGAGGAGCTGTAGAGAGCCTGGAAGGTAAAGGTGACAGTCGTGCCTGTGGTGGTCGGAACATTCGGGGCAGTGACCTCCAAACTAGATGAGTGGTTGCAACAGATCCCGGGAACAACATCGGACATCTCAGTCCAGAAATGTGCAGTGCTGGGAACAGCAAGGATACTGCGCAGAACCCTCAAGCTTCCTGGCCTCTGGTAGAGGACCCGAGCTGAATGGGGGACGGACACCACCCGAGGGGTGAGACGAGGATTATTATAGAGAGAGAGAGAGAGAGAGAGAGAGCGAGATAGATAGATAGATAGATAGATAGATTTAATATATACAGTATAAGCAATAAAGTAGGTGTTTACAGCTGATCATGACATTAGCTGTGTTTAATTTGACCTATTATTAGTTACTATATTCTTACATTCTTTTTTTTTTTTTTTTACATGGCACACCGACGACCTTCGTGAGGATAAGCAGATCAGATGATGGATCGAAAAAATATTCTATTACGGCTCGAATCTTACAATAAGTAGGACCAAAACATTTTTAATCATAAAAATGTAAAAATATTTTGAAAGAAAAGGTGTACTTTTTTTTTTTGAGTCAGAGACTAAAACCTGTGTTACTAGTACCAAGTGGGTCATTCAAATAAACAAAATACACTATTAGTCAAGGGAAACCTGTATTGAAAAATAATTAAACAAATGGGGAATAAAAGGCACTGTGAGGAAGGATAGGAGAAATTAGGACAACGTAAACGATTTCTGCCCACGGGTTCCTTGCCTTAATTAACCCTGTAATGACCCCCCACACACACACACACACACACGCGCACGCACTGCTTCCGGTGGTTATTGAACCGGGTGTCAGGTCACAGTCTACCCAGGGCATTGGCCAGACACAAACACACAGATTTATGACTCATTTAGGACCCCGGTTTTATGCAGATATGAACATTTGACTAAGTCACAAGCTTATGACAAATTTTAGTGTATGCCTGTTGTTTTATAAATACATTGCATCTGTGGGGTAGTGTGTGCCCTTTCGTTGGAAGAGTGTACAGACCATATAAAACATGACTACACACATGAATACACACTCTTGTGTTTTGCGTAGGTGGATGGCTGGGTAAATGCAAGTTCATTCCCTTCATTAAAATGTAAACAAGTGCATACTCAACATCAGAATTGGTGTGTGTGTGTGTGTGTGTGTGTGTGTGTGTGTGTGTGTGTGTGTGTGTGCGTGCCAGCCATGCTAGGCATGTGTGTGGGCTCCTGTCAATTAGGCTTTGTTCATGTGAAGGGCGATTGTGAATTGTATGTTAAGATACACAACAGAGAGGGAACACACGACCGTACCATTGTACAGCCTTTTCTCAAAAACACACAGAGACATTTCACTGAGCAGTCTCACAAGAAACACGGAGGAGGAAAAACATGGTTGCCACACATTCAAGTCAAGTCTTGGCACTCTTCCAACAATCAACAGCAATCTTCTACAAATCATGTTATGATTAGTTCAACACCAGGGCATTATCCACTGGCTATCATAATGTTGACGTGGTATACATCTCTTCATCGTGTAAAGCTTTAGCTGTCAAAACAACAGTACTGTGGTTACCTCTACTTACGAACGTCTCTTCATACGAAATTTTCAAGTTACGAAAAGCCTCAACAGGATATTGCCTCTTGTTATGAAAGAAAAGTATGAAAGGTCAAAAGACAGTATTGGCTGCTACTAACAGCGCCGATTTTCCTGAACGCAACATACTTATAACTGCTCTACCATTGGCTATTACCGAATATCATCCTGGCATCCCATTGGCTAAGAGGGACCTCTACCGGATGTGTCTATGTGTGCATATAGATAGATAGATAGATAGATATGTGACTATGCAGCATCCTTGTCATTCACCCTTCGGGCCATGGGGTGTTCTGATAGTTTTACGCTAATGTGAATCACCAGAAAAAAGTGTTCAACAGTCAGGCTCACTCTGCTGATGTTTGCCTAGGACAAGTCAATAAACCACTTCTGAGAGCGAAAATGAACTTAAGAGGGCAAAAAAAACCCAGATGAGGATGCAGTTCGATTAAATGACCATCATTTTTATTTTTTATTCTTTGTTTTTTACATTATGCACAACTGTCATTTATTGTGATATAATCTAATTGGAATACTTATAATAATCTAATTGGTTACTTGATGCATTTTTATGCTTTAGAAAACATTTATGTCTGAATTATGGGGGGCTTGGAACGGATTAGGGCATTTAAATGGAAAACGTGTCTACTTACTACTATTACTGACAACATTTTCGACTTAAGAAATTTCTTCCTGAAACAATTAATTTTGTAAGTAGAGGTATCCCTGTACATACAGTCTTTGACAATGGTGATTTCCTTGAGACATTCCTGTCTATTGAAAACCTTGACATACAGTATGTACAGAACATTAAAAAAAACATAAGCCCTGTCAGACATATTGAGGCTCTTGAGTACAAGTTAAAATAAAATCTGGTGGTCAAAAAGAGAGAAAATATCTAAAATGGGGACAGGTGATTAAAAAATGTGGAAGAGACAAGTGGCATTTATGACGGAGAGAAATAAAACATGACTCACAAATAGTCTTTGTAATGCAGGACCAAAAAGTGTAACAGAACCAGGACATGGTCAATCTTCCCACAGTCCTCTGTTGTTCATTTCCATCCACTTTGATGAGCAATGAGTTGCCTGACTTGAACAAACAAGGAGTTTAGGACTGCAGCCAAAATCACTCATGTTTTCTCTGTCCCTCTCTCCCTTTCTTTCACTCGCTCCGTATGCGTGTGTGCGAGCGCAAGCTGCATGTCTGGGCTCATCATGTCAGCATGACAACAACATTCAACAAATTAACACTTATACAAAATTTAAAACGGTTAAAGCATTATGTAAATAGTCCAGTAAATGCTCGATCCCCTTTGTGTGTGTGTGTGTGCGCGCGTGCGTGTTTTATGCTAACTAAATGTATATCCAAGGCATGTTGTATAAGGAATTAACCTTTTCAATCAAAAAATAAAATTATAATAATAATCGTTAAAAATTCAGATGGAACGACTGTGGTCGACTGTTAGCACGTTCGCCTCATAGTGCAGAGGTGCACGGTTTGATTCCTGTGTGGAGTTTGTATGTTCTCCCCCATGCCTGCGTGGGTGTTCTCCGGGTACTCCAGTTTCCTCCGACATTCCAAAAACATGCATGGCAGGTTCATGGAACAGTTTAAATTGTACCTTAGTGTGATTGTGCGCCCGGATGGTTGTTTGTGTGTGCCTTGCGATTGGCTGGCAAACGTTATCTTGCTAAGCAATGGAAATTCGACACACCTGCAACCCCTACAAAATCCCTCCAACGATTCATCTCATTTATCACCTGACTGCGCCGTGGCTGCTTTGGAAGCCAACCGTCATGTGATTTGAAGCAGATTATTTCTTTTTACACCTTAAATGTCTATACTTCTAATTAAGTACTGGGTGTTATTATTTTTGTCACCTCTGGGATTCAGGATGCAGTGGCGTGAACTAACTAAACAAGATGAACGAGCAGCAACATCCGAACACAACTCGGATCAGACTGTGACTTCACCTCACTGACTGTTTTTTGGTTTGTTCCAGACACATGTACCATATCACGTGTAACCACCATTGTAGAAGCAAAGGAACAAACACAGGGAGAGAAAGAGAGAGGCAGGCCATGTGAGGGGGGCAGCTGTTCCAGAGAGCGAGAGACTCACAATAAACAAGAGAGACACTGGTTATTGAGATACTGTTGCTATGGCTACAATGATGCTGGATGCCTGGCCATGCCCTTAAAAGGTTCACAAACAAACAGAGATGGCTAGCTGGCTACATTTATTCTCGTACAAGTTAACATAAGTTGACATGTGAAGGACGACTGACACTTCCAAAGCTTTGATTCACGCTGGATAAATTATTGCCTGGTTTTCTCAACACACACTTTGAAACCCGGCACAATTTGTCCCTTCACTGCTGAAAAAGTCAACCAATTTCCCCAAATCTCAATTTAATGAGGTGTTGTAAATGTCGCGCATTACAACCAACCTCTGGTTGTTACTCTATGAATTGTTGTGCCATGCAAAAGAAAAGTTATACCAACATTTGAATAAAATAAAACAAATGTTGATCCCAATAGCAAAATATTATGGCATTACCAAGAATCAATACTGGGTGGATGAGAGGATGATTCCGTCTCTTCTATTTTGCCTCTGATGCGCCACTGTCAAGACCACTCCTGGAAATGCGGTCTGAAAGCGGCTCCATTTTCAGCAGGATGCCGTAGCAGTATATTGCGTGTGTCCAAAAAGCCTCAGACACGTCTTCCCTGATTGTCAAACACGTGCCAAGCCTATTGTCTACACCCGAACCCCCATCACTTCACACATAAAAAGCTGTCTCACCCCCAAAGGCACACGTTAAATCCAATCCCCATGTTTTGTCTCCGACAACAGAAGGTGGGGTCATTGTATTTTTCTTCAGTTAATGAGTTAGCCGGGGCCACATGGACCAAGCGGAGGCTCAAGTCATTTATTCATTTAGCCCCTTTAAACCTCAACGTAACCTCGAGACCCTCCGCTCTCCCCTGCCGCTCCCAAACAAAAACAGACGCACACGCACACACTATGCAAATAATTGGACCGCACATCTCAAACTTTATTTATTTATGTATTTATTTATTTTAATGATTATTGCTCAGGAGACAGGAAAACTTTAAGTTTCACAATGAAAGCCACATCAACATATGGAAAGTAGTATTTGGTGTTTGGTACAACAATAGAGTGAGGCAGCAGGTGGTCAGCAGCAGGCATCTGAGTCATACACACACACACACACACACACACACACACACACACACACACACACACACACACACACACACACACACCGGCAAAACATGCAACGCATACAAGCCCCTTGCATATGAGAAGAAGACGAGAAGAAGTGGAGACGACTTGACTAGCCATCTGCGCAACATCTGTGACAATCAATAACAGACTCACTCTCATAAACAAACCAAGGCATGCTTGGGTAAACAATACGAGAAAAGATCCATATTTCCACTCGAACAACTTGTTCTATTCTGGGATTCTAAATGTCACTAAATGGTAATGAAAGACAAGTACCACACTTCGTGAGGGACATTTTCTCATATATATATATATATATATATATATATATATATATATATACATACACATACATACATATATGTATATATATATATATATATATATATATATATATATATATATATATATATATACACATATAGAGTTTTTTTATTTTATTTATTGCATTTTGTTTTGTTGTGGTGCTGCCCGATCACTCCGACTTAGAACACAAACCAGCAGATTACAAGTGAATACAAATATTTCCTCCCGTCTTTTCAAGGAAATCAACAAATCACAGCATGATATATATTTAACAAAGACACTATTATTTATTGGTGAAGAGGCTTACACACACACACACACACACACACACACACACACACACACACACACACACACACACACTTTCACCATCTTCTGGGAAGCACCCACAGCAATGATTTTTTTCTTCTTCTGTGGAAAACACCATGAAGTAATCAATACCAATTAGACCGTTGTGCGTCCTCTTCTTCAAGAAAACAAAAAAAAAAAAACCAAAACAAAACCAAAAAAAAAAAACTGGTGTAGAACACAAGGATATGTATGTCACACGTTGCGTGGTGGTGGTGGTGGACCCCAAGAAGCAGGCACGAGGGAGTAGCAGGGTGTACTTGACGAATTGTATTTGATAAAACACAGAAAACTAAATCCAAAACAAAGTCCAAAGTATCAAACAAAAATCATGACTGAAGATAAAACATAACAGTAACCGAAACATGACAAACCTGATGGCAGCAAACAAACAAACATGACAGTAGCAAACAGCAAACAATGACCCGACCCTGAGTGGTCGGGAGGGAGTCCTTTATGCTACTAATTGCTAAACGACCAACAGGTGTGTAGCTCAGGGAGAGCCCTGCAGTGCCACCTGTTGGTCACAAACCGAATCATGACAATGTACTTCTAGTTTGGCGAAGAGTAGAACGTATTCAACAATCAACATTATTGATATATCCTGGTAATAACTTCAGCATATAGTTTAATAGCTTCAGGAGCCAACAAAAGAGGCTGCCTTTCAAGTAACGCAGATTTCAATTTCAAACAAACGCAGATGTGGACTGATTGAAGGAAAGAGAAAACATAACTTGCTGACATGAGATCACGTGATTGCACAAGTGTGCACAAGTTCGTATTGGGATTGCCGTTTGCCAGAATTAAGTTTTCACGCACAAATTCATGTTTAATAGGAGTTGGCATACACCTGACACCATTTCAATTGAACCCAAAATAAGGTACAGATAGTCTGATTTGCTTTTTCTGACATTTTTTTTTTTGCTTTCTAGCAGAAATCTGAAACTGTTGTAATAGCACTGATGTATTTGACTCTTCATAATTCCCTCCACCTAGACTGAGGCCCAGTTCTATCTGAAGAAAAGCCGCCCCCAGGCATGACGATGCCACCACTGTGTTTCAATTTAGGGATTAGTCATGTGTGACACCGACATTTTATATCCATATAAGTAATTTTATATCCTGATAAAAATACTGTACCACCACTGTATATAAAAAGTGTTGTACTGGAGCAAAAATAATTAATACGACCACAAACAATAAACCAATAACGAAGACAGTACAAAGCGGAAACACAGTAAAACTAAAAATCAAGTCTCATGCTGAGTGAAAAGACAAAGAATAAAAATGAGTTTAAGACGACGTGGAACGTTTTTTTTTTAAACCGTCCAAACGGTTCGGTTTAGCTTTTTGGTATTGGTCCGCGTGTGTCCCATTCAGTTCTTCGGCACCCACATCTCAATTACTAATGTGGTGAAACAAGTGAACAGGAGTGCTAATGCAAGCCAAGATGGCGGTACACACGGTTGCGTCAGCATGTTATGATTCCCGCTCAAGTTTTACGTGGGACATGAGTGCGCTCCCGCTGGATATCTGCTCTAGGACTTCAGTGCTCACGTGGGCAATGACAGTCACGTTGGTAATGACAGTGAGACTTGGAAGATGACCCTGATCATTACCGGAATGGTGTTTTGTGATTGTGCTTGTCACGTATTGTCTATAACCATGTTCAGACATAAAGGTGCACTGGGCACCAGGACACCCGAGGCCACAATTTGATGACTGACTGTAATTGTTTCATCGGACTTCAGACCGCATGTTTTGGACACTCGGGTGAGGAAGCGACGGGTGATCACTACCTGGTGGTGTGTTGGCTCGTATGGTGGGGGAAGATGCCGGTCTTGGCAGAACCAAACGTGTTGTGAGGGTCTGCATCACCCACATCCTAGGAGAGGCGGGGGACATTGAGTCAGCATGGAGCATGTTTCGTGCCTCCATTGGTTGTCGTGGCGGACGCTCCATTTCTTGTCTGCGAGCGGCTCATGTCTGAGGTGGAGACCTGATCGCCCAGGCTTTCTTGCCTGAAGTACTGGCAGGATTGCACATTGATCATGTCAATCATTGCCCTAAGGCAACAGCTATTTTGCAGTTTAGAATACGCCACTGTTAATGCAAGTAAACTGATTCAGAGTCAACAATATCAAGCAATTTAATAGCTCATGGCAAAGCCCAAGTGGTGGCTTGTTTTATATTGTTCAGGCGTGCCTAATGGAGTGACCAGCGATTGAAGATTGCAATGAAATAAATCAGTTGCCAAAGCCAAAGGCCGCAACCATTTTATAATCATACAATCGGCAAACAAAGGCTGTGTGGTCCAATTTTTAATTTCACTTGCATTTCACTCCATTAAGTCTGACCTCCATCACTCAAGCATTGTTAACCTGCCAACACTGAATCAGTGTGTGTTTTAAAGATCACACACGCTGAAGAGACGGCAAGTTTTAACGCCCTTGACCGAGCTTTATATGCCATCTTGGCATTTGATTTTGACTGCTTTCTCACATGGAATTAATTTGGAAATCGCCCTGCTTGTTTGTGCCATTATGCATTTGATTTTTCTGTGCTCACCACATAAATATATCTCTGTAATCCAAATTACCTCATTCCTGAAAGATTACAGAGAACCTTCGATACATGCATAAATAGACTACAGTGTAGAAAGACACTATTTTATAATGTAATTAAAACACCGCCGGTGAAGTGAAACACTTTATAGTCATCGCTGTCCTTTGGAGGAGACCACAAAATTTATCTTTGTTAGACCCGTTGAGTTGAACTTTAGCAGGCATATCAATTCAGTTTTAATACATAAAAACGTGTGTGTGTGTGTGTGTGGTGTGTGTTCATGTGTGTGTGTCATGTGTGTGTGTGTGTGTGTGTCATATTCCTCCAGAGGACGACCTTTGAGGTGATTGG
Organism: Hippocampus mohnikei; assembly: GCA_026261675.1. Taxonomy (NCBI): domain Eukaryota; kingdom Metazoa; phylum Chordata; class Actinopteri; order Syngnathiformes; family Syngnathidae; genus Hippocampus; species Hippocampus mohnikei. Next base: position 695,415 of record JAKGUB010000334.1, on the reverse strand, counting down.
CCATCCACTCTGCCAAGATGGCACGCTATAGAATCAAATTAGTGCGTGGCTTAGGCTGGCCTCATTAAATGCAAAGAGAATACACGATCAAAGAGAAGCTCAGTGACAGAAGACCGCAGGAATTTAACTTCGCTTATTCATTTTCTATTTACTTTAAGTCCCTCTCTTCACTGTGGCAATGCTCGACTTTGCAGAGTCACTGTGCAATAATACAATACACTCCTTTCCAAACGTATTGGAACGGTGAGACCACTTAATTTATCTTTGCTTTAGGGGTTCGTTATGTTTGCCAGATGTGTCCTTTTTGATTATTGAAGCAATAAATTGCACTCAGAATTAGGTTTTGACTGCAAAGACTGCATTGTTCTAATTATAGAGAGCTGTCGAAAAGTGAAAAACAAGCAATTTTGAAGCTGATAGAAGATGCTAATTCAATCAGAGCCATTTGGAATGCACTCAAATTAATCACTGAGTGTAATAAGTAAAATATCTCAAACATGGATCCAAAAAAAAAATTATCCGCAGCTGTTGACGACAGAGACACTTGAGAGTTGTTTAGGAAGACCCTTAACAGCTGTTGGTGACATCGGCATCATCCTCGAGAGGGCATGAGCGAAGGTCATGAACATGAGCAAAAGTACTACAGATACGACACTAGAAGATGTCAAAGCACTCATTAACGGGAACAATATGAATACCAAGGTGGAATTTCCCATAACTTACAGAGATGAGCTTTGAAAATTCTTCTTCAAAGTTTTATGGACTGATGAGATGAAGTCTAACCTCCACCAACGAGAGCGAACAACATCAACTGTCAAATGTGGTGGCAGTAATGCCATGGTTTGGGCTTTTGATAGCTTCTTCTGGGACAGGCCCACAAACCATGACGGACAAAAACATTATGGCAACAGCAAAATAATTCATTCAAATAATTCATCAATAATGCTGTACCACCCTAAAAAGGCTGCGACCAAATCTGTGCTGGTGCGACCAACTTTTTCAGTTGTTGCATATCAGGCAATGAATAAAGTCAAATTACTTTAATTTATGACTATTTGATAAGAAATCATGCCATGACACGTCACTGCCCAAGGCCACACTAAATGTCTTGTCACTCATAGCCATGACACACTCCCAGTGCAGATAAGATTACATGAACACAACTTAAGAGTAGTCACACAAACAATGGCATCACCATCGCGTTCTCAAGAGATTAGTCACCCAGACTGTCCACTGACTGGGAGAATCCGAATCAATCTAAATGAGCCCAGTGACCTCTTTCATAAAGCACATGCTTAAACTGGGACTAAGAATTTCATTTACTGTACCATGACAAACCCAATTGCAATGAAGTTGAGACGTTGCGTTAAACATAAATCAAATCTGAATAAAATGATGAGCACGTCCAACCTATATTTGAACATATTACAAAGACAAGGTATTTAATGTTCAAACTGATAAACCTTTTTTTATATTACCTTGCTTCCCCTGCCTTGCTTCTCCTGCTTCCTTGGGCTTGGATCCACCTGCCTTATTAGTACTCACTCCACCATTAAGAAAACGCTTGAATCGTGACAGAATAAATCAAACATACAAGGACCCAGCAGGAAGCACACGTTGTCGCCCACACACACTATCAGTCTTGCTCTCATTCCCCACAGGCGGGCGACCAATCAACTCCTCAATCAGTAACCGCCCCTCCTGTCCCTCTTACCAGTGCCAACCAACGATGTCCGCCTCTACGCGGTGGTTGGACTCCGCCGGACCAAGGACCAGACGGACCAAGGACCGGACGGACCAAATGGACATCACTTCACCGACGGTACCTCCTCGGGGAACCTCGGCTACTACCGTTACCGTCTCCCAACGGTAGCTCTCGGCGGGGCCAGCGGGGCGACCCCTGTGGGAGCCTGTGCCGCCGCCACGCAACAACAACAACAACCAGTGTCCTCTAGTCACTCTAGTGTTTATGATCATTTTTCTAGACAGTACTCAATCTTACCTTCCCCTCCATATGTTTTCATAGGTTTCAACTTTATAAGCTCCATTCTGAGTCTGATGTGTCTGCTTCCTCCTCTTAAGATTGATCTACCCCTAGTCAGTTAGTGTCACGGTTTTCCTATTGTGACCCCTGTATGGCTGAATAATCTTTCTCCACTGACCTTTTATTTAATTACCCGTTTGGCCATTTACCCAGCACAACTCCATGGTGGCCAACGGAGTCGCCCAAATAAAGGTGCTGTCTCATCGCACTCGTTTTCAGGCAATACAATTCCACAGTTGTTTTCACACTTTTTTATACACCCATCTCATCATCTCCTTTTCTTTCGCCTATTTTGTCACATTGTTCTGCAATGGCGTCCTCGATGTCATTCCAAACCTGTCTCAAGAGACTCCTCCTTCTGTGCGACCCGTATTCGCTTGTTCACCTTCCTTCTTGCCTGGACACTCTGCCCTCTTGTCTTTGGTGTCCCCCAGAAGGTCGATCAGACCTATTCAACCCCAGTTATTGCTCCAAGGCAGCTGAGGGTCCCTGTTCCTGCTCCTCGGCAAGTCAACGCTGCGTTTCTTGCTCCACAGGATACTGTACCATCTCAGCATTTGATCATTACTTAGTCGTCCAACCACTTCAAGACGAGGCAGTCTGGACCACCATGCCAGTGATCCGTCTACATCAAGCCTGGCTGGCCCAGACTGCTGCATCAGTCGCTAGTCCACGGAAAGACTGGGTGACCCGGATCCCTGCCAAAGTCACCTGTCCAAGTCAAACCTGGCCAGTCCAGACCGCCGCACCAGGCAACTCTCATTTTGATGGCGCACATGCTGCAGCCACCATTTATGTTAGATGGTGTGTGAAAATCTTATTTGTGGCCCTGGCAACACCATAGGGCCCGCCATCACGACCGTCCACCTAAATAGCCACAATGAACCCTAGGTACATTTTGTCCGACCAGACTAGTCAAGCACCTAATGTCTGGTGTCCCAGATCCACACCAGACTAGCCCTGATGGGGCTCCTTCCTCCTGTCTTTCCTGCTGTCAGAACAACCTCAGCAGTTCATGTAGTTTGCCCCTTGTATATACAGGCCTCCTTTCACCCATCCTCTTTTAGACAGTTTTTTTGCGGATCGGAAAATGGATGGATGTCTGGAATCCTTCATTCAAGGAGGGAATTGTGCCATGATCTGGACTATTGTTGACCTTCTAGATTTGTTTTGCATAGCTGGATCTGATTAGGTTTACTTTCCGAGTGTATTTTATGTGCTTGTCTGGTCTTTATGTTATCGTCTTGCCTGTTTTTGTCAGCCCTGTTCCTTATGTCTTTATATCGATACCATCTAGCCACTCGTACCTTGTCCAGGTTTGCCACATTGTCTAGCCAGTTATGTTGTTATTTCGTTCCCGGTTTCTGTTCACTCATTTATCGGCTCATGGTCAAATCCTTTTGTCAGGTCATGTTTCCCTGTGCTTCATTAGATCCTGCAACTCCATACCTTTAAGATAAGATAAGAAATCCTTTATTAGTCTCACAATGGAGAAATTCCCAATTCACAGCAGCAAAGTTATGAAAGGAAGAAGTGGAAGAACAAAATATAGGAGCTGCTGGAAAGGCAGCCCACTCTCGCGGCGCCATCTTGAAGTCAAAATAACTTTCGTTTTGGTGATGGTTGAGATCGAAATGTTTTTACTGGTAATACTAAAAATTAAATCAAATCTATTTTTGGTGAACTCTCCGCTTTCTATATACATGTTACTTGGTGCTGCTTTGGATTAGACAATCGACAGAGGTGAAGCAGAGGACATATTAGTGTACAGTGCAACCTGCAGTTGGCCCCAATCCGTGCAACATAGTTTGTATTCTTGTGATGCAGAGAAGACAAATATAATAAAGGCCCCAAAAAATTAGGTCTGCAGTGAACAGCTACAGTATTATAAACTGTGGTCTAGTCATCACTTACACACAATGTTTTACATAATTTAGACAGTACTCTTTCTGATTTCATGCTGGGAAGGGGAATGAGTCATCCTGAATTAAAAAATAAAGTGTGAATAATCTAGTTTCAACCCTGAAGCTGTATGACGAATGTGAATAAACTCAAAAGGAATCATCATAAAACCTGAACTCCTTTGTAAAAATAGAATACAGTTTGGATCTAGTGAGGATATACAGTATGGAAAATGGATGGCCACACTACAAGTCTGACACCGACCAGATCCCATGCTGCTACGAAGTCCACGGAGAAGAGACAAAAAGAAAAGAGCCCAGGCAGCAGGGAAACAGTTTGTGGGCATGCAGAACTGCGGGACACAAGTGTGTTCCATGACAGAAGTTGGCTCGGGCTTGGCACTCAAAGGGAGCGTGCACCATATACAGGGATGGCGCTGCACGGGCTGTCGTCCTCTCAGAAGTCTATGTCGCCCCAGTTAAGCCCCTCCAGGATTTTATTTGATCTGCCAATATGTATTTATAAATTATTTTTTTCAGGCGGTTATATATTGGTCAAGCCCCCCTTTAGCTCCAGGGTTAAAAACAATTCCTTGAGCTGTCTGTCCCTTGACATGTGCTCATTGTTTCTGCTGCGCCAAACTCCAGCATGCACCCACACTTATGTCCCGTGATATATCCCGGGCAGAAAACGGAACTATAGCACTCTGGTCGAGAAGTCGTGGGTGTTTCGCTTTATCTCACTCTTGGTCAATGTTTTGGGGCCATGAAGGACATGTCACACTTTGCGACAAGATGAACAAAAATTCTTATATGCCAGACTTTCTAAGTCATGGTCGTGGAGCATCCCAAACGCGAGACAACCAATCTTTGAATAAGTCACACTACACAGGCTGCATGGTGTCAAGTGTGTGTGTGTGTGTGTGTGTGTGTGTGTGTGTGTGTGTGTGTGTGTGTGTGTGTGTGTGTGTGTGTGTGTGAGAGAGAGAGAGAGAAAGAGAGACTATTCAAAAATAAATTAATGAATTAAAAGTGCCATTTACCAATCATCCATCCATCCATCCATTTTCCGATCCGCTTTATTCTCACAAGAGTCGCGGGGGTGCTGGAGCCTATCCTAGCCGTCTTCGGGCAGTATGTGGGAGGAAACCGGAGTACTCGGAAAAAACCCTCGCAGGCATGGGGAGAACATGCAAACTCCACACAGGAAGCCCGGACCCGGGATCGAACACACAACCTCTACACTGTGATGTCGACTGGACCACCAGGCTGCCATTTACCAGTTAGCTAAATCAAACTTTTTTTGTTGTTATTTTTAAATCACACTTTCACTGTTGCACATTTGGTCATAACATTTTTATCTAGTATATTTCAAAGCTAAGTATTGTATGTCCAAACAATATAATTTGTAGACAAAAACTACCAATCACACTGAGATTGACTCGGTGCCAGTCAGTTGCATGGGGATTGTGAACAGCCCACAAAGTGAGAAAGAACTGAACCCCACACCTTCCGCAGTCAGCAGTGTGAACCACTACACTACATAAATGATGTAACTTGAGATTCTTTTTCTGTGTCACAGATGTCTGTGACCACTCTTCATCCGATTTTTATCAACTGCCGCCATGTGTTTTATACATCTCATCCCTTACTAATCTGTTTCTATTTAACAATCTCCCCCCCACCCCTCGCCACTTCATCATTTGAGTCTTGAACTCCTATGCCCCACCCTTCTGGGTTGATCTGGTCATTTTTGCAATCACTGCCCCCAGCTTTCTCAGTCCTTCATCCCTTCTGTCCACTGTTGCTGTCTGTCTTAACCCACTTTCAAGAGCAAACAATAGAGACAATGGGGAGCGAGCCCCCCGAGGCAGCAGGAGGGGATGTACATCGCAGGGCTAGTGAAACTATCAAAAGACCGCTCCCCACAGAGAGAGGGAGTGGGAGAGAAAGAGGGGAGAGACAGAGATGCCTACTGCCCATCTGCTGAGGTGCTGAAAGGAAAGAAGGGGGGTTGCAAGAGATGGTGACGGATGACAAAGAGAGAATGAAATTGTGATCCACGCAAGGCATACTGTTTTCCCACTCACGTCCTCACCTTATTATATGTCATCCCTCGAATAATATCCCCAATCTTGGTGCAAATGGAAACAAAGGTCTTTTAATTGCGAGAATTTTTTTAAAATTATATTCTCCTTTCATTTTGAAGCAGCTTTTTAAATCCACTTGCTAGACTACCGACCGATATACTGTATGTCAATTGCTGTGGCCTGTTAGCATGCATCTGAAGATTGAAATAATGATGATCGGGCATCAATTTACTCAGAAATGTACTTACTCTCTGTCATACAAATGTAATAGAAAACAAAACTGATATATTCCCAAGAAGCAATAACATATTCTGTTTTACTATACATTTGAATGGCAACAGGTGGATAAATGGTTAATTCTACCTTCTGCCATCTAATGGATGAACATTTAATTGTTTTGCCTGTCACTAAATGTAGCTGGCATAGATAGATGAACAAAGATGTATCTTGATAAATCATAACGCTCACATCATCTCCCAGGCCTGCCTCATGTTTTTACGTGACACAATGACATGCCACAGGACCCCGGTTGGGAATCACAGTGCTAATTGATGTTTCAATTTCTCATTTCATTTTTTTTGTGCCTTGTTCACAGAAGATGATGAGGGCGAGTGAACAAAGCAAGAATTTCATTCTGAGGAAAAAAGTGAGGATCTTGCCAACCTTGTTTTTTTTTCTTCACTGGCCCTAATCCTCTTCTGTAGGCTGCTGACTTTTAATCAGCATGCTAATATCGTCATGATTGATGTCCTAAACCAGGGCGTTGCGTACCCATTGGGGGACTTGAGTACATTGGGGCGGTGGGGGTGGGGGGTAACCGTATGTGAAACATTTTAACAATTTATATCCAAGATAAATCACAACAGCTCAGATGACTGATGAAAACAAAGTCAAACTGCGTTCATGACTCAGAATATTATTTCTGTTCAGTGTTCTGTTCCTGATTTTTAAAGTTGAAAAAGACTGTTTCAAGGGAACTTATTGAATGGAACTCCACTTTTGGAGTCAATATTATAAAAGACATATACCTATACATTTTTTTTAGACTTAATATTTGTTCCTGTTTTTTTTTTTTTCATTTATACAGTGTTCCCTCGCTACTTGATTCACTGTTTTGCGGATTCTCATTTGTGATCATAACTTCATGTGTTGCTTTTTTTTCTTGATATTTTTTTTTGGAGTGGATACATTCTCATGGTATGACAAAAAGATTTAGCGGTACACAAGTCAAAACTTTTTGTGAGCCGTCGCTGCACAATCATCAGGTGTCCCTTTTCGAACCTCAAAATCTGGGTGTGGTCAGTGTTTGTGCTTTTCTATGGCCAACCGTTCCCTTCCACTGCATCTTGAAAGTATCCAAGTCACGTTAGATGACAATCTACAAAACTATTGAGTGATTGGTTGATTGCTTTATTTTAACATATAAATAGAAAAACATTAAAAAAGAGGTCAAATAAAATATATACAATCGATGAAGAAATAAATGTGGCAATAAATTAAATCAATCATATTCAAAAGGAATTTGGGGTCATCGTCATTCTACTTAGTATCTAAATAGTTACTTGAACTAAAAAAAAATGTATTATATATTAATTCATTCATACATAAATACACTCTCTCTAAGCCACACTATGTACATTTAGATAAATACATATGTGATATATTCCTGACTGATTATCTTTATGTTGAATCCAAATCAAACATTTGCAAACATCTGCTTTCACTTTTTTAAAAATGGATCAACATTTTTGTCGATTTTCTAACATGTCACGGACCAAACTAGTGACAATTACAATTAATGTGATTGTACGTTTTATGCACTGTCAATTTGAAATAATGTTCAATTTATGAGAAAAAAAGATATTTTTTATCTCATTTATTTAAAAAAGCAATATAATCGACAATGATCTGATTCTTAAAATGATCGTTAGCTGCAGCTCGACTTATGTTATAAGGATACCTACAGTGTAATTCAACTTTTGATGAACATAAGAAATACACTTTTAATACAAAATGAAAAAGACGGTTGATGAACACAGTGAAATACGATAAATAGAACCCTCCGGAAGAATGAATAAGCCTGAAAATGTAAACAGAATATTTTTGAAGTTATTATTCTAGCATACGACGTTAACATCATTGCTACTTGTTAATGTGCATGATCAAAAGATGACACAAATGATTGCTGCTTTTTGTGTGGGTGGCTTGGACGGCTAGTTACGAGCTGCTAAACTGCTAACATTTACATGGGCAGGCTGTGCAAATTCCGCTCGTATTTCCATGCTTTCCATCTCATCAGTTGGGTGCTACTTGTTCAAATGATTCAACGGATTTGTTGTATTTTGGGGGTTCATGGCATACCTTGCACAATGCTTCTCTAGAGATACCGCCATACAACCACTGTTAGGAATGTCTCTAATCAAAATAGCTTCATCTTCGGAGATTATGCCAAGTCATGGCTACCAGGCAACTGCGCGTTTAACCGCATGTACAGTCATTGTTGCTATTACTTTCTGCTTACTGCTTTGTCTTTCATTAATTGGCAGATTGTATTTAGTTCAACTTCATCCATCCATCCATTTTCCGAACATCTTTATCCTCACAGGATCGCGGTGGGTGCTGGGGCCTATCCCAGCCGTCTTCGGGTAGTAGGCGGGGGACACCCTGAACCGGTTGCCAGCCAATCGTAGGGCACACAAAGAACAACCATCTGCGCTCACACTCACACCTTGGGACAATTTAGAGAGTTCAATCAGCCTGCCATGCATGTTTTTGGAATGTGGGAGGAAACCGGCGTACCTGGAGAAAACCCACGCAGTCCCGGTGAGAACACAGGGAGGCCGGAGCTGGAATTGAACCCCTGCACTGTGAGGTCAACGTGCTAACCACTGGATCACCGGGCCGCCTTTTACTTCAACTTGCAAATCAAAGGAAAAACTGGACTCTGATTGGCTGCAGTCGGGCATATTTCCGCCGCTTCTAATTGAGTAAACAATTCTCAATCACATAAACATTTAATATAATAATATATATTGCCCTTTAAAAGGTAATCGACAGGGTGGCGGTTGTAGGGGCGGGGGTATTTGCTCGAAAACCCCCATTAAAAGACAGAAATACTTCTCATGTTTGTTTAATGTGTGACTTCCAACTAAACGTGTCATCTATTAACCCTTCCAGGGACAGCGGTCACTACAGTGGACAGCTTATGTTATCAGGTCACAGGGTGCATGAAGGCGTTAATACACCTAGCACTCCATAGATGTAGTAAAGTTGATCAATAAAGCAATAAAATCTAGTCAGAGATGAGCGTGACCGGCTGCAGGCAAATGCAGCCAACAGGAGGGCATCCTTTGTGAACTGGTTATGGCAGTTCTTCATGTTGAAGAATGACTTTTGTTACTCAGAGGCTCCAACCCTCTAGCATGCCATAGTCCATCCGCTTTAGAAGGGAAAAAAAAAACTGTTAGGGTGACAGATGGGATATATGGCGGGAGCAACCCTTTAGGCGTCAATCTTTGGCACAGGCTTCAAGCTTCACAATGGCCCATTCAGAAAAAAAAGTACCGATAAATAACATCAGGTTACCTTCGATGTACAGTAAATATTCCTGGAATATTGCACTATTGTTGTTTGGAGAAAAAAATGGAATAAAAACCATGCATTACCTGTTCCAAAATATGATAGCAGGAGTTATTAGATAAGGGATCTAAAAAGCGATCCAACTGAGGTAACCATGTTGATGGCTGACATATCTTCTGAATGCTACAAGCATTCAGTTCACTCTAGTTTGATTTATTAGGGAACAGGACCCCAAAATAGCAGTGAGTATAATAATAACAAAAGAAGCCAACAAATTAAAGAGACTGCTATGGTGTTTAACACTCAGTCATCTCAAGTGAAGCTGAACTTTTCCCTGGGCTTATTAGATCGGAGAAGGTCAATGTGTCATATCTAACCCTTGATTTATATTGTAATGCAGCATTTGGAATGAGTTACAGCTGTGGTGCCAAAAACAAATCTATCTATCTATTAGGCTTCTAGTAGCAGTCTTTTTCATGGTAGAATGAAAAAAGGGAAATGTTATTGGTGAACTGTATGATAGCACTAAGCTCATTTGTTATTTTTGAGACATCTGCACAACAAAGAGTGACATAAATCTTGTCGAATGGGCAATGCACAAACCTGAAGTGTCACATGTCAATAGCAAGACAAAAGAGAAAATAAATGAGACAATCAGTACATAAAAAACACAAAAATAATTTAAAATTATCCTCTCAACATCTGTCCGATGAGCAGCTGTTGACCAAATAAGATGCTTTGTCTCAGTGGATCTGATCTCCTGCATATATTTTAATCTCAACTACAACTGCAGCTCGATTTAGAAAGTAGCCCGTGGCCAAATTGTTGTTCGAGTTTTGTCAGGGCACATCATCTGAACAGAGTTGCGACCTTTGTATACCGCCAGGATTTCCTCATCGCTGCTTTGTCTGCGGTTATTAAAATCTGGATACCACCCAGTGAGAATGTTGCATGCCGCCACATTTATAGAAGGAACAGGAACTTCAAATAATTGGATGTTATTCATCTCTAAAGATTCAACATGATATATGAAGCTAAAAAAATAAATAACAATATTGAGAGTTACTGATCAAAAACCAAGACAATCAACACATTTGTAAATTGTATGAAAATTATTTCAATGTAAAAATGAGTTGCCTTTCAGCTGAGGTAAACTGGGCTCAGCTGAGGTTCAGTTACTCACAACTCGAATGACGACAAGCGAATGACGATGCAATCAAAATTGGATAGAATAGAGAAGATTTTTACATTTCATGTGAAGTCACCATAGGATCTGCAAAATTTTATTGTCCTAAATGCTAGTTATTTATCAGAGATCTCTTTTGGAGAAGAAATCATTCAAAGATTAGTGTGATTCATCCTGTGATCTATTTAAGACTGAATTTATAAGGTATATCCATTCATCCGATCAGCTTATCCTCACAAGGGGGCATGCTGGAGCCTATCCCAGCGGTCTTCGAGCAGTAGGCGGGGGACACCCTGAAGCAGTTACCAGCCAATCGCAGGGCAACCATCCACGCGCACACTCACACCTAAGGACAATTTAGAGTGTTCCATCAGCCTGCCACGCATGTTTTTGGAATGTGGGAGGAAACCTGAGTACCCGGAGAAAAGCCACACAGGCAAACTTCACACACAGGAAGGCCGGAGGCGGAGTCGAACCCTGCCCGACGCGCTAACCAGTCAACCACCGGGCCACCCTTATAAGGTACAGTATATTATTCGCTTATTTAGTATAGCATAACATGCCGTTTCTGATTCCTGCAAGTCACAAGTTCAGCTAAAAAAACGTGTGGGCTGTGTTAGGAAAGCCAATCAGTGTAAAAACTGTGGCAAAAAAAAAATCATGATGGGATAAGGCGAAAGTCACAACAACAATCCAACAGTCAACATTTCTGCAGTCAACTTTAAAACCTGTATGCACTTTTTCAACAGCTCTCTGCTGCCCTCAGCTGGACAACTGAAAGCAGCCGGGCAACACAGTTGACTGATTTCATTCATCTGTAAATGTCAATGAAAATATACAATGTCGAAAAATATTTTTGTAAAACTGAAAAACCACACATTTGTTTTCTCATTTGTGTATTTTAAATTCTCAAGATTAAAAATGTGTTGGAGAGCAAATGTGGAACCGATCTATCTGTAACCTGCCTTTTTTTTGTTTGGGAGGGAGGGGGTAGGGGGGGGTTCAATGCCATAAAATGCATGTATTCATCTCAGTGGTCGTCTCAGTGGAGGCTGTTGCCTGGGGCAGCAGCAAACTCCGGAATGGTTCCCTGCCTCCATCCAGCCCTCTGATCTCTTCGTATTCTACTTATTCTCAACACCTGGCAGCCAGCCAGCACGGTACGATTGCCCTTCCCCAGAGCTTCCCTCCCCAAAATAATACAGCACATTATTGGCCGTATGAGTTGTGGCTGATGAAGAACAAAAAATGAAAGACTTGTAGGTGCAGCTCATGAAACAACAGAAGCGTAGAGTTAACATGTTGCAACTGTTCGGAGGCATGATGCTGGCGGGTCTGTTCTGGCATGAATGACTCAGGTGGCCACATTAATTATCATCTTAGTTTGTGGTTTGCGAAACATCCATCCACCCATTTTTTTTTATCCGCTTATCCTCACAAGGGTCGCGGGGCATGCTGTAGCCCAGGGGTGGCCAACCCCACGGCAGCGGAGCCTCATGCAGCTATTTGGCTGGTTCAATGCGGCTCCCGGGCTTTCAAATGACAAGCGTCGAAAACACCTCGGCGGTGGCGCTGCCATTCGAACAACGGCACTAAGTACAACAGAATTTACCATGTCAGCCTATCATCATTCCTGTTACTTGATTGACATTGACTTGGGACCAGTCAGCTGGCTCCCGGTCGATCGCGATCGACGTATTGGGCACCCCTGCCTTAAAATCAGAGGTAATTCCCTGACTAGCTTAGCGCTTAGCATCATTGTTTGAGCATGAGCGATGACTTAAGGTCAAAATTCAGTTGTTGGTAAGCTTATAATTTGGATTTTCACAACATAAATATCAAATGTAAAATGAAATGCTTTTTCATTGTCAGAGAGACTTCAAAAGAAGGATCAGCGCAAAAAACAACAACACTGAACTTGGACTTCTACTGAAGAATCTTTTCTTGCTATTGCATTGTGAACAGTGTGGAATTATTGAAGCAGAATTAGAAGCTTCGAAAGCAAATGTTTCTTTTTTTTTCAAACACTGAAATACGTCCCCAATTTTAGATTCATATTTGTATATCCGTCTCCAAAGGAAACAGTGCCTCACCACTCATGACTCCAGCTCATGTCACCGGCCTAAATTCACAAAATTGCTGACGTACTTGAGTGTGACTATGTTTCTGCGCATAACCCAAGGACCCCAATATGAAAGAAAAAAAAAAAAAAAAGGGCATTGGTTTTATACCCTTTACATAGTACAAGTACAGCATTTGTAATGACAATTATTAAATAATCCACAGCTCGTCTGATTTCAACTAACTACAGAAAATATTGTTGCCATATTAACCCTTTCAGGGACAGCGGTTACTACAGTGGACAGTTTAACATGTCAGGTTACAGGTTATCATTATTGATGCATGAAAGGGTTAAATTCAAATAGGCCTGGGGGCCATGGACAAACGTAGAGACTTGTGTCGAGATTCACAACTAAACATATTTTTGCCAATACACTGAGGGATACTACAGTATTTTAACTAAACATCCATTTTAGGAAAAGGTTTCATCTCAGTGTTGTGGCAGGTTTTCAACATACCAAGACACAACGACAGCTGGTTTCAATAAGGTCTGGATGCTTGAATTGCAACACTAGTTTTCACACTGAATTTTCTTTTTGGGGCTTGCAACTTAATGGCGGGCTTTTGGCATTCAAGCGGAGGTCTGGCAACGTAGGAAAAACAACAACACTGTGGAAAAAAAATAAAAGCACTGTAACTGAAAAAATCAAGACGGAAATCTGAAGACTGACATGCATAAAAGCCATCATTACAGATCACAGGAAGCTTTTCCAGTGCCAGTATGTTGCAGTGTCAAAACTCACTGATGTTTTGGCTCCCATACACTTTCCTATGCTGTGTATGAAAAAAAAAAATGCTTGTATTTTATGTTTTACAATTCTGGCCTCCTCTGGCAAAAAATCTGCACTGAACAATAAAAAACCATGAAAGCAAACAGGATTTGAACAAGCTTGAAGTAATTATAACACAGTTAAGCTTTGCATTTGTCCGAATATACTGTATGCCCTTTTGGCTTTGAAATAAATGCTATTAAACTTTGACATGTAAAAGACAATAGTGTAAATCTTCAAGGGCCCGAAAAACAGAAAACTAATTCTCATGCCTAAAAACAAAAGCGCAAGAATGATAGAGGAATTGTGTATTCTGTGTTCTATTCATCAATACATTGATTTAAAAAGACAAATAAATTACAAAGGGGACAATATGTCGTTTTTATTTGCTTTTGTAATGTCTGTTTTAAACATATATATTTTTTAAAGAACTTGTACAGTATACATTCTCACTCCTCTTGCCTTCCTGTCCAGTCATTCATGAGAGTCAAACTACTGAAACATGACACCTCAAGCTCGCATTTCCCTGTCAAGGGCATTTGGAGCTGTCGCTTTAGCTGCATGTCTACAATGCTTTCTTCTTCTTTTTTTGTTTAGAAATGTAACAAATTGAAGCCTGACGTGTCTGATGACCAAGTCATAAAATTAACTTTGGTACACAAGTCCACCAGTGAAGCCTAACTGATGTTATTTAGCCAAACAGAGCCTGACCCCCCCAACAAATCAGTTCATAGTAATATGAAAACTTCACTGACAGCATCACCAATTCATGGGGTAAAAATCCCCACAGAAAAAAACGCTTGAACAGTTACTGATGTAAACTACTCTTGCCTATATTGTATTGTGAATGTAAGCCATATGAGTGAGTATATGTGTATTTCATCTGGTCACAGGAAAGAGTGTGTCTTCTTTTCTCCATCTCTCAACCATTAAATGCTTAACAGCTATTTTTATAAGTGATTTGAAATCTCGTGGTGTAATAATTCTCCTTGTTTTCAAAAGGTCATGTTTAACTTAGGTACGAATGCATCAACATTTTTAATTTGATATGATGAGGTTATTTATCAAGAGATGATTCCCAAATGAGTAAGTAAGTGCTAAGTGGAGGGAGAAAACGACCTCCCATGAGGAAGAAAAATGTGTACAGAGCCAGATTTAGCATGAAAATGTTTTTTCATGTGCCCATCCCTCTCAAGGCATAAGCACTCAAACCAAGAATAACCAAACTTTGACGTTACTGTAATGGTTGCATTGGCTGTAATTCATGCCAAGAGTGAAACGCTGAGCTGCTACATTCGAGCAACAGCGCTAACCCAATGTAAATGATGCCAGCTTGGGCTGTGTGAGTGTAGGTAGTGAAAAACCTCACTTCTGGAGCCCTGAAATCCGCTGACTTTGCAGCGCGTGCTCCCAAGATGGTGATGCAGTGACGGTGCGGTGTGTTGTGAGGTTTGCATGTTCTCCCCGTGCCAGTGTGGGTTTTCTCCGGTATTCCGGTTTCCTCCCACATTCCCAAAAACATGCATTGTAGGTTAATGGAACACTCTAAATCAGGGGTGTCAAATTCATTTTTGTCGCGGGCAACTTTCTTCCTCGTGGCCAATTACAACAGTGAAACTAAATAAATGTTGAGATATTATTAGTTGTACACAACAAATTGAGTTTTGAAATTAGTCAATTCAACTATATTTTGTTCAATTATTGTTTGAGTGTTAACTGGACAACAAAATTATTGTAAAAGGTCAAGGTTATTTATTACACGTGACAATTTGACATTTTGGTACAGATTTTTAACAAGCATCATGGAAGTTGACACACATGATTTGCTTTCACGGGCCACATAAAATGATGTGGCGGGCCAGATCTGGCCCCCGGGCCTTGACTTTGATACCTGTGCTCTAAATTGTCACTAGGTGAGATTATGAGTGCAAAAGATGTTTGTCTGTGTGTTCCCTGCGATTGGTTGGCAATCAGTTCAGGGAGTAGCATGCCTACTGCCCGAAGACAGTCTGAATGGGCTCCGGCACAGCCGCTGCCTTCGTGAAGATAAAGCAGTTCAGATAATAGGGCCGCAATATATATAAAACACTTGTACACAAAAAGCAACAATTCCAACTATGCATTGCAAACGGCCTTCTCACAAAGTAGCTTTAAGATAGTCAAATCCCTTTTGCTACATCATCTCATTTCTCCATCCATGTTGCCATTGAAAGCCCACAATGACTTGTTCAGTAGCTCTCTCAAGAATACATGTTGATGAAACAGCCTTCAGATGTGTACTGCTTGAGGACAAACTATACATTGCAGCGCTGCATGAGCATTGTAAAGCATTCATCCATCCATCCATCCATTTTCCGATCCGCTTTATCCTCACAAGTGTTGCGGGGGGTGCTGGAGCATATTCCAGCCGTCTTCTGGCAGTCCGCGGTGTACATCCCGAACCGGTTGCCAGCCAATTGCAGGGCAAACAGAGACGAACAACCATCCACGCTCACGCTCACACCTTAGGACAATTGAGAGTACAATCAGCCTGCCGTGCATGTTTTTGGAAAATGGAGTACCCGGAGAAAACCCACGCAGGCCGGGGAGAACATGCAAACTCCACACAGGGAGGCCAGAACTGGAATTGAACTCGGTACCTCTGCACTGTGAGGTTGACCGGGGCCGCCTGCATTGTAAAGTAACAAATTATTTTTATGTATTTATTTTTTAAACGTGCAACCTTTAGGCACATCTTGAAAGACAATGCAATGTTTCCTTTAGTGCCGCAAATCTTTATGTGGTGAACACAAAAAGATAACTAAGTTCAGTCTTAATACAGCTCTCACTACACCTGTCAATAAATTGGCCTTTTTATATAGATGCGGGATCATTGAAAAACATGTCACAACCTTTGGAGACTGTATAATTCTTCTTAAATACATTTGAAGCCTGAACTATGACAGAGGACTTCATTCAAGGGATAACATGAATGTAACAGGTTTTCATGGTCATGAGAACTGAATTTTCTATGTCCGACTGATTCACCAATCGTGGTGGAACACCAGGCCGCTCACTTTGATAATGTGAATTTCAAATTTTCTCTACCTGTCACTGTCAATCACAGGCCCTAGAGCTTGAACACACTAACTACAGTACTGTACATGTGACTCGTACTCATTTTGTGGCAACGGTTGCAGCTTAAATTCAAGGTCATTGTGCAAATCTACTGCAGAGTCCATACACACATCGCCCCCTTAAAGCAATATGTCCATGAGTTGAGACATGATGCAAAACCAATATACTGTAACTAGCTTGCCCCATTTCCATTTCACTACGACGTGGTGCAGCGAGATAGTTCTGGTAGGCCCTGTGCATCCCAAGCTGCAACCTTGGGGGGAAAACAAACAAACAAACAAATACAATTTCATAGCTGTTTCACTGTCCCGGTTCGCACATCATCTGCAATGACACCTACTTATATCATTACATCACACATCCGCCAGGCTCTGGGCGGCTCGGCAAGGCCCACAGTCATTTCAATTGACTTTGGAACATGTCACTACAGTTTGCGCAGAGCAGCAAAAAAAAAAAGCTCCCCAAACCGCAGCATGATCCAGCGGATGCGCGGGGAGTGGGGGTAAGCAGTACGTTGGTATATATACCGTGTCCGGAAATCAAAAACGACTCGATCCGCAGCACTGTGTGCAGTTGTCATATTTCACATCACCCTCTTAACATCACTAGGTGCGGGATGCTATGCGTCACCGTGATGGGAGTCACAGTAACTACAAAACAATCCACCAGCGTATAAAAGTAGAAACGTGTCCCTTTACCTGCCCTCTTTTCGCCGCGGCTCGCCACCTTTTTCAGCTCTGCGGTAGCATCAGAATAGCAGCGACGACCTCTTGATGCCGTCCGTGTTAGCCGTGCTGGGACGCCGTTCCCTTTCTATGCGGCGCGGAAGTCTACTCCTCTCCGACTTCTTGGATTCAGCACACCTCCTCCCTCTGTGTCGTCTCAGCCGTTCTCGCGTTGATCCACAAGGTGCAGCGTGCACGCCACCGGGAAGGGGGGGGGGGGGGATGTCAAAATGATGCGGTTTGCTAGCTAATACCATACTATACTTTTTATTCTTATTCTAATAACACACACACGACGGACAGTTGCTGACGCTGTGCCAAATTCGTTGGTGCTGATTTGCGACTATCCAAATGATTGCACCTGTGTCCAAAATATTGATTGCTGAAACGGGCGAATTGAGGATAAAAGTGGTGGTTGAATTTTATTTTTCTTTTGCCTAAAAAAGGACGAAAGGAATCATGTTGTAGCAGGCCTACTGCTTGTATGAATTGTTTCAAATTATACACCCAAGCTGTCGGCCGAACTGCTAAATCCATCCATTTTCCAATCCGCTTTATCCTCCCAAGAGTCGCAGGGCGTGCTGGAGCCTATCACAGCTGTTTTCGGGCAGCAGGTGGGGACACCCTGAAAGAGTTGCCAGCCAATCGCAGGACACACACAGACGAACAACCATCCATGCTCACACCCACACCTAGGGACAATTTAGAGCAGGGGTCCCCAACCGCCGGTCCGCGGACCGGTTCCGGCATTTGGTACCGTGCCGCACAATAAGAACTTACACTAATTCCGTTGTTTTTATTTTGGAATACGGTATTTTGATCAAGCACATTAACAAGTAGCAATGATGTTAACGTCGTATGCTAGAATAATAACTTCAAAAATATTCTGTTTACATTTTCAGGTCAATATTTTATTTTGAAAAAAATTCCAGATTCTCCGTTACATCCGCCTGTGTCACTTTTGACGCACGTCAAACCACGCTTCTGCGTCACGTGACTGATTACGGCTAAAAACAAAACGCTTGAGCTTGCTAAATGAGTAAAATAAATTGCTGGAGATCGCAAATGACGGCGGCCTTAAAAGTACGTTCGAGACAACAACTCTGCCGGTGTTCTGGATTCAAGTTAAGGCTGAATACTCTGAGATCGCCACAATAGCACTGTTGCTATTTCCGACACGCTTCCTGTGTGAGGCGGGGGTTTTGTGCAGCAACTGTGACTAAAACAAAATTACAAAGTAGACTCGACATAAAGCACGCACTTCAGGTGTCATTGTCTCCTATTACCCCGAGATGGGACCGCCCGGTGGCAGCAAATCAAGCCCGGGGCTCGCACTGATTCAGCATTGTGGTGAGTTGACATTTTCATGCACTTTGACTTTGCGTTATATCGTATTTTGAAGGCATTAAACATTACCATAGCTGTGATGTTGTGAGTAGAATAACATAAGAACTACATTACCCAGCATGCCACAGGAGTTTGTAGTAGAGAGTGCAAGCTTGAAGTAAAGAGTCCTCAAGTTCTATCCAACACGCCTCGTCTCCTTTATTATACTTTACGAGAGACAACACATGTTAGCTACTGCATGCGTTGGCTCGAAACTGCTAAGAGAAACGAAGGATGCGAGACAGATTAAACAAGTAAAAGAGAATTTGGTGCCCGAAGTGGAGGATAACCAACTACAGAAAGCTGACTTCTACCCTGTTGTGCTGTTATGGATAAGTTAAGTCCACTTACTTCCATGCAACTGATTGGTAATCTTGCTGATAACTGGAAGCGTTTTATGCAAAGATTTACTATATATTTAGCAGCAAGTGGAGCAGGAGGTGATGATGAAAAACTGAAGGCTCACATTCTTTTGCATGTCATTGGAGAAGATGCGTTGGACATCTACAATAGTTTTTGTTTGGATGAAGCTAATTTGACTTTGGCAGAACTGATGAAGAAGTTTGAAGAGTACTTCGTGCCCAAAGAAAATGTGACCTTTGAAAGATACAAGTTTTTCATGCGTGACCAGCAGCAAGGAGTACCTTTTGATCAATATTTGGCAGAGATACACACGCTGAGCAAAACATGTGAATTTGACACTCTGAGAGACTCGTTAGTGCGAGACAGGATTGTTTGTGGAACAGCGGATAATGCACTGAGAGAAAGACTGCTTAGAGAAACTGAACTTACATTGGATAAGTGTGTCAGTATGTGCAGAACAGCAGAGACCACTAAAGCACAAGCTAAAGAGCTACGGAGAGGAGAAACAACAGTGCATGTGATAAATAAAGAACAATGGAAGAAAAAGACATTTTCCAAACAAAAAGACCAAAAAGAAAAATCAACAGAGTTTACATGTGGTAGATGTGGAGGCAGCCACAAGCCAAAATCTTGTCCAGCATTTGGAAAATCCTGTAACAACTGTGGAAAGAATAACCATTATGCAAAATGTTGCAGAGTCACATCAAAAAAGAAAGTTCACACAGTTGAAGAAGATGATGATAATGAAGAGTTTATTGTGGATGTAGTACAAGCCGGTACAGCAGAAAAAGAAGAATGGATCGTGCCAATAACAGTGAATGAGACAATTATACCGTTCAAGTTGGATACAGGTGCACACACAAACCTAATATCTCTGGAAGACTACAAAACACTGAAGACAAAGAGCAAAATGTATCCTGTAAAAACTAGAGTGAGTGGATACACTGGAGAACGTGTTCCTGTTCGAGGTGGATGCATTGCAACCTTCAAACACAAAGATCGGCAGATTAGAGCACAGCTACTGATTGCGGATATGAGTGTACAACCAATCCTGGGACTCAGTGCATGCACAAAGCTCAATCTGGTCAAAAGAGTGTTTGTTGTGACATCTTCAGATGCGGAAAATGCTCAGGATGTACTCATGAAAGAGTATAAAGACTGTTTTGAAGGACTTGGATGTCTTCCTGGACTACATAAAATACGTCTTGATCAAAATGTGACACCTGTTGTTCATCCTTGTCGGAAAGTTCCATTTGCGCTGCGGAAAAAGATGAAAGATAAATTAGCGTGCATGGAAAAACTCGGAGTCATCAAGAAAATTGATGAACCAACTGAATGGGTCAGCTCACTGGTTGTTGTACAAAAGAAAACAGGTGCGCTGAGACCATGCCTGTATCCAAGGGACCTAAACAAAGCAATCATGAGAGAACATGTCAAGTTACCAACCAGAGAAGAAATCATGGCACAATTTGCTGGAGCTAAATGGTTCAGTAAACTAGACGCTTCATCTGGCTTCTGGCAATTGAGGCTAGATGAGGAGAGTTCCCGACTGTGCACGTTCAACACCCCAGACAGGAGATACAGGTTTCTTCGTTTGCCGTATGGTATCTTGTCAGCACCAGAAGTCTATCATAAGACTATTCACATGATCCTTGAGCACATACCTGGAGTAGAGACCATGATGGATGACATCATCGTATGGGGCTCAACTCGAGAAGAACACGACGAAAGACTGAGACAAGTGCTCGACAAGACGAGGGAGGTGAACCTGAAACTTAACAAAGAAAAATGTGAGTTTGCAGTGAAATCACTTACCTTCGTGGGAGATGTTGTGAGCGAAGAGGGGGTGAAGCCAGACCCGAGAAAAACTTCAGCAATCAACAACATGGACAGACCAACCAACAAAGATGAGGTGAGACGGTTCCTCGGAATGGTGACATATCTCGCCAAGTTTGTCCCTCAACTGTCCACACAGTCAGCACCTCTCAGGAGTCTTCTTGAGCAAAAGAATGAGTGGATGTGGTCCCATGAGCATGAACAATGCTTTCTAAAACTGAAAGAGATTCTGACACGGGAGCCCGTGTTAAAGTTCTATGACCCGGAAAAGAGCACCAGGATTTCGGCAGATGCATCACAGTTTGGTCTGGGAGCAGTGCTGCTGCAGCAACATGATGAGCAGTGGTCACCTGTCGCGTATGCATCGAGAGCCTTGACAAGCGCCGAGTCCAGGTACGCTCAGATTAAGAAAGAACTGTTGGCGAGTTTGTATGCATGTGAGCGTTTCCATCAGTATGTCTACGGTCAGAGGTTTGAAGTGGAAACTGATCATAAACCCTTAGTGTCCATCATGAACAAACCCTTGAATGACTGTCCGGTACGCATACAGCGTATGCTAATCAGGCTACAAAAGTACGACGTGCACATGATATACACACCAGGAAAATACATGTACGCCGCCAACACCTTGTCTCGAGCTGTAGACAAAGAAGAACATGCAGACAGTGAGAAAAGCACAAAAGTACAGGCATATGTGGACATGGTCGTGTCATCTTTGCCCGTGACTACGGACAGAACAGAACAAATACGGAAAGAGACAATCGCAGACAACACCATGAAAGAAATCAAGAGAACAATACTGAAATGGTGGCCGGACAACAAAAAGAATTGTCCCGAGAAAATACAAGATGATTGGAATTGCAGAGCGGAGCTTACGGTGGTGGATGACCTTGTGCTGAAAGGAAGCAAATTTGTAATTCCATCCTCACTACGCAAACAAATGCTCCAAAAGATACATGAAGGTCACCTTGGAGAAGTCAAGTGTAAACGTAGGGCGAGAGAAGTGATGTACTGGCCAAGAATCAACCAAGATATTAGCCAGACAACAGCAGCTTGTGAACTGTGTCGCACCTACAGGCCAAAACAACAAGCAGAGCCGCTGATGAACCATCCAGTACCCCACAGACCTTACTACAAGGTAAGAACTGATCTGTTTGACCTTGATGGAAAGAGCTACATAATAGTCACCGATTACTTTTCCAACTATCCTGAAGTCGGTGCTCTGCAGTCAACATCAAGCAAGGCGATCATCAGCTATCTGAAGGCAGTCTTCGCAAGACATGGTGTCCCATGTGAACTGTTTTCAGACAATGGACCTCAGTTTACCAGCCACGAGTTTGCTACTTTTGCCACAGAATGGGGTTTCCATCACTCCACGTCAAGCCCTATGTATCCAAGATCCAACGGCTTGGCGGAGTCCTCTGTAAAAACAATTAAAACTATGATGACAAAATCACAAGACAGAGATGACTTTCAAATGAATCTGCTAATCTACCGGAGTGCACCTCTACAAAATGGACTGTCACCAGTTCAAATGCTGATGGGTCGGCGCATTCGTTCCAACCTACCAATGTCGGAAGACCTGCTGACGCCCAAGAGAGCACACAGAGTCCAAAAGTCCAAAGAGGAGCAAAAGGCAAAACAAAAAAGGCTACATGATCGTTCAGCAAAACACCTACCTGTGCTGAAGCCTGGAGACGTTGTGCGCCTCAGGGACATTCCTACAGGGACATGGAAACTGAAGGGACAGGTGGAAGAGGAAGTTGCTCCACGCTCCTACAAGGTCCTGGTGGGAAATGGCCTAACTCTGAGGAGGAATCGCACGGATCTACAACTACAGTCATCAGTGGAGGATCCTGCAGTTCAAGACACTCTTCAGCAGGACACAGCTGGTTTGGGGGAGTTGGCTGACACAGGGCCTGTTCAAGCGGACCATGATATGACAGCAGTGTTAACGTCACCTGCTGTTGAAAGGATGTCAAGACCTAAGAGACATGTTCAGCCGCCTAAGAGGCTAATTGAGAGTTGTTAAAAAAAAAAAAAAGTTTGTCTTGATGCTTGCAGTTCTATGATAAGGATATATTTGTTTATTTAAAAAAAACTACAAGCTGTAACATGACCTTATTTTGAAGGGTGAATATGATTTCATTATGTGGTAATATTATTTCTTTAAAGGGGGAAGATGTGATGTTATGAGTAGAATAACATAAGAACTACATTACCCAGCATGCCACAGGAGTTTGTAGTCGAGAGTGCAAGCTTGAAGTAAAGAGTCCTCGAGTTCTATCCAACACGCCTCGTCTCCTTTATTATACATTACGATAGACAACACAATAGCGATCCGAGTGTTGCGGCCAGATTTGACACTCCTCGTGTTTATTATTATCTCTTGAAAACCCCAGTGTTCATGCAGCTCTTACCATATTATTTTATAGTATTTATCCGACACACCTTAAATGCCGGTCCGTGAAAATATTGTATGACATAAACCGGTCCGTGGGGCAAAAAAGGTTGGGGACCCCTGATTTAGAGTATTTAATCAGCCTACCATGCATGTTTTTGGAATGTGGGAGGAAACCAGAGTACCCGGAGAAACCCTTCGCAGGCCCGCGGAGAACATGCAAACTCCACACAGGGAGGCCAGAGCCTGCACCTCTGTACTGTGACGTCGACGCGCTAACCACTGGAATACCGGTTGCCTCCAAATTGCTAAATATCTAACAAAAATACATATCGCATAATATTTTGTCTATTGTTTTACATGGTAGAGAAACATAGACTAGAAATACACACAAGCAACAAATAAACGAGCACAAATGGAGATGTGAGGGGAGTGCACATTCATCCATTTTCTGATCAATTTTATCCTCACAAGGGTCGCAGGGCGTGCTGGAGCCTAACCCAGCAGTCTTCGGGCAGCAGGTGGGGGACACCCTGAAAGAGTTGCCAGGCAACCGCAGGACACACACAGACGAACAACCATCCACGCTCACACTCACACCTAGGGACAATTTAGAGTGTTCAATCAGCCTGCCATGCATGTCTTTGGAATGTGGGAGGAAACCGGAGTACCCGCAGAAAAGCCACGCAATCCCGGGGAGAACATGCAAACTCCACACAGGGAAGCCAGAGCTGGAATTTAATCCTGTACCTCTGCACTGTGAGGTCGACGCCCTAACCACTGGTCCAGTGGGCCAACGTTTACTTCAACGTGCAAATCAAATTTAGAAGGAAAAGCTGGACTCTGATTGGCTGCAGTCAGGCATATTTTCACCTGTTCTAATTGAGTAAACAAATGCTCAGCTCACAGCTGGACACATAATATCACGATTCTCAATCACATAATCATATAATATATTTTTGAAGATAATCGAGAGGGTAGCGGTTGTAGGGGGGGCGGGGCTGACAAATATGCTCCAGAAAAAAGAAAAAAAAAGACAGAAATACTTCTCATGTTTGTTTAATGTGTGACTTCCAACTAAACTTCTCATCTATTCACCCTTTCAGGGACAGCGGTCACTACAGTGGACAGTTTATGTTATCAGGTTACAGGGTGCATGAAGGGGTTCATACACCTACCACTCCATAGATGTAGGAAAGTGTTTACCTTGATCATTAAGCAATAAAATCGAGTCAGAGATGAGCAAATGCAGCCAACAGGAGGGCATCCTTTGTGAACTGGTTATGGCGGTCCACGCGCTAACCACGGGCCGCCAGGGAGTGCACAAATGCCTGTAAATTAGTGACTTGGAAGTTATGTGCCTTGCTCATAAAGTAACACCCAG
Source organism: Hippocampus mohnikei (assembly GCA_026261675.1). NCBI lineage: Eukaryota > Metazoa > Chordata > Actinopteri > Syngnathiformes > Syngnathidae > Hippocampus > Hippocampus mohnikei. The sequence continues at coordinate 670,512 of JAKGUB010000334.1, read as the reverse complement.
ACTGACAGGTACTAGTTCCAGTCATTGGTCACCAAATGGTCCAGTGATACTGGAACCATTTAGAACCTTGTGGGGGAAACAAATAAATAACACCTTGGGGCCTGTCACCGCATAGCCACAAATTTAAAATACTATTTTACTGGAACGCTTTCAATTATTAGCCCAAAAATCATCAATTTCTCCCCCTTACAGATCAGATATGTTTACCATTTTTGAAATTGTAAATGAAGGCAATTGCAGCTGGAGCTGATCTGCTAACTCGGAATTACGTTTTTCTTTTTGGGTCCTAATCTAACAAAATTATTACATATTTGGAAGTAAACATCAAGATCATTGCATTTGCAACATCACCACGTGATCTTGTTCGGGGAGCTACAGGGAAAAACAGTCTGGCCCGGACAACCAGTCCTGTTTTGAGAAACATTTGGACAGAACCTTCTTTAGATGCATGCTGCTGAATGCATCGCCACTAAAAGCCCTCTGAATAGAGGGCAGGTTAACCTTCAAACTACATATCATGCATGTTTTAAAGAGAGGACACTGGATACATCTGTACACAACTCTCTCTCTCTCTCTCTACACACACACACACACAGTTTTTGAGTATACACTGTTTAATATACATAAATAATGCCGTGGATTCTGGTTTACAGCTGATCTTGACATCAGATTTGTTTAATTTGGCTCACTATTACTATATTCTTAGTCTTTTTTTTTTTACATGGAATGATTGAAAAAAATCTGTGGAATACACCAAACATTCATGACCTTTCTTGCAATAATAAGCTGTAATTGCAGGATGCGTGCTGCACAAAATGGACCTTTTTAAAAGTAAAAAAAAACAAAACAATGCACCACACAACATGTCTTATTCACACAGAGAACCTGAAAGCAGTGATGAAGAGGCTCTTTGTACACGGTGTGCTGAGAAGCATAAATTTCATTTAGTTTCCAGTCCACTGAGGGTTCCTTGGAAATTGCGCTCGGTTCCAGCTGGCTCGTTCTCGAGTGTGGAGACGAAAATGGGTGTTAAGGTGTGCAGACTGATTGAAGCATTTGCCACACACATGGCAGCGAAAGGGCTTCTCTCGGTGTGGATTCGATGATGTCTCTTGAGCATGCTGACCGTAGTGAAGCTCTTTCGGCACACCGTGCAGCAATACGGCTTCTCCTTGGTGTGCCAACGCATGTGGACCTCCAACTGGCAAGCAAAGCTGAAGCCTTTTCCACACTCTTTACAGCTGTGCCACCTCTGGATGGTCGCGTGAGAGTTACGAGAAGGGGCTGACTTGAGGGATTTCATGTGTTTTAGCTGCAGTAGGTTGATACTTTGCTTTCGATTGGTGTAATGTGGTCCTTTCACCTGCTGTCCAACCGATCCTGAGAGGTCTTTCTGGGTGGTTTTGTGGCTATTTCCAGCAGTACCACAAGGATCACTGTGAGCGTCTTTGCCGTCTGAAGGGACAGTGTGAGTGGATGATGAGCTGCTGGCTGCAAAGTGTCGCTCACTGTCCCAGTCTGTCTTTGTCTCCCGGGATGGCAAAGGAGGTGAGACAGTATCTCGACTACACACCGTTTGATCTAACATTGATTGTGACCTAAGTTGTGTCTCAAACTGACCGCAATGTTTTTCGGGGTCTCTTCCATCATGTATACAATCACTGTGAACGTCTCCAAGGTTGGGCTCTTTTTTCACTTGTGGTTGCACACTGGTTCCCCTTCCAGAGTCAGAGACTTGGTGATCTTGGGACTGGACAGCACAGGCATCTGTAAAGGTACAGACAACTCTATCATTTAGGTATAAAATAGATAATATCAATATACTGTATAGGACAAACACACACATACATTTCATATTTCATATATACAGTGATACCTCTGCTCACAAACTTAATTGGTTCCCAGAAAGGTTTTGTGAGCCGAAAAGTTCATCTTCCGAACATTTATTTCCCATAAGAAACCATTAAAATGAGAATAATCCGTTCCCAGGTCCTCATAAACATAATTTTCGACTAAATAAGCCTTAAAACTACACAAAAATATACCTTATTTTATGTATAATAAATGTGCTATTGTATTGAAATTAAAGAAATAAACTGTACTATATAATAAAGTCGTTTTATTTACCTTTGTGATCGTAGTTGATGGCTTGATGGAATGGAGTGGGAGGGGGAGGGAGGGAGGGAGTCACGGTTTGGAAGGAGAGTCACCTTCCATAAGGACTGTAGGTAACTCAACCTCCGGTGTGGCTTCTCTTTGCTTCTTAGAAGGAGACTCTTTATCCTTTTTGCTGACTAAAAACCTCTTAATTGACACCTGTTGCGTGTTAGCGTACTGGTACTGGGACGCTAAGTCACACAAACGCACACCTCGTTCGTGTTTTTCAATGATCTCCTTCTTCTACTCGATCGTAATTTTCTTTAATGTCTTCTTAGACTTAACACTAGCCTGTGGCGGGGTCTTTTTCTGTCCCATAATAGCAAAAGTACACTCAATATGGTCCAAAATGTCTAGCAAACACAAACCACGTCCGCACTCAAAGAAAGGAGGTGACGAACTGGGACGCCGTAAGCGTGCGTCGATTCTCGTGGCCGCCACCGTGGCGCTGTTCGACCGCTTGGTTTGGTTCGTTCGCTGAAAACTAGTTCGTCAGCAGAGACTATATGCTCGCGAAATTAATGTTCTTGGGGCAAAAAGTTCGTGAGCTTAAGTGTTCGTGAGCCGAGGTATCACTATGTGTGTGTATGTATATATATATATATATATATATATATATATATATATATATATATATATATATATATAGAGCTGTCAAACGATTAAATTAAAAACTCAACTGTCATAATTAACTCAAATTAACTAAAATTAATCATGATTACTCACGCATTTTTTATCGTTTCTGAATTTCCTTTTATATTTTTTGTCCTATTTTCCCCCATTTTAATGCTCTCATCAACATGGAATCATGAATCAGTTTTCTATGTGCAAAATGCAAATATTTACTGAAATAATTTCAATTTTCAATTTTACATGAACATTTTTCACTTGGAGCAGTTATTCACACATCATCTCTCACACAATATTACTGTCCATCAACAACAGTGAAAAAAATATTTTGTCACACAACAGCTGCTTGAACAGCTATTTTTATGGAATCAAAACAGCGCAATATAAAGTGCACATCTAAGGTAAACTAGTACTCAGCCTATAATTTTTCACGGCCCCCTGAATAGGGATTGTCGGTCAGCATGGAAGGATCTCTCGTTCTGTACTTTTTTGATCATTTATTGGAGCACTTTGCAGCAGAAGTAGTAGTAATAGTAGTTGTAACAGAAGTATCAGAAGCAGGTAATAACCTAAACTACACATAATTTCTGCACCAACTGTACAAACTGTAATAGTATTGTATTCTACCACTGATCACTTTAGCTCTAATTGAAACTACGGTTCACTTACATTATGAAATGTCCTTCCATAAATATTTGTCATGTTCTTGTTTATGATGATACTAATGCAGCGTGTTATACTGGAGACAAATTCCTTGTGTGTTCTACATACTTGGCCAATAAAGATGATTCTGATTCTGATTCTGATTCTAAATGCAGTAAAAAATTAATATATCTATCTTTCTGCATCACAATGTAAATATGTATATAATTGACATTAATTAATACCTTTATTTAACAATACATTTAATAAATAATGTAATCAACCCTGATTTCACTATGTATCATTATCGTCATCATTATTCATTGTTTTAAACGTAAGAAACCATACAACACAAACATAAAGTCGAATCGAACAAAAGAACTACAAGTCCCAATACTCAATCGGAAGTGGAGCGCCGGCATAACCCAAGCTGAAACGCAATTTACTTCGTTTAAACGTCAGATTGCAGACGGACAAACATGACAACTATGCAAAAATGAGCTAAATAAAGACACCCCTGTTCTAGCAACATTTTAGCCCACGCTGTTTGCTTTGAAATGATCCATAGCTGTCGGTCTGAGACGAGGGGGCGCAGTATGCCCGTCAGCTGTGTGCTTGGCCATTAAGTGGTATTTCAGACTCGACGTGCTATGATGATAGCTCAGTTTACGACTGCAAAACATACAGGTAACTTTGGTCTTGTCATTGGAACAATCTGGCAACTTTTTAAAAGTAAACTTTCCATTCATAAACTATTTAAGTATCCGTTTTCGTGTCTCGCGCTGCCGTGGCTGGCAAAACAAACGTCGCGTGGACCTGTGCAGAAGCGATTGATGTTTTGTTTCTGGTTTATTTATAGAACAACGTAACATCCGCTGTGACGTCTGCCGCGTTAATCTCGCGAGAACATTTTTGATCCCGATAAAATTCATTTAAATTAATGCCAATAAAAACACGCTAAACTGACAGCTCTAATATATATATATATATATATATATATATATAATCTCTCCATAATTGACTCTTTAATCCTCTGTGATTGTCCTTACACACCTCATCCCACACCTCATCTTGAATTACAGCATTCAGTTCCAATTACCACTTTTCCTTGATATTAAGTACGTTTCGGGCGGCCCGGTTCATGGTGTCCCTCGCCTGCTGCCCGAAGACAGCTGGGATAGGCTCCAGCACGCCTGCGGCCCTTGTGAGGATAAAGCGGATTGGAAAATGGATGGATGGATTTAGTGCGTTTCATAAAGTATCGTGAGAGAACCTTTTTGAGAACTAAGAACGGTGGTTTGGACCCTCGATCTCTACCACAGACATGAAATATTCGTCCACTCTGTTCGGGTTTCTACTTACTCTCGCTCTCTCTAGATGAGACTCATAATATAGTGTCTTGTTTGGAGGTATCTGTGTAGATGGATCATTTGATTCAAGTCCATACTGTTGTTTTAGTTGTTCGAACAATTAGATGATGCTGCCGTCAAGCATCCAGTTGATTATGGTAAGGCCCCTAATGGCCCATTTTTTGGAATCTCAAGGACTAGGGGGGGAATCTGGGTGACCCATGATCAGCATACATCTTGAGATTGTTTCTGGGCCCCCTAGTCAGTTCTTTACGGTGACACACACTTGAAGAGAATGTTTAATCCATTCATTCTCAATTTTGATCCGGCTGACCGATTTAAGATCCATAAAAACACAGCAGTCAGGCTATGTTGATTCTGTTGCTCCTTCTTGCGCGAAGTCTATCTATGGTTTTGTGGAGACATAATTTCGGATGACTACACTTGGTTCGATGACAACACTGGAGACGTTTTATTTTCAGTGTGGTCGCTACCACTGCACCGCTGAACTCTCGACGTGCCTCAGCGCACCGTCGCTGACAGACGAAGACAGAGACAGAGAAGCTCCACCCCCATTATTTATATGGACACGGAACACGGTAACCTTCCACACAAAATAGTTCCAAACAAGTAACAATCGTGTCAGTGGCATATATCGTACTCAACAGAATGCCTGCTCTTTATTCACCAGAGGCTCATCAACCTAGTCTCTTATTTCTCTCCCAAAAGAGTGTCTTCTCCCGCTTGGTGTACCTTAGCCTTCTCCGCTACGTACAATTTCTGTTCACAGCTTGTAATGGAGGCTCTCGCTGGCAATCCGTAGTGGAGTCGTTAGATGCAATGTGAATGATTTCAGCTTCAGTGGAGCTGTGGACAATGTTGACAGGCATGCATGCAGTAGCCATATATTTAGCTGTGGCTTCAGCAAATTTGTTCTTCGTCGTGTCATCCATTTTCTTCGCTTTGAAATGATCCATAGCTGTCTGTCTGAGACGAGGGGGCGGAGTACGCACATCAGCTGTGTGCTTGGCCATTAAGTGGTATTTCAGACTCGACGTGGTATGATAGCTCAGTTTACGACTGCAAAACATACAGGTAACTTTGGTCTTGTCAGTGGAACTATCTGGCAACTTTTTAAAAGTAAACTTTCCCTTCATAAACTCTTTAAGTATCCGTTTTCGGTGTCTCGTGCTGCCGTGGCTGGCAAAACAGACATGGGCGTGGACCTGTGCAGCGCGCTTGTTGTTTTGTTTCTGGTTTATTTATAGAGCAACGTAACATCCGCTGTGACATGTGCTGCGTTAATCTCGCGAGAAAAAAGTTAATCACGTTGAAATTCATTTAAATTAATTCCGATAATAACGGGCTAAACTGACAGCTCTAGTAAAAACTGAACTAAAAAGAGGAGTCTTGGGAGGACGTTCATTTTTCTATCTCCACGCTGCCAAATAAAGAAAGAGGTAGGACCTCCCAGCGTGCCAGGTCACTTCTTATTTGTGTAGTCAACTTAACATCATTGAACAATTGCATAGGATGGTGAGTGACAACAATTCCCAAATCGCGAAATTCTTGTTTACACCTTTAAAATGAAAATTCAGTGTTTAATTTTTCTTGTAACCATCATCATCATTGCCTCAGATTTATTTTGATTAATTTAGTATCCCGAAATTGCCTCATATCGAATGTTTTCAACAACAACAGTTATTCATTGATTATCACCCTTACCTCTTTGGCAAATCCTTTATCATAAGCAAAACAGTGGAGAAAACAGGGATATTCTCCGTGCCTCTCAACAAAGAATTTTCATCAACACTCGTGTGAAATTAATTCGCTTTGTGAAAATGAAACTATCGTTCAAATTTTCTGGTCCATTTACATGCCCATTGAATGTGAACAGTGCATTTTGCCGAATAACTCGATGACAATGGCAAAGAGCAGTTCAGGGGACAATCAACAATGCAGTGGCTAACTGACAACTCGCCATTCTGTAAATGACGTCACTCGCCGGAGATTGCAGAACAAAAAGCATTTTCGTTGTTAAGCGCGTTGCTATGGGTCTACTCTGAACCAGGGTGGGTTGTGTTAAAAAAAATAACGAAAGTATGCTTGAAATAGTTTTAGCCCTAAGTACTCAAAAGATGGTTGGCCAAATTTACTTCACACTTGACCTTGAAACGTTTGCTTCGCTACTTACGAATTCACGGGATAACCACAATGCAAACTACTCAACACTTGGAACACGGTTGAGGCCGGGACCAGCAGTGGTGAAATTTCATAGAGGGGACCACTGGGGGAATATTTTGAGAGCTGTAGGACATTGAAGACCAAAGAAAAAAACTTGACATGGAAGTGGCTTCTCCTTTCCGGGGTCTGGTGATGTGCGATGGGTGCAGCCACGAGGGATTGTTTTGGATGGGTAGCATGAGTGTATGAAATGCACAGTTAAGTTGGTAATGCAGTGGTATCATTAGAGATCACTCAGTAAGCAGTAGTTTGGAGGATGTTGTGTGCTGTATAAAGGCACTATGACTGGAACCCTCTTTTCTACCTCCAGCAATGTCATACGAAGTTAAATGCCACCTTTTGTGTCATCAAATAACAATGTGTGTTATTTGAGCTTATCGTCATCTGTTATCCCCTTAGAAGCAAGGTATGAACCTTGAGGGTGAATTATTAAAAGGTGTAGCCAGTTCTGTTGACAGTTTTGAGTGAAACATTCTGCAACTTGCCGAATGTGTTTTTCAAGTATGGTATGTCAGTTTTCCCCATGACGAGATTTGATTAGCCTTTGTGTTCTTTTTTTCTCCTATAGCCATTTGTAATGGTTAATTGCATTTTTTTCAAGTAAAGTTTTATTTTGATTGGTGAGTTGGACAGCACATCAGAGGCAAGGTGAAATATTGGAATGTATTATTTGAGACGCGTTTCGTTATCCGACCTTGTTGGTTTTGAGTGTATGTATTGGTGTGATTATCCTTTTTAGTCATAATTACTACTGTTTGCTGTGAAGATTATAATTAACCAGACATCAACTATTGCTTTATGCATGATAGGGCTTCATCGATACGGTACCTATTCTGCATTTTTGCACATTGTTATGTCCACATTCTACTTGATTTCTTTGTAATAAAGATTTGCATTTTCATCAGTATCAGCCTCTCGTTGTGTTTAAGAGAAAACATGTGGACCGATGAAACCGAGTTGAGTTTATAGTAGTGTATGTGTTTATTTTTTACTGTTTCAATGTAATTGCTAAACGTTTGAGTAGGGGCTGAATCTGGGATACATTCGCCAAAAATGAAATAAGATAAAATAAAACATCACATGTGATGTGACGTGATACGTCAAAAACAGCGGACACCTTTCGTCCTTACCTGGTCCTGGTTGCAGCAATAGTCGTTGGACGGCGACATTGAGTAGCCGTTTCAGACGCTCGTTTTCTTCTTTAGAGCGGTGAATTTCACTCTGATATTCAACAAAGGTGTCTTTGACGGCTCGGAAAATCTCCTCAGCAGCCGCTGTCATTCTGTCGTTCAGAAACACGTTCAACAGCTCTAGCTTGGTCATGTTTTCTCCAGCTCTCCGTTGAGGAGCGCCCCTCTGTTTACGTCTGTTGAACCGGAAGTGACCGCCACCCACCCCCTCTTTTGGTTGTTGTTGTTAACATTTAAGTTTTTTTCAGTCAACAGCATATATAAAAAAATACAAACAAAAATGAAAAGCTATGATAAACATTTTCAGGGATCTAATAAAATAAAAGCACTGAAGACAGGAAATAGGAGCAAAATTTTGAAGCTTTGAAAACACAGCACCGGAAGTAAAAGCCTGCTGGCGTCAGCCTTAAGTTCACGGACTTGATAACCAGCCAGCTAGCCATCTAGATGGATAGATAGCTAGACAGATAGCTAGAAAAATACATACATATGGTTCAGTACACGAACATGGTTCAGTCACAGACATGAGTAGATAAGACACGTCCCACCTTTGAGCTCCGTGCCCTTGGCGATGGTAATCTAGGAGGGGCAAAGTCATTAGTGCATTCTATCTGATTGGACGGCAAGTGGAGGGGCAAAGTCATTAGTACATTCCATCTGACGGGACGGCAAGTGGTGCATACATTGGCGGACATAAGGTTGTCACCCGTCCCGTAAAATACGGAATCGGCTTTTAATTGGGAATTAAATGTTGTGTCCCATATTGAAACATTACGGGATGCGGTTTGTTCCATCCATCCATTTTCAACACCGCTATCCTGCACAGGGTCGTGGGAATTGCTAAGGCTATCCCAGCTGTCTTTGAGCAGGAGGCGGGGGACACCCTGAACTGGTTACGAGTCAATCACAGGACACATATAGTGACAAACAACCATACACACCCACATTCACACTATCACGAAGAGGGAACCGATTCCACGCTGCCCGCACACAAGTCAGAAGTGTCCGACTACACTATGCGACTCACGATTTGCTCAGTACAGTATTTTTCCTAATTGTCCCATGCGCCTGTCACACACAAACGTGAACACCAAACTGAACAATAATAAATAAAAAAATAACAATGCCTGATTGTTTTGCACTTTTCCCCATTTTTTCATCTTTTCATTTGGGTTCACACAAGTGTTAAATTTTGTTGTAGTTACAGGTATCTTTATTATAGTAAAATGATCCCTAGACAGGCTTTGTTACAGCCATAACAGCACTCTGAGGTACATGCATGTGTACAGTATGCTCAAGTTCATCCTAGTTCAGTCTATCCAGACTTGAACATGTATGCACACAAGTGTACAATCCATCCATCCATTTTCCGAACCGCTTGATCCTCACTAGGGTCGCGGGGGGTGCTGGAGCCTATCCCAGCTGTCTTCGGGCAGTAGGCGGGGGACACCCTGAATCGGTTGCCAGCCAATCGCAGGGCACACAGAGACGAACAACCAACCACGCTCACATTCACACCTAGGGACAATTTAGAGTGTTCAATCAGCCTGCCATGCATGTTTTTGGAATGTGGGAGGAAACCGAGTGCCGGAGAAACCCACGCAGGCCGGGAGAACATGCAAACTCCACACAGGGAGGCCGGAGCTGGAATTGAACCCGGCACCTCTGCACTGTGAAGGCGACGTGCTAACCACTGGACTACCGGGCCGCCCACAAGTGTACAAGTTTTTCTTTTTTTCTTCCTCTTAAATCAAAGGTGTCCCCAGTTGTTACATTTACAGCACTTTATAGGCTATTAAGTATTGTCCTCTTTCAGTAAACGCCAGACAGGTTTTGTTTAATTTACAACACTTTATATGTATACAATGCAGTATTATTTTCCACCATGATTTTTAATAAATTCTTTAAAAATCAAACAATGTAATTTTCTGAGTTTTTTTCCCACATTCTGTCTCTCGTGGTTGAGCTTTACCCATGTTGACAATTACAGGCCTCTCTAATCTTTTCAAATAGGAGAACTTGCACAATTGGTGGTTGACTAAATACTTATTTGCCCCACTGTACATTAATGGAAAGGTTTAGGAGTGTGATCACCCTGTAGTTGGAACACACCATCTGTTCCCGCTTCTGAAAACGCCCCACCACCCCAGTCTGTCAATCCAGAGGCACTGTCCACAACATTCATGCAAAGACGTGTCAAATAGGACAGCTCACAACATCCAGAGGCTTCGGGAACTCAATGAGGATCTCATCCACGCCAAGGGGCTTGCCATCAAGGAACATTTTAACCACCTTGGTTACCTCAACCCCAAAAAACACGTGAACGCAAATCCAATTGACACAGCCTCTAAATCAGGGGTGTCAAACTCAAATACACAGTGGGCCAAAATTTAAAACTTGGACAAACTCGCGGGCCAACATTGATATTTATTGACATTTTTCCTTCAGATATAACAATGAACTTGTGCATTTGGACACAAACAAGTTTTGCTTAAACACTGAATATGGAACAAGCAAAGCTGAATACTTTACGATGTATAGCTTAATATTGCACACGTGCAAATTTGAATTTCAAATTAAAAAAACACATGAATGGCATTTATTTCTTAAATAAAATTTAAATGAAAATTGTATGCCTTTTATTTATTTGCAGCCTTCTGATTTACATTTCAAAAGTAACATTTTTCCACAGGCTGATAATAAATAAACTAAAAATAATATCCTTCAATGAAAGTGCAACCATTCAAGCCCATGCCTTGGAGAAGAAGCAAGAAAGTGCTCAAAGAAAACATTAATTATTACTCAGTTTGCAACACACTGATCTACTCTGAAGTGCTTAAGCCAGATACCTGGCATCTCTTCTTGGATGCCAGTTCATTGATGTCTGGGGTCAGGCTCTGAGCTGAGGAAATCCTTAGGATTGAGCAAAGGTGTTCATCAGTCAGACGTCTCCTGTGAGCTGTTTTGATCATCTTCATCGAGGAGAATAGTTGCTCACATAGATAAGTGCTGCCGAACATGGAGAGCATCTGAGCAGCTTGGGTGCGGAGCTGAGGCATTGTGTCAGGGATGAAATGTGTAAACTGTGCAGCACCCACAGCGTCATACTTTGACTTCAGCGTGTCACTACACTGGAGTTCAATCAGCTCCATTTGGAGGTTGGTTGGTGCATTTTCCACATCAACTGCAAACGGATTGCTCAGCAGTTCAAACCTACATTTCTGGACATCAAAGTCGGCAAATCGCCGGGCAAACTCTGCACAAAGTGCGCGGAGTTTATCAGCAAACTGTGCACGTGGAAACACGGTGGTTGAGATGTGCATTGAAATGGTTTGGCAGCAGGGAAAATGGCCCAGGTTTCCTTGGAGCATCTGATTCTCCCACAAGCACAGTTTAGTTTTAAAGGCCCTCACTGCAGCGTACATGTCCGTGATGATACGTTCCCTCCCCTGAAGCTGCAGGTTTAGTGCATCGAGATGGTTTGTGATGTCACACAGAAAGGCCAGTTCACACAAAAACTTTGGCTCACGGAGCTCCACAGTGGCTTTCCCTTTGCTGTCCAGGAACTGACATATTTCCTCACGCAGCTCAAAATATCAGTTCATTACTTTCCCTCTGCTTAACCATCTCACTTCTGTGTGATACAGCACATCCTCGTATTCTGAACCACATTCCTCGAGAAAAGACTTGAACTGGCGGTGATTCAGACCTTTTGCTCTTATAAAGTTCACTACTTGTGTTACTGATGTCATAACATGTTCCATCTTTAGGGCTTTGCCACACAGTGATTCTTGATGTATGATGCAGTGGTAAACAATTAGCTCACCTGCACAGTTCTCCAACCGCATCCTCTCCCGAACCCTGCCCACAAGTCCACTCTTTTGACCGCACATTGCTGGCGCGCCGTCTGTCGTTAGTCCCACAAGTTTATCCCACGGCAGCTTCATTTCAGTGACACAGGTGGAAACCTCTTCAAATGTCATTTCCTGTGGTGGTGCCATGCAGTGATTTTAATCCCAAAAGTTCCTCCGTAACACACATATTTGAGTCCACTCCACGGATGAAGACTGACAGCTGGACAGTATCACACGTGTCGCTGCTCTCATCCACAGCAAGGGAGAATGCAACAAAATCTTTTCCCTTCTCCATCAGCTGCTCAAATAGGTTGGTGACAAGATCACATGAGCGAGCAGCGACTGTGTTCCTGCTCAGGCTCACATTTGAAAATGCTTTCTTTTTCTCTGGGCACACGAGATCACAAACTCTCATCATGCACTTTTTCACGAACTCTCCCTCATTGAAGGGCCGCGCTGATTTCGCGATTTCTGCCGCCACAATAAAACTAGCCGCTACAGCAGCCTCACTTTGCAATGTGGCTTTTTTAAACATAGTCTGTTGGGTCGCCAAACGTCTTTTCATTTCCTCCGCTTTCTGGCGCCGCTGAGTCGTGTCCATGTCCTTGTACTTGTCGTGTTTTGTTTCAGTGTCGTCGTATATTGTACTCCTTGTTTATAGCCACATTGGCTCCACATACAAGACACACAGGTTTGTCTTTTAGATTTATAAACAGATATTCTGTCTCCCACCTGTCCAGAAAGGTCCTGTTTCCTGCTTTTTTTTGGCCATTTTTGGGAGACGTAGCGCGGTGCCAGTAGTTGCGTGAGGTAGCGAGGTATACTATCAACAACGGAGAGTGTTCATTGGTCCTGAGGGAGGCGCCAAAAGACCAGCTGAGCATTATGGGATTTGTAGTATTAGCGGTACATGCGCTGTATAATACCGGCGGGCCAGTTCTGTCATTTAGTATTGCCTTGCGGGCCAAATATAATTACACCGCAGGCCAAATATGGCCCGCGGGCCAGAGTTTGACACCTATGCTCTAAATCGATCATCGAACTACGGCCTAGGGTACGTACATATGCAGACATACCAGTATGTCTAAACATTATGGACACTCCGTGACAAACACAGAAGTTCATTAATAGAATACCATTTGGGTTCTGAGGGTGGGGGGTTGTCCTCCCAATCACGACCCTCCAGGTCTTACTGACATCACCCATTTGAACATTGAAGTCTCCCACCTCTCGAGCGCCCCTCTCCACGTTCTGCCAAAAAGGTGGATACTCTGAACTGCTGTTTGGTGCACAGGCACAAACAATGTGAACCCACACCCCACGCCCAAAGGTAAAAGGATGCTCCCCTCTCATTCACTGGGGTGAACCTCAATGTGCAAGATGGTTTGTTATTGTTTGCTTAATAATGACGAAGAAGTCAGCTTGTTAAATAGAAGCATTTTTTTATTTACAGTCATGTGGAGAAATTACTTTTGACAGTGAACGCGTGGATAAGCTGTAGTGATCACTGATCGTTCAACTTTTCAAAACAATGCATTAAATGAAAACAAAACAAAAGACTATTGCTTAAATATTTTTCAGAGATGTATACGAACAAAATCTTTACCTGAGGTGTTACCATTAATCGTTTCAATTGAAGCCCACTGAATAAATCTAGCAATGGTTTAAGAAATAAACATTATACTGTACAACATTTAAGAAAAAACAAGTCACAGGAGGATGATGATCTCCATGGGATTTACAACATTAAAATAAAACTGACATCAAATTGACATTCAGTTTTAAAAAAAAGTCACTATGAAAGTAAAAGTGACAATGTTTGCTAGAAACTAAAAGCAATAGGAGCAGCTGATTTTTAATTTTTTTTTATATGTATATACATTTAGATTTTCCCAGTGCATACACAGTATACACAATTTGTCTCTGATCATGTTTGCCTTTTACAAAACTTAAAATCTACCAGGTATTGTTGATGCTGCTTTCGAATAAGATTCCAGAAAAAGACAACAAACATAAATCGTTAGTAAAGGGGTCTTAAGTATAAATGCACTGCGTAAACCTAAACAATGTTGGTGTTGTTGATTGCGCTGGGCTAGGGTATTTGCTTTAATGAAAAAATTGCCTCAGCTGCCAATCATGTCTGACAGTTCCTGCAGTAGATCATCCTCCCCAATACCAGGGTCCACATCTTCATCGAGATGATCCTCTGTGAATTCGTTGATGAGCTCTTCGAAGTCATCTGCAGCCGATGTCGAGTTGCGTGACCCGACCACACTTTGTCTCCGTGATTTACTTTGAGGAGTGGTCTTCAGGACAGAGCTAATGGAGAGATACACTCGTTAGAATTTCTTTTTGTGGGTACAAAACACTGACATTTACAAGCACAAAATAATCATATTTTCAATCATCACTCTCCACTTTTTTCACAATTGTCTGTATAGTCCCAGTTTACATGCACCGATAGTAATTCCATGTCTACGGAAGGTGATGACAATGTTCCTTTAAGACTATTGTTTTTCATTTTAAGTCAAATGTAAATGTAAAAAATGTACCATATTTGATTTGATTTGACTTTTTATTTGGTCTCCCATAGGAGAAACCTGTCTCGGAGGACATGCCGTCCTTGCTGCTACATGCATTGAACAACACAAACACATACGCTACACCACATTTTCCGCACTATAAGGCGCTTCGTAGTATAAGGGGCAACTTCAATGAATGGCCAATTTCAAAACTGTTTTCACATATAGGGGCGCACCGCATTATAAGACACATGGAATAGTAGCTGGCTCGGGTTGTGTTATGCATCCACTAGATGGCGCTGCCACAAAGGGAATATAATACGACTATATAGCGCTTTCACAATCGCTGCAGTACAAAGCGCCGTACAGAACATTTAAAATACTACGTCCAAGAAACCTGAATATTGATCCCTATATAAAGCGCATTGGATTATAAGGTGGACTGTTGGGGCTTTTGAGAAAAATGAATCCTTTTAGGTCCGCCTTATAGTGCGGAAAATACGGTAGTTTAATGTTCCAATATGTCTGTTTGACATAGAGACATATGTATGTGATCCCACGTGTTTACAACAGTCATGTTTTTTACCCACCCACATAGAGTAAAACATGCCTAGCTGTGATCACTTCCACGTTTCCCATGCTGTATGTAATGTTAGCAGAGTGGCATCCAGACGTGTCAATCACCATAGTTCCAAAACAATATTGGTGGAGCCATCCAGGTATACAAAATAAGAAACAATGCCAGCCAGCAACGGCTCATTGCTGTGTTCGAAAAAAAAAAAAAAAAACATCTGATGTTGAAGGGCTAAGACCATGTTAATATGCAGTTGTACTTGATGCTCATGCAGGCGAAACATTTTCAATGGTCAATTTTAACAGTTGACAGGTCAATTTTTTTGGAAATGTATAGTATTATCAGGCCCATTATCAGGTGCCTACAGAGGCTGCTGATGAGCTCATCATTTGAATCAGGTGTGTTGGAGGAGGGAAAAACGGGGGTTCAAACTTCAGTCCTCGAGGGCCGCGTTTCCGGCTTGTTTTCCTTCTCTCTCTGCTGCAACACACCCGATTCAAATGATCAGGGCCGTTATCAGGCCCCTGCAGAGCTTGCTGATGAGCTGATCATTTGAATCGGGTGTGTTGCAGCAAGGAGAGATGGAAAACAAGCAGGAAAGCGGCCCTTGACGACCTGCGTTTGAGATCCCCTGACTTAGACCTTTCAAATGCAATTTGGGAAGATGACAAAACCGCAGTTGTTTGTAATAAAGTCATGCGACTCGGCACAATCACATAATTTCATTGGTACAGCTGGCATTGGCAATGTGTTCATGCTATTCTAGTTTAATGACAGCGTAATCAAATTAGTGACTTTTTAGCACATTGCATTAGCGTTTGACCATGATTTTGGGGGGGTGGTGTGTTGATGTTGGCATATGATAGCAATCTAAAGGTATAAGACCAGCTTTTAATTTTATGAAAAGTAGTGCTTTTGGAGACAACAATTTTCAGTTTTGCAAGATCTCAATGAACTAGTAGTACCTTCGGGAGGCAGAACAGGCCTCCATGGTAGTAGCAAGACTGACATCCATCTTGGGTTCTTGGATTGGACTGCATTTTGAAAGATGGATGATCTGTGGCTCCTCACTTGAGCTGCGTTTGTGTTCCAACAATGTGCTTGGACGACAGGAAACTCGAGGGGTCAGCACCTTCAATGCAGTAAATATCAGCCAAGGTCAGAGAAAATATGTTCTGTAATAATTCTCAAACAGTTGGGAATGGAAGTGTAAAACAACTGTGTATTTTTTTACAGTAGGCTGGAGACGAGATGGGGGTTTAGTTCGAGTGTGTGTGTGTGTGTGTGTGTGTGTGTGTGTGTGTGTGTGTGTGTGTGTGTGTGTGTGTGTGTGTGTGAGACAGCTCATTTCCTCCCTCAGTCTGGGTCCTACCTTAGATTATTTTTGTGCTTGCACATTAAAGACAGTCCTGTTTTTGTTTTAATTCCTCATTAAAAAACAAAAACATTCAAGCAACAAGTTTTTCCGCATGTGAGTGTGGGGGGAAAATTGCAGCTGTTTACTAATGTGGACTGAATGTCTGGCAAGGGGGGGGGGGCAAGTATTTTGAGGGTAGTGTCTCCTTGTCATATATTTATTTTCGTATGGGGGTGAAGATCTTAATTTTTTTTAATGGACTATGAGATGTACAAGTTGATTAAAAAAAATTGTGAACTGAATTTTGAACGACATGGTGGAGAAAATGAACTTCCCCTACATTGCTTACCTCCTCCTTATTGTCAGTCTCCTGTTGTGATTCCTCTAAAACTATGGAGGCGCTGTTCAGAGGTTTAACAGCAGCTACAGCAGACAGCACTGCTCTCTTCCGCTTCTGGGCTGCATTCACTTGCAAGGCAGGCTTCATGACAGACGGCTTCACATTCAGTTTAGGCCGCACTGGAAAAGACACACAATGTAAATCAAATAAGGGTATTTCATCTACATTTTTATCCAATTTTTGCCAGGGCTGTTATATTGCTCGTGCGACTTATTCATGGAGCCCTGCAAAACCAAAAAAATGTTTGGTGTGGTATTTTGGGAAATGTACAATCTTAATTATAAATCCAAAAAAGGTGACTTTGCGTGCCTCTATGATGCTGCATGCACAGCAAATGATTGACCACATCCCTGGGTCACGACTTCTGTCTCTGCAATCTCTGAGAGGCTAATAAAATTACAGGCATACAATGGGGCTAGAGAGGAACAATTTTTCAAAAGATAATTTTAATATTCCACGCTGTTCATATAAACAGTTTTAACATGTATGAGAGTGTTTTTTTTTCTTTTCTGAAAACTACCCATTAAACTTCACTCACAGCATTCATATGTTTTTGAGACTTTGATAAAATGCTCCGATATCAGGTTCTCCCGTTAAAATGGTGACACTTTAATGTAAAGAATTTCAAAAAGGCATGCGTTTCCTGTAACCATGTACATGAATAAGCAACGTAAATAATGATAACAAATGCAAGTGCAATGTACCTTTTCTGTCTGTGGTATGAGTTCTATCAGTAGTTGGACTCTCTACTGCTGCACGGAGTCTCTCTGGAGTTGTCTGCTTTGCTGAAGATGGTGAAATTAAGCTTTTTGTGTTTTTATACTGGATCTTGGTGGAGCTGTCCGGACTTAGTAAGAGAGTGTCTTCCTGCGATGGGGTGAAACTGCTCACTAGAACCGAGTTCACAGCTGTGATGGGAGCCGGAGTAGAGATGTTTGGAGGGCACTCAGTCTCAGATTTGACGGTTTTCAGCTTGCGAAGACGAATATTTTTGGCAGGTGGGACATTGCTCCTATCCGGAGGGCTACAGGTAGGTGATGAAGACTCTGGTGGTGGAAGAATCTTTTTCTTCAGCGTACTACGAACTAATGGTTTTGGTGAAGATGATGCATCAGAGGCCTGCTGGCTGATAGAAGCTTGCCCAGCCATTTCCTGTTTGCGCCGATGTTTTTCACGCATAATCTCCTCAAATGTTTTGACTTTGACAATCATGGAGGTTGTCTGGAAAGGCATGACAAAATTACAGTTACAAAAAAATGGCAATCAATCAAAACACAACAAAAGGTGGTCACAGGTCTAACCTCAGGAGCTTTCCACGTCCTTTTAGTCACCTCAACATTCTTCTCTGCCGTGATGTCACCTGCAGATTTCCACAAATATGGCTTGTGATGTGACGATATATATTTTTTAAAACATATACATCTGTCCCTTTACTATACTTCTCCTTACAAGGGCTGTGAGTGAGCTGGAGCAAATCCCAGCAAACTATGACAGAAAAATAGATCTGGACACTAGCCAATCACAGGGCGCATACAGCCTTGTGAACTAGTATTTTCCCCATTCCTGATTTCTGGGGTCTTTGAAAATGTATCTCATACAAAGGTTTCACTTCATCGAAACAATTTTAATATCACACAGACACTACAGGGAATACAAAATGCAGTTTTCTAAATGCCAATTTCATTTATTCAGGCACAAAAAAATTTGGAAACTACCTGTCCCTTTGTGAAAAAGTAACTGACTAATGACAGTTTTGGGTGCTGACTCAAACTCAAGCGCTCTTGGATCATGCAGAAGGACAATGATCCAAAACAAGGTACAGCAAGTCCACCTCTAAATGGCTTAAAAATAATAATAATAATAATAATAATAATAAATAAATGTTTAAAAGCTGTGAACTTTAACTGGAAGTTCATGCAAGAAAAATCCTCCAATATGGTGGAGTTGAAGTGATTCTGCTAAGAACAGTGGGCCAAAATTCCTCCAGAGCGATGTGAAAGACTCATGACCAATTATCGCAAATGCTTGGTTATTGTTATTGCTGCCAAGGGTGGTGCAACGCATGATTAGTTTCAGGGGATGATTTATTTTGCTCATAGGGACAGGTAGGCTTTGACTTTAGTGTATGTCTAAATACAGTGGTACTACTTATGAAATGAATTGGTTCCAGAAGAAATTTCTTAACTAGAAAATGTTGTAAGTAGAGATGCGTTTTCCATGTAAATGCCCTAACCAATTCCAAGCCCCCCCAAAATTCAGACATACCTGTTTACTAAGCATAAAAATGCATCAAAATATGTAACAAATACATGTTAAAAAATTAGATCATTGCACAATAAATGAGAATTGTGCATAATGTAACAAAACAAAGAACAGCGTCCTCATTGTTTTTTGGCGCTCTTTAGTTCATGTTCGGTCTCAAAAGTGGGTTTTGCCTGGCGTTTTATAAAGAACTGAGCAAAGGACATCTGCTTTTGTCAGCTTTTAACAATCCTTCAAAAATGTCCCAGGCAAACATCAGCAGAATGAGCGATCGCCTGACTGGTGAACTCTTTTTCTGGGGATTCACATTTACGTAAAACTAATCGGAACACCACATGGCCCAAGGGACTAATGACAAGGACACCGCATAGACACATATCTATCGACACACACGGTAGAAGTCCCTCTTAGCCAATGGGACGCCAGGATGATGCTAAGAGCCAATGGCAGAGCAGTATGTTGCGTTCAGGAAACTCAGAGCTGCGAGTTGCAACCCATAATGTAGTTTTACCTTTCGTATCTTGAAATTTCTTTCGTAACCAGAGGCAATATTTTCCTGTTGAGGCATTTAGTAACTTGAAAAATTCATATGAAGAGACGTTCGTAAGTAGAGGTACCACTGTACATTGAAATGGCATTTAGAAACAACATTTTGTATTTCCTTGGGGTTGTCTCTGTGTGACATTAAAATTGGTTTGAAGACCTGAAATCTTGGTGTTTGATAAGAATGCAAAGAACACTAAAATCAGGAAGGGGGCAAACCCTTTTTCACCGCATCTTACATTGGAGGCCAGCAACCAGTCACATTCATATTTAAAATGTGAGTTCTTCAATTCGCCTAATAAACATGTTTTTGGAGTGTGGGTAGAAGCCCAAGTAGAAAAAGAATGCCCAAACTGGAAGGCTGGGTTCGAAATCCCAACCTTAGTACTCTGAGGTGGAGCTCCTAACCACGAGTCCACCAAGCCGCCTTTAAATATTAGGTAGGATGCATGAAAACTAAAATGACTACATGTGTTTATTGCGTAGTCTACATTGTAAAATCTCTTACCGTGACAGGTCAGTTCATCATTTTGCCGCAACCGTGGCTTCTTAGCACCATTCTCTTCTGTGTTTGGACTCTTGACTTCATCAGAATGAATTCGGGCTGCCTTCTCCTTGAGGATTTCCTCCAAGGTCTTCACTCTAACCCCCCCTACTTTTAGGGAATCAGGGAATGGCACCACTGGATCTGGCTGATATTTACCAGGGACTTTGTCAGCTGTTGGTTTGAAATTCCTATGACTGAGGTTCTGCTCCTGCTGATCCTCTTTTCTTTTCTTTGCGTGGAGTATTTCATTGGGGGGTTTGTTGTGGTCAATAGAGTGATCCTTGGTATAACTTGTTCGCTTTACAGCCTTGGGTGTCTGCATGGGTGCCATCTTGGTGACAGTGTTTTCTGTATTCATAGGAGGAAGACAGTCCTTCTGGCTACGAGACTTGGCTGCTTTTTCCATTCTTATTTCCTCCAGAGTTTTGATGCGAATTTGCTTGGGTGTGCTCTTTGATACTGCGCTGCCCTCTTCTGTTGACAAAACAAGTATAATGAAGCATTATTTATGAAGGAAAACCACAATCGAATCAACCGTATCAGCATAAAGGCCACAAAATTCACGCCCCTCAAAGATGACCACACTACCACAAAAAAATTCGCAACATTCACTACGAAAGTAGTTTCTGAGACCCTGCGGTCTTGCCAGGGTTTGTCAGGCTACGTTCAAGGTGGTAAAAGTTCGAGATGTTCGCCAGGTTTGACTACTTTTCTTGTTGCAACAAGAACCCTTAAAACTGTTGGCGGGCATCTGGAAAATGTTTGGCGAAAATTTGCAATCTTCAACAAGCCCTGACATAACCCAAAATTGCTACTTAGCCCCTATGTGGAACACAGGCTTTAAGATTTGCAAGTGTGTGCACGTAGCAAATGTTTTTTTCATCAGGGTAGGGTCCATTTGAGGTTTCAAAGGATTGCAAAAGGTTAAAAGGTTTTCCCAAACAGTTTTTAATTGTTGCAGTTTTCCTTGCCTTTTTTTAACATGTTCAAAATTTCTTTGCGACCCGAAAAAAAAACGGTTTGCAATCTTTTGCAAACTATTGGGAACGCTGAGGGAAAACAAAAATTTGCTACATGCGCACACACTCTCAAGCAGTCGTGTCTCAGTGAGATGTGGGCTGGTTGAAGACTTTAAGGCCGTAGCCCACTGAGCCACAAAGCTTGGCGAGGGTTTGCGCACAACCCGAATGTTGATACTTCACTTGGGTTCCTTCAATGTCGCAAATACTTTTTCCAGACATTCGCCAACTGTTTTAAATGTTGCAAACAGTTTTTCTTTGCGACAAGTAAAAATATTTGCAAGCTTTTGCAATTGTTTGCTACCTTTCAGCAAGCCCGACAAAAAAAACCATGCTAATGGTAATGCTCAGTGATTTTCAGCAAATTGGAGGGCCATGTAATCCATGAGCAGGAAAAAAAGTCAGCTTTCAAAGGGCAATTTTCGAGGTGCATGTCATTCTTGAGAAATTATGGTAACATAGCAAAGATACGTTTGTTTAGGACCTACTTCAAATGTGTAACAGTACTTACCTTTCTGAAAGGATGTTTGTTCTTCTTTTACAAATCTACCTAAACGCTTTGCCAGGCTGTTTGTCACAGGAACAACCTCCCCATATTGTATACCTACAGATGGGATAAATGGTTAAAAAGTTATTTATGACAGGTCATTAGATTCTGTATGAGTACAATGCTCAAGTTGATAAGATGTAGCAAAAATCCAAACTTACAGGTGTTGCCCCGACGTCTCTCAAGCCTATCAGCAACGCTAACTCTTGATCTCAAAGTTTCTTCAAAGACAATTTTGCCTGGGATTGAGAAAATGAAAATAACTTTAATTGATGCAACAGTGTTTCTATTTTACCACCTAGCTAATGAAAATAAATGTCTGTGCTCTGACAAGATAATAACCAAGTCTTATTTTTTTCATGGTCTAAATTCAGTGCTCCGACAAAGAACATGTCCACCCAAATAACATGAAAGTGACAAAAGTGATAAGAAATGTAGTGAAAATGACTTAATAAAAATCTGTCATTGCTTTACGGTCCAAAGAAATTACAAAATGATTAAAATTAATAAAAACCAAACAGGCCTGGGCAAAAATGATGGTACCCTTGATATATATATATATATATATATATATATATAGAATACCGCAGAACCTTTAGCGGTAACTCAAGCAATTTCTATAAGTGCCAATGAGACTTTTGCACCCGTCTCACTCACTCTCACTCTCACTCACACACACACACACACACACACACACACACTTTCTCCAAATCCATTCAATGTCTTTTAGTGTTTTTAATGATCCATGGAAACGCTAATATTGTCCCCGTGCATAACCATAGGAGTGACCACACTTTTTAGAAGCGTTGTGACATCTCAAATGCTACATATTGTAAATTAAACGCATGCAACTCACATACAACATGTGAATCATCCAACTCATACCTAAAACATAAAAGATTTGTACTACCCTCAATAATAGAGTTCCAACTCACAGAAATTCTAACTCAATCTCAAAGAATCGTGAATATTTTTTGTCGGGGTGTTTAATCAGTTTTGATTTAAAAGATGAGTGCATCCAATTAAACCAAATTGTTCCACTGTAAATTATATTGATGTACAGATTGAATCGTTTTTTTATTAGAGACATACACATCACATATTCTTACCTTCATCAGATGTATTGAAGGGTAGCCGGATGGCTGAAATTATGTTTTCTTTCTCGCCGTTTACAGAAATATTTGCACTCTGATTAGGAATAGCTCTATTCATGCCCGCTTTTAGGGCCCTCCTCAGCCGGATCTCCTCCAGGGTGCTCACTCCAAAGTTGTGTGATTCATCTGTCAAGAAAAATTTTCAATTCATGCCCATAAACACTGGAGACAATTTAAGTATTTGTTTTTAATTTGTCTCTCTAGTTGAACTCACCAGGCTTGCATCTTTTTCTTGGGGAGGGGCCGTCTCCTTCCTCAGAAAATTGGTCTGGTAGCAGAAATACAAAAATATTATAATAGGGCAAAACACACGGCAAAATAGTAATTCATCATTGGGGTTGGGAGGTGGAATGTCTTTGGGATAGCAAAGACAATCATAGAACCTTATCGCAAAACAGCATGCATTTCACCTCCTGAAGAAGAGACTGAATGGAGAAACTCTCAGAAACAAATAACTGAAAAAGGCTGCAGTAAAGCCCGAGAAAATAATTTTAAATGAAGAACAGTCTGGTGAAGTCAATGGGTCGGAGGCTTGATGCATTTACTGCAAGTAAGAGTTACGCCACCAAATATTAACTCTTTCATACCTCATGATGTATAAATACATCAAAAAAGCCACTACTACTGTCTACGTCACTTATATGTCACCCCCACCCCATTTAATTTGTTTTTTGCGTTGTAGATTGCAGAAGGGTCTGATGCAGCCTCTTACTAAGGATCAGGCTTGTCTGCACTGTGAATCTTTTAAAATCTGTCCAGCAGGTGTCAATGGGTAGTGGGGGTTGAAGGGAGGGGGGCATGGGCAGGGTTGTGGGGTAGCATAGAGTCGGGTGGAATAGCATGGAGTTCGAACCAGTGCTGATGGAGAAATCAAAATAATTAACCCACGAGGAATGCTTTTGGAGAATAAAATTGTTGATCATGACAAGGGAGATGGAGCTGCTGAAAGCAGCAGGACATTTTTGTCCACGCAAAAGCAACAAGCAGCCATTAATAGAGGCTCCATGTACACGAACATCGTCTGCCTCATGTAAAAGCCACACCACAGCAAAGGTGCCTTAGCAAAGGCTCGTGAAGTGAAACCAGAATGTGGTGTAAGACGTGTGCCCTGGTATCAGGGCAATTGCTTCATTTTGTATCACAAAAAAAAAGCATCAATTGGTGAACGGGACAAACGCATGCATGTGCACAAAATTGCAAATTTGCATTAAACATACACGTCCACACACTCGCTGAACTCAGCGTTTCACTTCTGTTCATAGTTCATCAGTTCAATAGAGCCCAGAAAAATATGGTGCCAGGCTTGAAATGCTTGTTTTTTTTAAAAAGGCCTTTTTCTCCATTTTTCCCAATGAGAAAACAGAAATCTGATGAAATTTAGCTATTTTTTAATGCCAACCGACAATCAACAGCTGAACGAAGAGCAAGTCTCCTCTTTCTTTTGGTAGGCTGCACGTTCATATCGCAACAGAATACTATAATCTGTGGCTTTAGCAAATCAGTCAAACCCCAATAAAACAGCTGAGATTGAGGGGCTTGCTCCAGTAAAAATGGGTGGGACTCAATGAATTAAATATTGCTTTTCAGTTAATTTATTAATGTATGTGCCAATGCGTTTGCTCACATGAAAAGGAAGTGGCTTCAACAAAATGTGTTCTGTCCTGAGTGGTTTAACACATCTAGATGTAAAAATCATGAAAGCTGGACTTCTGAAATGTTTTCTCACATTCAGCTTTTGATCCGAATCAATCAGTATAGAAAAAGAACAAAGTGAAAGTGAACATTCCTCTTTCTGCCATGTACACTTGTACATAAAAGTTGAGCTCTGCATTTGACCCATCACAGCGAACACGCACTATTAGTGGCATCCTCTGGAGCAGGGGGCTGCTGCATAAGCGCCCAGGGAGCAGTTTGGGGTCTTGTGCAAGGAGTCTGCAGTCATGTGCCCCCGGGGATGGTCTTGAACTACGGTGGTAGGTAAGAACTTAACCTCTTGGCCACAGCTGCCCAAAAGGAATTGACCCGGCTGTTCCAATTCTTTTCGCACAGGCTATAGACGTAATGAAATCAAACTACACTGAAACACACTTGAAAAAAACTCACCGTCTTCATCCTCATCATCATCTGCTGGATTAATCACCACAGGTGGATGGGTAGGGCTTGGAACTGGTTCTTGGGTTTCTGTCTTTATGACTCCTCTCAACTGAGGATTAGTTGCAGTGGGGAGAGGAGTGGCTGGCAGCGGTGGTGGCTCTTCATGCTGCTCTTCCTCATTCTCGATTTGACCTGGGATAACGTTATTTGTCATTTTAGCTGAACTTCACAGGTGGGATTGAAATGCTCTTACACTTGCTAATGTAAAAGTATCTGGCAATACACTCACTTGTGTCCGGTGGAATAAGAATGCCATCAACATAACGTGGCTTTTCATGGAAAAAGGCACAGTGTGGTTTCTGGCAGCCGGCTGGATGGGTCTCCCAATAACATGGTATTTCCTTCCGTTTTTTCTGTATTAATGTAAGAGTTTACCATCAGTACGGTCTGATTATATTCCTACACACAATACAGTTGAGTCTTTTTCAATCATGCAGACAAAATGGGCTTGTCCGAAATTGCTGAAGATTGATTAAAATACCGTATTTTCACGACCATTCGGCGCACCGTGTTGTAGGGCGCAGTCTCAGTAACGGGTGCTATGTCTGTATTTTACACATACACAAAACGCACTGTATTATTGGGCGCAGCCAGGCGTGGTAAAACATACGCCAGTTTAAACATACGCCAGTTTAAACATACGGCATGCATGCACGCACGCTAAAAACACGTTAGTCAGAGTCACTCTCATTGCCATGTGGCTCCACAGAAATGATGCGCCGGCCACTTACACGCCCACCCTTCACTGATTGGCCGGCTGCTTTCCCGCACGTCTGGTCTCACTCGCGGGCCACTTACACGCCCACCCTTCACTGATTGGCCGGCTGCTTTCCCGCATGCCTGTTCACGCTCACTTCCGTCTTTTCTCTATATAAACAGCGTGTCGGCTCTCAGTCAGGCTTTGGAACTCGGCTCATACACTAGACGGTCTGCATTATAAGGCGTCCTGTCCATTTGGGAGAAAATGTAAGACTTTTAATGGCGCCGTATGGTCGTGAAAATACGGTAATAACAACAATAATATTAAGAAGAATACAACAGAACTCACTCTGAAAACCTCTTCACAACACAAATAATTGTGGAAAGGATGTTGGTCTACTCAAATGTAGGTGGAAAAACACTTCTCAGCCATATCTTTAGGGTTTATTTCTTAACAAAATAGTGGTTACCCAAAATAATCAAAATGCTTCAGAAACTAAAAAGGTAGGCTCAGAATGAACTACGTCATATCCGACCGACTAGTCATCCTTTTGTTGTTGCTAGATGTTATTTGGGGGCATGTCACCAACAATTTCCTTTGATTAAATGTTTGGCTCGCCTGATTCATTGTCTTATACAAGAGAGTACTTAGACATACAACTTCATTATGGACAAAAAAAAACAGGAGCTGGGACATAAATCCCATCTTTGCAAAGATAATTAATTATGCTTAGCTTTGATTACAATGTCAGAGAGAAAGTGCTGTGCGATATGGGCAAAATTTTACAATCCCGATATAGGCAGGGCTCCAGACTAACTTTTTGCACTGGTTGCACGAGTGCGCCCAACTTTTTTTCCTGCACAATGAACACACACATTTTGAAATAAAAGCAGGACCCTAAACACAACCTCACACGCATTTGTCACTGCACGGTGAACATTGTACTCTTTTCGGCAAGTACAAAATAACCATGCAAATAAAGATCATGTGAAATTTAAGTCTCTTGCATTTTCATTCTGCTGATTGTAATGTTTACAAGATTGAGAAAAACCAAAACAGAAAGCATGATTTAAATTGCAATGCATCGTCCAGCCCTAATGTATGCGCTGTGCGACTGTTGGTGGCCGGGATTGCCAAATAATGGCCCTTTCCGCCTCTTTGAGGCTCGTTTACTGTGTGATTAGCCGTGTTTTCTCCTTGTAGTTTAGTAAGAGTAAACCTGGCACTCTTGTACCCATTTCCCACTGAAACTAGCGGGTAGTAGTGATCCGTGGCGACATACAACCAATTGGCATATTGTCCCTTTCCCACTGACCAAAAAAAGCATGTTTAACTGTGGTTTTGCAGCAGTGGGAAAGGGGTATTGGAGAAAAATTAACTGCCATTCAAAAACCGGTCACTGGGCCCAGAATAAGCTTGTTCAGAAACGTTCACGAAGCCACAATACACAAAGTTCAGTTCACATTCACTCAAAATATGAACGAGTTAATGAACTTTAATTCATTAACCATGTTTAGGTATTAGACTGGTACGTGCCAACCATTCCCGATACGAACAGCGGAAAGCAGAGAAGTTGGGCGACTGTTCAATATAGACGTGCAGTTTTTGGTTGTGTGTATGTGTTAAATTTATCACATTCATTTAGGAAATGTGTACTCGCCATCCAATGGTACTAACGTTAGACGTTGGATTTTTTCTAATGTCCAGAAAGATCAGCGTTTTGCGCATTATGTTCAGTGATTTCTGTCACAAAATACGGATTATCCGTCACATTTGGCAGCTCTCTGTTTCTAATAGACCCTCATGGAGATCAGGTGGTCAAAACATCTCTCGATATGATATTGTACAGACATGCAAAATATGCAGTCATTGCTGGTTCATTAATTTTATTGTTTTTAAAGTGCTTCTTACTGTGATCTCCATGTGGCGAAACTTGCAGACATTCCGGAAGCAACGTCCCTCCTGCCAGAGATTGCAGACAGTCTCATTGCCCATCGCTGCTTCACAGTGCCTGAAAGGGCAGCCGTCTCCCTTGGGGGATAAATTAGAGACAATATTATGTGACTTTAGTGTAAGAATATCAGAATACCTGAATACTGAACACCAATATTGCTTACTTTTGTGCAGGTAGAATAGTAAAAGAAGTAGCAGTCATCTCCATTGTTAGGCATTGTGAGGCTGGTGTATGTTTTGATTGGCACCAATCTGGCTATTACTTTTGAACTCAGTAGCTGCTTCTTCCAAGCCAACAGGACTCCCTGAAAACAAACATCAGGTCATGGTACACTCTGTAATATACAGTAATTACAGATTTTCAAGACATGGATTCCTAAAATATGGACATTATACGATCTTGTCACAAATTAATCCTCATGATACGATGATTATCACAATATTGTGGGTAGTCGTCGATATTTAAAAAATGTCACGACACTCAAAAAAAAGTCACACTATCAAGAGAAAAGAAAAACACAATATTGTGTTTATGTACAAAAATAAGAGTGGTAACAAAAAATAAGCTTGCCCAGACATTTTAGTCATGTGTTGCAATTGGCGCAAAGTATCATGGTCTGTGTAGTTCATAATGCTGTTTGGCTGAAGCAGACGAAAAGGATTTTATTTATTTTTTGACAGGGTTATGTTGCTTTTAATATCGGAACATGATGAGAAGGACAACAATATTGTGACAAAATTAATATTGCAACATCACCGTTATCGTTACATTCCTATTACTAAACAGCAAAATGTTGACCACATAATATACTCAGTGAAAACAATATTTTTGTTTGCCTTGCATTTATCTGGTGCAAATTACCTGAGGTGGGCACAGGCAGCCTCTTCCTCTTTTGCAGGTTGATGATGGGGTGTCCTTGTTTCAGTATGAAGTCCTGGAGGAACACTTGATCCATGAGATAAGAGTGAAATGGGGGTGTGGATCGCCCAGGGCACTTATCGCTGGCGGATTGCTTAACTACACTGATGGTGGATTCAAGTCCTTTTCATGATCTTTTGTCTTTTTTTTTTTTAAGATTTAGTTTTTTAAATAATTTGTGGAACATGAACAATAAAAAAACTGCATCTTAGTTGGGGAGAGATATAAAAATGCTTAATCTCATGTTGCAAAAAGGGCACAGGTGCAGCCTGGAGGATGGCAAAAACAACTCTTCTTGGGCTGGATGAAATATCGCACACTTGGACAAATATGCATGATCAAAGAAGGGGAAACGGCCAGGTATTATCAACCAATGTTGAAAGGGGGGGAAAAAAAGTCTTCTGCCCAAGTATTCTCAAAGGAAGGTATGTTTTCCATTTCCAAGGATCACAGCATAGGACCAAAGGATGATTTAAACCTAAAAAAAATCAATCAAAAACACTCCCCACAGGACTGAAGGGGTTATTATTGCACACGTTTGAGAATTCTGACTATAGGGTACAACATCAATAAATAAATACTTATTTTGTCTATCCCAACACTTCACTTATTGTATTATGAAATCATAACATTCATATATTTCAGGTACCGGTAACTAATCCCATGTTTACCCTCTGAAATGTAGTTGACATTAACACGTTTTTGTCTGGTTTAGTTCCACTTTAAATAACATCAGAAAACATTCCAAATCAGGCATCAGTTGGCATGCACAAGTCTCTTTCAATATTCACTCCAGAAAGCCCTTTGATAAAATGCTGTCATATACTGTACAATTGCTAGTCAAGTTACAAAATCTTCTCAATCCACGATTCATGATGATCACTTACCACCACCAATGTCCAGGTTTTACTTATCCATTACTAAATAAATTTGTTATTTCACCTATCTTCTTGGCCCCCTTTTTTGAAGCAGACTCATAATTTGACATTTCTGAAATATCGTTACCTACAGTATATCCCAGGACTAAACAATGCAGTTTAGAAACGGAGAAGCTCTTGAAACACATTAGAAACCGGGAACGTTTAACCAAAGGAAGATTCTTACCTAATTGTTTGGTTAAATCCAGATGGCGACTTTAACGGCCACGATGTGTATGTTATAAAAAATAAAAATAAAAAATATATATAACTCACGTAAAAACGACGAAACCGAGGGATGATGAAAAGTCAATGTTATTGGTCGAATGATAGCTGAAGGCTAATTTTATATCATCAAAAAATTATCAGTTGTTGCTTGTTAGACACAATATCAATAAATTCATTATGAAAATGTAAAGTTCTTTCAACTTTAGCGTTGCACAATATTGGTTTGTTTGCGCTAGGAAACAGAGGCCTACTCACACATTTCTATCCACCCTTACACTCAATGTAGATATTTAAAAAATAAACCACCCAACACCAGCTATATGTCATAAAACAGATACAGCTATCAATTTTAAATCATAGAAATCGCGAGAATTACCAGTTTCTTGATTTGAAAAATGGTTTGAGGTTGACGTACTGTCGTACAATCTGAACTGCCGCGTTCAGCCACAGGCAAAATGGCGGCTGCCCTGTTTGTTTGTTTTTTTCCCTTTAACTTTATTCATAGATTTTTAAAACGGAAGCTACTTTGATGCTACAATGTATTATTTAAAATAAATTCACATAACAGAATACTGTAGTACCGTTTTGACAAAACGTCCATTTAGTGCTTCTCGGTCAGTCAATGGGACAGGAGTCTTTTTCGTCAATGGACGCTTCAGCTTCTTGTTTGCTTTCAAACTTAGCTTGTAGCAGACGTGTGCACAATTTCAACATGACGTCTTTGGTCCACTGGTGAAAGGACACTTAACCAATTCTCTCCTCTTTCATCCATAACTGCTTCAAACAACTATATGCAGAGAAGTGGTTAAGATAGCACGACTGTCTGTATCTTATGTGTCGAGTTGTATGATTTTGTCATTCTATGTTAATTGTTCTGTTGATGGTAGCGTGGGCACCTGCAGCTCTCTTGTAGTTGAGAGGAAAGCAATGTCATCTCTCCTGCACATACAGCACATTTGACAATAAAGTTAACTTGAACTTGAATGCATTCAAGTTAAGGTGACTTTGTGAGTGGCAACGTAAGATGGCCGGCGGTGGCTTCACTCCGTCAGATGACAAGTAAACGGCATCGTTCGTCTACCATTCATATATAAATCCGTGGCGTAAAGCCATTCAATGGCGTAAAATCATTGACAAATTATTTTATTCTGAAAGGCATAGACCGGATTACGTATATTCCAGTAGTGCGGTAACTGCAACGGCTTCAGTTTCCCATATATCAGCTGGCACCCTTATGCTCGTTTCGCTGTAGTGTCATAGATTTCGTTGAATGCAATTGTTTTAATTCAAACTTGGCAATTTTTTAAATCAGTTCTATCGATTTGACAAGTGGAGGTTACTCTTTCAAACTTTCTACCTGTTCCACGTCTCGATGGACTCTGTTCAGGTAGGTGATTTTCCTGTGTTACCACCACAGGTTGTCATCTGTCAAAAGGTAGCATGTTGCTAAAATATTTGGGCTAACAAGGCCAGGGCCAGTTAGCTTCAAAGTAACACGCAGGTGCAGCCAGGTAAGTGTTGTTATTTCACTGTAAGCTATTTCGCCCGATAGGTAACGTAAACAAATTTGCTTGTTTGTTCGTCATATTACTAATTTGTCAAATGTCCACAGACTACGGTGTCCGGATTTTCTCTGGACCTGGGACCATTGAAAGAACCACTTGGATTCATTCGTGTGCTAGAATGGGTACGTAAAAGTAACCTAATTGTTCTAGATTTCTTGAGCGTGGTGGATGTGAAAAGACTTTGAAACCAACTTCGCAGGTTGCTATTTCCACAATTAATTTTTCAATATTGACGTGCATGATGTTTACGCCATAGCTTTCAGTTGAATGAGAAGTCTTAATTGTCTTTGGTAACAATGTCTATGATAACAAAACGTCCTGTGTGTACCATTGTTACATACACATACACACACGCACACGAACCTGTATCAACTGCAGTTTGCTGCCAAACAACTAACCGGGCTGCGTTATACTCTAATCAGAGGGCTTATACATCGTATTTTGATTATGAAGTGAATACAATTCATTGTATTAGTCCACCCTAATGTCGTTTGTGAGCCCCTAATAAGATATCCTTTATTTGTCCCACACTGGGGAAATTTACAGTCTACACCAGCAAGATTGTAGGTAGAAAGAAGAAAAACAAAGTGTTTGCAATATAGATATAGATAGATAAGGTGGCTGTGCTATTTACAATTGTTTTTCACGTCATTTTATTTTTTTATTCAGCAGCCTGACAGCAGTTGGTAGGAACGAGCGGCGGTATCTGTTAATACTGTTTCATCGTGGTCGGATCAAGAATATGAATGGATTAGTGTTTATTTTTTATTTGTAAATAGTTTCCCATGGCAACAAAGTCAAATTTTTCACCACAGTCGAAACTGAATCCGAAATTTGAAACAGATTGGCACTAAGAAAAAATAAAGCAGCTGCATGTGCTTACCAGGAGCTCTGATAAATTTGGCAAGTCAAACTCTGAATATCTACAAACAATATTGAGCGTACTGAGTAACCCGATAGCGTTCAGTAGTAAAAAAGGAAATCATTTGAGGAATGCCCTATCCATTTGACCGCTAATAATGGAAACGTATAATGTTTCTGATGCAGTGTGCTCATGTCTTTGCTACAGTGTAATGTAGAACTGTATGAATGGTGTAGAGAAGCAACCAGAACTTGCAAAGCACTTAGCACAAACAGAGCCTGTATTTTCTCTTCATAATTAATTGTTAACTGTATACAAATCCACTTGAGTCCATACGCAGGCTAAGTTCATACTGTGGGGAATGATGCGCAGTTCCAGTTTTTGGGTTTTTTATATAATAATAATAATAATAAATTTTATTTATAAGCGCCTTTTTTTGGATACTTTTATGTAGTCATTCAAGTTATAAAAATAAATGTGTCTTCTAAAATGTTTGGAATATGTCGGTTAAGTGACACTAGTATACACAAAACACAATGTTGATTGACACGCATTCCCAGAAAACAAATCATGTGGCGCAGGCTTTACAGAAGTAAATATGGTCCAGCAGGCAGCATGTCAGTCTCAGTTCTGAACCATATGTGGCAATTTCAAGGATTTTGTGCTTGAATTGACCAGTCCCCCCATTGACACTGTTCTAAGGTATCTGGTTTTCACAGTTGGTTTCTGCTCCTTCATCCGCAATTTTTTTTCCTTTTAATGACATCAAGGTAGTGAGTTTACACTTCAGTTGCATCGGATACATATCCGATTTATATCCATTTACAGACGTTGCGTGAGTCGGATTTATATATATATATATATATTAGAGCTGTCAAACGATTAAAATATTTAATCTAATTAAAAACTCAACTGTCATAATTAACTCAAATTAACTAAAAATTAATCATGATTACTCACGCATTTTTTATCGTTTCTGAATTTCCTTTTGTATTTTTTGTCCTATTTTCCCCCATTTTAATGCTCTCATCAACATGGAATCATGAATCAGTTTTCTATGTGCAAAATGCAAATATTTACTGAAATAATTTCGATTTTCAATTTTACATGAACATTTTTCACTTGGAGCAGTTATTCACACATTATCTCTCACACAATATTACTGTCCATCAACAACAGTGAAAAAAATATTTTGTCACACAACAGCTGCTTGAACAGCTCTTTTTATGGAATCAAAACAGCGCAATATAAAGTGCACATCTAAGGTAAACTAGTACTCAGCCTATAATTTTTCACGGCCCCCTGAATAGGGATTGTCGGTCAGCATGGAAGGATCTCTCGTTCTGTACTTTTTTGATCATTTATTGGAGCACTTTGCAGCAGAAGTAGTAGTAGTAGTAGTTGTAACAGAAGTATCAGGAGCAGGTAATAACCTAAACTACACATAAATGCAGTAAAAAATTAATATATCTATCTTTCTGCATCACAATGTAAATATGTATATAATTGACATTAATTAATACCTTTATTTAACAATACGTTTAATAAATAATGTAATCAACCCTGATTTCACTATGTATCATTATCGTCATCATTATTCATTGTTTTTAACGTAAGAAACCATACAACACAAACATAAAGTCGAATCGAACAAAAGAACTACAAGTCCCAATACTCAAACCCGGAAGTGGAGCGCCGGCATGATTAACCCAAGCTGAAACGCAATTTACTTCGTTTAAACGTCAGATTGCAGACAAACAAACATGACAAATATGCAAAAATGACCTAAATAAAGACACCCCTGTTCTAGCAACATTTTAGCCCACGCTGTTTGCTTTGAGGGGCGGCCCGGTAGTCCAGTGGTTACCACGTCGGCTTCACAGTGCAGGGGTACCGGGTTCGATTCCAGCTCCGGCCTCCCTGTGTGGAGTTTGCATGTTCTCCCCGGGCTTGCGTGGGTTTTCTCCGGGTGCTCCGGTTTCCTCCCACATTCCAAAGACATGCATGGCAGGCTGATTGAGCACTCTAAATCGTCCCTAGGTGTGAGTGTGAGCGTGGATGGTTGTTCGTCTCTGTGTGCCCTGTGATTGGCTGGCGACCGATTCAGGGTGTCCCCCGCCTACTGCCCAGAGACAGCTGGGATAGCCTCCAGCACCCCCCGCGACCCTAGTGAGGATCAAGCGGTTCAGAAGATGAATGAATGAATGAATGAATGTTTGCTTTGAAATGATCCATAGCTGTCTGTCTGAGACGAGGAGGCGGAGTACTGCTGTGTGCTTGGCCATTAAGTGGTATTTCAGACTCGACGTGCTAAGATGATAGCTCAGTTTACGACTGCAAAAAATACAGGTAACTTTGGTCTTGTCATTGGAACAATCTGGCAACTTTTTAAAAGTAAACTTTCCATTCATAAACTATTTAAGTATCCGTTTTCGGTGTCTCGCGCTGCCGTGGCTGGCAAAACAAACGTGTGTGGACCTGTGCAGAGCGATTGATGTTTTGTTTCTGGTTTATTTATAGAGCAACGTAACATCCGCTGTGTCGTCTGCCGCGTTAATCTCGCGAGAAAATTTTTGATCGCGATAAAATTCATTTAAATTAATGCCAATAAAACGCAGCTAAACTATATATATATATATATATATATATATATATATATATATATATATATATATATTTATATATATATATATATATATATATATAAAATCTCATCTTTAAATTAATTAATATATTGTAAATGTTTTTGAACACTCCCAAAACGTTGTATGACACGTATATAAAATAGTATTCTATTGTAGTTTAAAGCTGCCCTGCCCCATTAAAAACACGTCGGTTTTGTAGTTTTATGACCTTGTGGCATGACTTAACCCATGGTGATAGACTTTTTAGCACATCAGCCTCACAGTGCAGAGGTGCAAGGTTTGTGGAGTTTGCATGTTCTCCCCGAGCCTGTGTGTGTTTTCTCCGGGTACTTCGGTTTCCTCCCGCATTCCAAGAACATGCATGGCATGGCAAGAGAGACAGCTCTAAATTGTCCCTAGGTGTGAGTGTGAATGATTGTTTGTCTCCATCTGTGTGCCCTGCGATTGGCTGGCAACCAGTTCAGGATATACCGAGCCTATTGCCCGAAGTCAACTGGGATAGGCTCCAGCACACCCACAACCCTCGTGAGGAGAAGCAAATTGCGAATTGGAAAATGGATGGATGTACAGTATTCTAGTGGTCTCTATGTACTATGGCTGTGCCTTTTTGAGCCGAGGCCTGGTGGTGTGGCACGTGATGCCAGCGGGTCTGCTTGTGAGTGTCTTGGCGTGTACTGTGGCCGACAAAAACTCAGCACGGGTGTGGTTATGTGATTGTGTTTTGTTGTTCCTAGTTCAGTAAATGGCTGAAAAGTGGGCTGGCGACTATGGCTCTTCTTTTCCACATGCAAGAGCATCACATTCTACAGGAATAACCCATAAAAAAGATCACTGAGAAAATCTATGAATGAGCAGGTGCCCAAAAAATGTACCGGTACCCTAATATTATGTGAAACTCTGGATCTCTATTTCTCCATGAATAGATCATGGAATATGATTGGTTCTTCTTTGTCACAACAAAAGATAAACAGTCTTAAATTAGTACCACACAAATCATTATTTTTTTGAGGGGACACAAACTAAACATTCACAGTAGCTAATTAAAAATTCCATCATCCCGTAGGTAAATAACTCCTTCAAGAGCTAATAGTAGTCAGGAGTGAGCCAACCAATAACCCAATCAATGTGATGAATCGTGTTGGTTAAAGCTGCCCTGCCCCATTAAAAACACGTCGGTTTTGTAGTTTTATGACCTTGTGGCATGACTTAACCCATGCATTGGGTATGCGTTGTGCATAAGACCAGGGTAATTTAAACCATCTCTCTTTTGTCCCTCCCTAATTCACCCAGCTTGACCCCTCCAAGAGGATCAGCTGTCCCAGCCTCTATTTTCCCACTCCATCCACCTCTCCCTCATTGCCCTCCCTTCATGGACATGGAAGTTATATCATATTAATACATGTCTGTACTGAATGAAACTCCTCATTTCTTCAAATATGGAAGGAATTATTTATTCAATGCAATAACATAGTATTCATTTTTATTTCAGTGTGGGACGTAGAACATGAAAAAAAAAAACATTTTAAAAAGAGAATTTTCTTGGGGTCCCTAAGAACACGGACATAGATTGGAAACATTTCAGTGACACATTATATTAAAAGGTTTTGTTTATGCTGCTGGTCATGCACTGTGCCATTGCATTTTGATGTACACTCTATTGGAGCTTACATTTATTATGTTGCAGTTTGGGGTGTAATGAAAACCAATTTGAATCAGAAAATCAGTTTTGATTTAACCAAGCAAAATCTAATCCTTCCACTATAATTGTACCATCCTTGAATTGTATCACACCCCGTTTATTGAGGGGCATATCAAATTGTCTTTTAGTCGAGAGATGCACACACCTGACACGGATGACAAAAGCTCCAAATACACTTCTTTTGTCTTTCATAAGTCTTCTATATACTGTACTGACAATTTAGTTCACATTGTTCACATCTTCTTTCAACAACAACAAAAATAGTCATTGCATCATAGCGTCTTGAAGTGAGCCGTACCATATTGGATTGAACCGCTTAATTTAACTGAATGAAACTGTTGCACTTGTAAATGTACCATCTTTGAATCGTATTGTTCCCCTTTTTTTTCTTTTTTGAGTGATACACAGTCCTAGTTTTTATGCATGCATCCATCCATCCATCCATTTCCAAATCCGCTTATCCTCACAAGGGTCGCGGGCGTGCTGAAGCCGATCCCAGCTGTCTTCGAGCAGCAGGTGGGGGACACCCTGACCTGGTTACCAGCCAAGCGCAGGGCACATATAGACGAACAACCATCTGGGCTCACACTCACACCGAGGGACAATTTAGAGTGTTCCATTAACCTGCCATGAATGTTTTTGGAATGTGGGAGGAAACTGGATTACCCGGAGAAAACCCACGCAGGCACGGGGAGATCATGCCAAGTCCACACAGGAAGGCCAGAGCCAGAATCTAACCCTGCATCTCTGCACTGTGAGGCCGACGTGCTAACCAGTTGACCATTGGGCCGCCCTCCTAGTTTCTATGCAACAAAAATACCGGGTACACAAATAATTTAGATACAGTAGTTTGAAGGAGGAGCTCAACTTGCCCTACCCATATTGCTCAATTTACCCCATGGCTACCATGTTGAATTATCTACCACAGCTAATATGGTACAGTTTGATGCTAGCTTTAGCACCCAATCTTTCACATTTATAGATGTCCTAATTGTTTATGAAACAAATTTAAGACGAATTACTTTGGAATGTGCACACTCATTATGGGCATTATAGAGTAAATTCACTTTCAGGAGTAAAAAAGATTTTCGGAGAGGCCATATATGTCTGACTTCTGCCATGTGGCTCTTACCTTCACAGGTTCCACAAAATAGTCTTCCCATAAATATATTGCACTATTCCTACTCCTTATGACTGATTGTCTTGTAAAGATGACTGCATGAGCGCAGAAAGTTTAATGAGGTTAAGAAAAGAGCTACAAGATCAGCTAAAGACAAAGAAATGTCTGGCACATGCTAACTTCCCTGGCTAGAAATCTATGATAAATTGAACATAATGTAGGACACCATGTCACAATGATGAAGTAAAACCGAAAATCTTAAAAAGACTGTTCGTGTCATTTTTGGGTGGACAAGCAGGACTTTTAATTCCGGGGACACAATGAAAGCGCCGGATCCAAAAACAGCAGAAATTACATGGAGATTCTTTGTCTCATTGCTTAGAGCAACACGGATTTACCTTACCACTAATAAAGTGTTTAGTGGGATGTAGAGTAAAATACAAAACCACATGTTGAGATCTGAAAAATTAAATATTTTAAAACAAATCTCCCAGTGATCACGGTATTTATTTATTTTTTGTTGAAATGCACTGCTACAAATTATTATGCATAGTACGTACTCTTTCCACACATTTTGTAGTTTGAAAAGAACTGGAAAGGCGGTTGTATTTGCTAAACCCAAAAGCTATTTCAATCAAAAACATCTTAACAGGTCAAGTTAGATTTGAACATCAGGCATCTTATTTGATAGCGTGCATTCATTGAACTTGTGTTTATACCGACTGAGCGAAGCCCTTATTAAATTTTTTAAATAAAAAAAACACCCAAACGTATTTTCACGTTTTGATGTTTTTTATGTGTTTAGCAGTGCCTGAGTGGATGATAGAGACCCAATACTAATATACCAGTCACAGCAAATCATGCAAAATTAAATTCTCAGGTATTCTTTGCTTTCTTTCAGTTTCTTCTCTTTCAGTTATGTGAACGTAAGCTAATTTGTAATTCACTCTATGTTTAAAGGAAGTGAATATGCTTTAAATTCCGCTTTGAGGTCTTTTTCATTCACGGACCACGGATAAACGAAGGTATCATACTTTTTTATGCATTGTAAATTGTGTTCATAAAAATCAAAATGGCCATATTTGATATTCTGATCATTGGTAAATGGGCTGTCACTTATATCCTGCTTTTATATCTCGGGTACTCAAAGCACTCTATAACACTGTTTTCTCATTCACCTACTGATGACACAGCATCAGAAGCAACTCGGGTATCAGTATCTTGCTAAAGGACACGTCCACATAGTTACAATTGGGGGATCGAATGCCAAACCTCTGGATTGGGACACAACCACTCTATCACTGAGCTATGCCGCCATGAGTTCAATGTTTTTTTTGTTTGTTTTTTTAATGGGAAAATGTGATTTATAAAATAAATGCAAGGAAAAACACTTGTTTTCTTGCTGAAATCCATCATGTGACCCGAATCATGAGTATTTTATCCACGCCAATATGACATTATCACTTCTTATTTTGTGGATTTTATGTGATATTATACATCTGTGACCGTTAATGTTAAAAGATGAATCAGTGATCTGTGATTTGTTCCCCCTCTTCATTTATCATCAAAGTTGAATGTTTTATTATTTTTAACATAGAATGTTTAACTTCTGCTTGTACTCAATGACAGTTAAAGTTAAATTGTTACTCAAAAGCATGGCCTGTGCAAGGTTTTATGATGGTGAGGGTTTGGACTGTGGAACAAATTGATAAGAAATCAGAGTTAGACTATTGTCATGCAACGTAGAGTGTTTTTAAGGTTCCATTGTAGTTCAGAGCAACTGCTCTCAATTTCTTCCTTAAATGTCCTACCTTGACAAAAGATGTTTTGTTTTGTGACTTTAATTTTGTTTCAAATTGAATGGCTTTCTATTCTTAATTTTATTCTTTATCTCAGTTACCTTCATAACTTGAAGTATAGTTTTAGTGCCTTATCCAGTCAGCCCAATTACTTGACCCAGCACCCAATTATAGCCCACATAACATGGCGATGACAGACTACATCACGACCCAGCACTTGTAGTTTGAGATGCGCCAATACCCCGCTTGCTATTTCCTTCTAAAAGCAGAAGACCAAGGATAAGACATTTACTGTTTTGGCGACAGAAGAAGTTCTATTTAAAGGGATTACTCTGTTTACAACAAAGTTCCATTTCTGCGAGGGATGCCTCAATACCAATACCAATCAATTTTTCATATCCGATACTGCAGCCTTGAGGATCAACCGATACCATCCTATATCGATCTGTTTCTTTTTGTCACTGTAAAAGTTATTGATTGGAAAAAAAATAGGATGTCATTTGCTTTTTGAAAATACCACATTCACTGTACAATTATTCTGGTCCCCAAATGAAAGAAGGAAAACGCTATGGCGACAGCTCTGTGTCAGTTTCTGCTCACGTGACGAAAACACAGGCACATGGCAACCATGGCAACAGCTTGTCTGTGCTATCGCATGTCGTGCAAAGTGGAGTTGAAGATGTTTAATATCTAGTTTGGGCTCATGGATTGGATTGGACTGGTTTGACTAAAAATAATCCCAGTGACTGGAGCGGACTTGACACTGATGCATTGGATCGGTTCAGACCATCCCTCATGGTGACGATCTAATCTGAATTTGTACTCTAACGTCGAAACGTACCAGAGCTAATGTAGTTGTAAAGTCATAATCACACTAATATTACCCTTCTTTGCCGTGTGCCCAAGTATTCTCTCACACCAATGTGCAAACAAGTTAATTGGGTGCCTTTTTTTTAACCTCAAGATTCCTATCTAACCAACAGTCATTCTAAATGAAGCACAAACTGGCATCCCATGGACAAACAGCACTTTCATTTACTTTTTTCCAACTAATTTATTTTTATAAATTATAAATGTTATTTATTTATAAAAAAATAATTTATCAATTTTATTTTTATGAGGTTTACTATTTGGATTGAATAACTTGGGAAACAAGTCAAATACTGTGCTGTACTTGTATTGTTAGTTTTGTTCATTTTCTATCTATCTCCAACCTCCACTGAGTGTGTGATTGAGTTGGACTTCTGCTTTATCGTTCATGCACTCTCGATCTTATTGTTCAATCGTTTGCACTACTTGCAATTTGTTTTCTGTTAAATCAATCGTTGAACACACTTCTATTCTCTGCCAGGATTACAAAAAAAGACCCTAAAGTGGTTGTGCAAAACGAACAAAAACATGTGAATATGTTTCATTTTCTTGAATGAGGATTATAAAACTGTATGCCACAGCCTTTTAACGAGGACAAAAGCAATTTTACAGGGTAGGAATACGGCTGGCTATTTTTGCTATCATGACATATTGGGTAAAAAAAAAAAAAGGTTGAGCGGAATGCTGGAGTCTGACTGCAGAAGGCAGGGTGCGATGTGACACTGGACTCGCTCAAGGAATCCCTGCCCTGGCGACCGGGTTTATTTGCGGTTCTGTTAGTCTGGGTGGGGTGGGTCAAACAAGGCTGAGATGAAAGCTGAGAAATCGTCTGCAGTTCCAGAGATATTTGAAAGTTGAAACCCATTCCTGAAAATCCACCGAGCAGGAAGCTCAAATGCTGCGCTGTTTTGACTTTATCCGTGTTTTGCCACTTGAAGGCAAGCAACGTCTGAAAAGGATGTAGATGAATTACGGATTTGTAGCATTGTTTTTGTGTAAAAATGACCAATGGACACTTATTGATCAAATTCATTTTGAAAACAAGAGTTTACCCCTGCTGGTCATTATTGAAGAAAGCAATTTTAAGCATCGACTTTGACTTCAGTCTTTTTGGTTTTTACGCTTACAACACATGCTAACAGGCAATTTCAATACAAGGACATCAGTGTAATCAATATTTT
Organism: Hippocampus mohnikei; assembly: GCA_026261675.1. Taxonomy (NCBI): domain Eukaryota; kingdom Metazoa; phylum Chordata; class Actinopteri; order Syngnathiformes; family Syngnathidae; genus Hippocampus; species Hippocampus mohnikei. The sequence continues at coordinate 628,909 of JAKGUB010000334.1, read as the reverse complement.
TTCTTCAACTTCACAGATTCCCATACTTTTTGAAAAAAGTACAGTATATGTTTTTATCATGTACAAGTCAAGTGAATGCTTAACAACCACAGCATATGATTACATTCAGCTGACATTGGTGCAGGCAGCGGGGTCCAGTTCCCCCTCAGTGAGTTGCGACCGACTGTCTGTCACCTGAAGTGTGTTGAGATATGTACCAACTCAACTGTGACACTGGCGTGACTACGCCGAATGGGGGGAGGCAGATGAAACACACAAGATATTCATTGACTATAACTTGCAAACTTGTACGCTACCTGCCCTGGTGTGGGATAGTCTTTTTGCAAAGTCAGTTCATGCCCACTGTTAGGAAGTGAATCACTTGCCTTTCTTCCTGCTAGTGTCTGTGCTCCGTCAGCATAGTTGAAGACATAGCTTGTATCCCCTTTGCTGACATGCATTGTTATATTAAAAAGAGGTCAAACAAAAACAGTGGAATGTAACAGCCATTAAAACACTTGAGGAACAATGCTTACCATATGTGACAATACTCTCTCTTGATTTGATGGACTTTTGCAATGAAGAAATTAGCGCCGTGTTTCGTAAAATTCAGTTGAGACCCCCCCCCCCACCCCCCCAAAAAACGTCCTAGTCACTCGAGTACATTTTAACATAATCAGTGAGAATTTTACAGTTTACCCCCAGCGAGTCCCAGGGACTCGCTGATCAGAAAAATATGAGTCCCATTATGCATTTAGAAAGTCCCAAATTTTGAATTCTGAAATGGTCTACTTATACAATTGCATATGATAATAACACAAACAACAACATATACATACAATTATAAAGAAATTCTGCAAAAATTTAAATAATTCAGTAGCAGGCCTGAGGATTTTGGAAATTCACGGTAACGGTTTTTCGGTTCCGTCAGATTACCCAATGGGAAACCATGGTAACTAATTTTTGGGTTCCGTAAACGTTCATCATGGTAACCCGTTTTTCTATTTTGACTGATATTCATAATCAAGAATTCTGAAACTCAAAAGTATAATGTTTTAAGGGTAAATGTTTGGAAACTATGCATTAACAATGAACGTTACATCAGCAGCTGTGTACTCCAGGTTTATTCAACAAAATAAATGGATCAAAATATGTTGTACTCATATGGCATCATGAATACAGCATACCACAAAATCGGAGTATTTTTTTCCAATCTCACACTGCAAAGATTAATTTACTGGTAATCATTAATACAGGTAAGTATTGATGTGGCTTGACATCCTCTTCCCAAGACGATGCATGTGTAATCTACTATCAATTTGACGAAAGAATCTACCACATGTCATCGTTAGTTCTACCACAGTTAACATTAGCATTACTACACCTTGCCTCCCGTCGAATCTCGCTCTCGTGTTCTGTGCATACGTTACAGGTGAGTTTAGTGATACGCCCTTTGGACGATTCATACGAAAAATCAGACTGGCATTCCCATTTCTTAAATGTCGTAAATATACATTCTTGAAAAGATAGATACATCCTCAAAGTTGGAGCATAAAGGGAACGCCAATGTCAAAATGTGCGTATTTTTAGCACTTTTGTTACAAAAAAAAGATTTCAAATAATACAGGCAGTTCTGAAAAACTTATCGCATGTTGTTTTCGGATTCAGCGACATCACAATACGTACCCTAAAAATTGAAATGTTTTTGGAACCAAAATTTCATTGACCAGTGTCATGAAAGTGAATAAATTAAATGAATAAAGATTCAAAGCATGCCAATAAAGTTTAATTCATTAATTCATTTTCTGAACCGCTTTATCCTCACTAGAGTCGGGGGGGGGGGCTGGAGCCTATCCCAGCTGTCTTCGGACAGTAAGCGGGGGACACCCTGAACCGGTTGCCAGCCAATCGCAGGGCACACAGAAACGAACAACCATTTGTGCTCACACTCACACCTAGGGACAATTTGGAGTGTTCAATCAGTTTGCCATGCATGTTTTTGGAATGTGGGAGGACACCGGAGTACCCGGAGAAAACCCACGCAAGCACGTCAGGGAGAACATGCAAACTCCACACAGGAAGGCCGGAGCTGGAATTGAACCGGTACCTCCGCACTGAAGTCGATGTGCTAATCACTCGTCTACCGGGCCACCCCAATAAAATTTAAATGCTTTTCAATCCACGTTAAAAAAGTGCTTTTTTCCCCGCCATAACTATGATTACAGTCTTTCAAACAATTTTAAATTGTTGTTTGCTAAAATTTTGTTCCTGCACCGTATGCTCTTTTCATGAATTTTAGTAAGCTACTCTTTATCACTTTACCTTGCTTTTAAATGTCTTTATTTTGTTTTTAAATTCTTTTAATTTTTTTCTTTTAATGATCTGAACCACGTTGAGCCATGTTGTCTATGAAATGCACAATATATAAAAAAATGAAAAATGAAAAATTAGGGTTTTTTTTTTTATTATGCACTTTACATTTGGAGACAAATCTCAAAGTGTAGAGAATAGAGAGCCGTAACAGAATGACAACAAAATCAAACAAATAAATGGAACAAATTATAAAAGGACACCAGTCAACCGATAAAATAAAGAAAAGACTGTAAAACGTCTCTTGTGGCCGTAAAAAAATTATGACTAACAGCTCAGTTTTGGGCAACATAAGTGTAGGAGTATAGTAACGTGGACTGCTTGTCAGCTCTCATGGATGAAGGCAGAGGGCAGCTATCTTTTGCCTCTGACTGATAATTTCTTTTTTAAATGAAAATGCCGTTATCAGTAAAACACCAGAAATTATGAAGGGAGTGTACAGTAGTGGGAGGTGAGAGTGTAGCCAGACAGCAAAGGTTGGTGGTGTGTAGAATGACTCTTGTGGTGAGGAAGATGAAGAGAGCAAAAGCAGAGCAGAGGACAAAATGGTGGAAACTGAAAAGGGAAGAGTTGAGACAAGCACTGGATGGTCAGGAACTGCTTGCGGACGACTGGACAACCATAACTAATGTGATCAGGGAGACAGGTAGGAAAGTACGTGGTGTATCATCTGGAAGGAAAGTAGATAAGGAGACTTTGTGGTGGAATGAGGAGTGACTTGTACGCTAGGCTGGACAGCAAGGAGGGAGAGACTGATCTATACAGGTTGGCGAGACAGAGACATTGATGGTCAGGACGTGCAGAGGGTTAGGGTGATTAAGGATAGAGATGGAAATGTATTGACAGGTGCCAATAGTGTGATGGGAAGATGGAAAGAGTACTTTGAAGAGTCGATTAATGAGAAAATGAGAGAACAAAGAGAAGATGTGACTGTTGCGGAACTGGAAGTAGCAAAGATTAGCAAGGATGACGTGAGGAGGACACTGAAGAGGATGAAGAGTGGAAAGGCACTCGAACCTGATGATTTACCCCTGTGGGTATGGAAGTGTCTAGGAGAGGTGGCAGGGGAGTTTCTACGAAGAAATAAAGTTTTTGAGCCATACAATGAAACTATGGGAAAGAGTGGTTGAAGCTAGACTAAGAGCAGAAGTGAGCATTTGTGAGCAGCCGTATGGTTTCATGCCCAAAAAAAAAAAAAAAAAAGGAGTATGAAAGATGCAGTGTTTGTTTTAAGGATGTTGATAGAGAAGTACAGAGAAGGTCAGAGGGAGCTGCATTGTGTCGTTGTAGACCTGGAGAAAGCGTATGACAGGGTGCCCAGAAATCAAATGTGGTATTGTATGAGGAAGTCCAGGGTGACAGAGAAGTATGCGAGAGTGGTGCAGGACATGTATGATAACTGTAAGACAGTAGTGTGCTGTAGGTGTGACTGAGGAATCCATGGTGAAAGTGGGACTTACCAGGGGTCAGCTCTGAGCCCCTTCTTATTCGCTATGGTGATGGACAGGCTGACAGATGAAGTTAGACAGGAATCTCCATGGACTATGATGTTTGCAGATGACATTGTGATCTGTAGTGAGAGCAGGGAACAGGTGGAGGAGAAACTAGAGAGGTGGAGGTTTGCCCTGGAAAGGAGAGGAATGAAGGTCAGTCGCAGCAAGACCGCGTACGGTATGTGTGTGAATGAGAGGGACCCAAGTACAAGAGTTAGGTTCCAGAGAGAAGAGATAAAGAACGTGGAGGATTTTAAGTACAGTATTTTCACAACCATTCGGCGCACCGTGTTGTAGGGCGCAGTCTCAGTAACGGTTGCTATTTCTGTATTTTACACATACACAAAACGCACTGTATTATTGGGCGCAGCCAGGCGTGGTAAAACATACGCCAGTTTAAACATACGCCAGTTTAAACATACGGCATGCATGCACGCACGCTAAAAACACGTTAGCTTGAAGCATAGCATAGCATGCTAAGACATGCTAAAAACACGTTTTTAAAAAGGCAACGGAAGCAAAACTGAGATCGGTTGTACTTTTTTTTAGCCATCTTACAATGTACTCACGTTATTCGATCAATCACCCAGAAATCCATCAAAGTCCTCATCTTCTGTATCCGAATTGTACAATTGTGCAAGTACTGTATCGGTAGTCCATAAAAAAGCGCCGGGTTCCCTCTCGTTGTCAGAGTCACTCTCATTGCCATGTGGCTCCACAGAAATGATGCGCGGCCACGTACACGCCCACCCTTCACTGATTGGCCGGCTGCTTTCCCGCACGCCTGGTCTCACTCGCGGCCACTTACATGCCCACCCTTCACTGATTGGCGGGCTGCTTTCCCGCATGCCTGGCCTCACTCACATCCTCACTCACGGCCACTTACACGCCCACCCTTCACTGATTGGCCGGCTGCTTTCCCACATGCCTGGTCTCACTCGCGGCCACTTACACGGCCACCCTTCACTGATTGGCTGGCTGCTTTCCCGCATGCCTGTTCACGCTCACTTCCGCCTTTTCTCTATATAAACAGCGTGTCGGCTCTCAGTCAGGATTTGGAACTCGGCTCATACACTAGACGCTCCGCATTATAAGGCGTCCTGTCCATCTTGGAGAAAATTTAAGACTTTTAATGGCGCCTTATGGTCGTGAAAATTCGGTACTTGGGGTCTACTGTCCAGAGTAATGGAGAGTGTGGAAAAGAGGTGTACAGGCAGCTTTGAACGGCTGGAGAGAAGTGTCAGGTGTGATAGAAGAATTTCAGCTAAGATGAAAGGAAAGGTGTTTAAATCTGTGGTGAGACCAGCCATGCTGTTTGGACTGGAGACAGTGCCACTGAAGAAAAAACAGGAGGCAGAACTGGAAGTAGCAGAAATGAAGATGTTGAGGTTCTCTTTGGGAGTGACCAGGTTGGATAGGATCAGGAATGAGTACATCAGAGGGACAACTCATGTCAGAGGTTTTGGAGAGAAAGTCAGAGAGGCCAGACTGAGAGGGTTTGGACATGTCCAGAGGAGAGGGAATGAATATATTGGTAGAAGGATACTAAGTCTTAAACTGCCAGGCAGAAGGACGAAAGGAAGAGACCTTGGAGAAATCAATGCACTCAAGGTAGTCAGTGGCAACACAGAAAAAGTGGGAAAATTTTAACCTAGCAGATTTAGATTTGAATGAAACTCAGTGTACTTGTGGAGAGTGATTTTAGGTCAATTGGATTTTAGGTCAATTGGAGCAGGGAGCTCCGGCCTGCCGAATTATTGAAATTTCCAGCAAAAAGGGGCATCACCGCCTTCCTTTGATCCCTGACCAGTGATCTACTCGCTCAGTCTTCCCAAAACAGGTATTGTTGGAAAGGGAATTCAACACGGATTCCAAATGTGCAATCATTTAGATTAAGATCGGTGCATATTTTAGTCACTTGACCTTTTGACAATAATTTGACCTTGTGGATCACATGACCTTAACATTTTTCATGAAATATAATTTCTCACATTTTTCATGAAATGTAATCTTTCAATTCTCTAAAACTGTGGTCCCCAACTACCGGTCCACGGCCCATTTCGTCCCGGGCTACACAGAGCCAGACCAAGATTTGTTTTTGTTTTTTATTTTTGCTAAGCGTTAATCAATCCCCCGCCACCTACCCCATCGATTACCTTCCACAGGGCAATATATAAATAGGGCTGGGTGATTATGTGATCAAGAGTCATGATAGTACATGACCAGCGGTGAGCCGTGAGCATATTTATACCATCAGACGTGGCGGAAATGTGTGCGATTCTAGCTAATCGGAGTCCCCATTCTAACATTGTTTGCAAGTTGACATATACAGAATCCGCTAATAAATGAAAGAAGAAGCAGGACACAGAAAGTAATCATAACAAATTGAAGAAATGTACATCTAAACGAGCAGCTGATGGGTAGCCATGACTTCGGAAGATTAAGCTATTTTGACAAGAGAAGTTCCTCCCCTGGCGCTATCTACAGAGGGAAGTGGAGGAAGAAGCTCTTGTGCATGCTATTCTGACAAAAACAAGTCAATAAGAGCAACAGATTGAATTATTTGAACAAGTGGCACCCAAGAGATCAAGTGGAAAGCATGAAAACCTGGCGCCGTTAGTTGTTGACCAATCAGGAAAGGCCACTCCTTATTATCTGCAGAGATTCTGTTCGACTTAACTCAACTGTATTTATAGAGCATTTAAAAAATACCACCGCTGTATACAAAGTACTGTCCATGGAGCAAAAATCATTCAAACAACAACAAACAAATTAAAAACAAAGAGAGTAGAAAGCACAAAAACAGTGAAACTCATGCAGCGTGAAAAGCCAAACAATGAAAATTAGTTTTAAAGATGGGTAGCGAGGGGGCTTGCCTAACGTTCAGTGGGAGAGACCAGCAACGGAAAAGACTCAATCCCCCCTTACCCTCCGCCTTGTTCTTGGTGCCTCTAATCGTGTTTGGTCCGCAGACCTAAGCCAACGGGCAGGTGCTTAGGGACGGAGGACCCCTTCACTGACAAATTCTTCTTCCGGTGCATGATACAACGTAATGAGGAACCGAAAATGTAAAATGCAAATGATTCAGAGAAAATATGTATGTTAGTCCCATTCCAACCCATTCTTGAGATTGGATGTCCAATCCTAAAGCCTCTATCTATCTGACTCTCACAAATGCCTCATGTATTACCAGCCAAAATGGCAGGTACGTTTTTATAAACACCTGCCAAAATGTATTTTAACCCACATTTAGAAGGTTGCAGGGTGTCAATTTAAAACCCTGTATACGGGTACAATGAGACAATCGGTTAAACTAGTACAGTCAACTGCATAGCACTACGCTGTAGGTACGCAGTCCAGGTCTTGGCGAACCCTGTCTGGAAATGAAGGAAAACAAGTTTAAAAAGTCTTCAGTGCCTTTGCTTTTCTTGAGTTAATGATATGGACTTATTGTACACTATTGTACTGCACTAATCCCCCCCAAAATATTTTTTAATACATTAAATCAATGGACGCAGCTGCCAATGCCATCTTGTCAAAGCCCCTAAATAGCTTGGCCATCCAAGTTGTTATGTGAGACTGGATTACTCGCTAATTGTTAATTAATACTGCTGTCTCAGATGCATCTGATAATTTCTCTTTCTTCCTTCCCTATTTTCCTGTCAGGTTTTTACCATTTTTGCCTTTGCCACTACTGGAGGTTACTCTGGGACATCTCACTTCACAGTCAAATGTCCTGGATCTGCGGACCCACTTGATGTAAAGCCTGTGTTTGGATACCCATTCAGGTAGAAAATGTAAATCAAAAAAATATGTATTTAGGGACTTGATACATATGCATGAAAGCATATGTATTGTTTGGGTTGGGAATCAGCCTTGGTGTTTGGGCATAGCTGTCAAACACGAGGCCCGCAGGCGAGATCCGGTCCACCACATCATTTTATTTGACCCTGAAAGCAAATTATGTATATCTACTTTGTTTCTTGCAAAAATATCATAATTGCCAATTGTTTTCCCTTCAACAAATGTTGAAGTATTAAAAAAAAAAAATTCTAAACCTATCCCCTTTTTGAATTAAATGTAATATCTGAGCAAACAGTTTTGACTGGACTCTGATTTCAAAACTCGTTATTCATCTGTGTGTTGTGTATATTTAATATGAGGCAATCATACATTCATTTGGGGTTATGCTTCACGTTCCCAACAGCCCTACGTAGGAAACCATAGCTGCGTTGTGGCCTGCTATGAAAATGAGTTTGACATCCTTGGTGGGAATTGAATTCACCTGGTTTGTCATTACTCCTTTATCTCTAAATTCACAGTATTAAAAAGCTTAACTTGAATAAATGCTGCTGACAATGCTGAGTTTTATCCAGAAGGACGTGTCAGCATTTTGTTTCTCTAATAGTTGTGGTCCGAGTTCATGAATTGTATTAAGATTCAGATCAATGTCATTCACATTTCCACATCATCAGTTTGTTTTATTAGCCCATCAAACAAGGTTGGGAAGGAAGGAGGAGGTGACATGTGCTATATAATTCCAATTGAAAAGAAAGACACAAACAAACTCATCTCGTATCCGGAAGTGCTTCCAAAGTTAATATTGGAATTCTTCATGATAATCCTTGGCATTAGTTTTGTTTATTTAATGAAAGAAAATGTATCCCATCTTGTTGCATATCAGCCCTGCAATCAGTTGAGTGAATTTGTGTGAGCCTGCAACTTAAAATATATTTTAAATTATATTTCTATACCCTGTTCTTGCTCTCCTGGACTAACAAGCAAGCAAGGTGAGGATGTTAATTTCATGATTACTATCGAGAATCATACTCCAGAGTCACTGGGCTGACTATAAAGTGTTGTTTGTCTTTTGTCCCATTTCATTTAGATTGTCAGCATACCCTTATGAGATGCCTTCATGTGATGGCAGTCCTTCAAATCACACCTTCCTCCAGGGAGACTTTTCCTCCTCTGCGGAGTTCTTTGTGTGTGTGGGTGTGTTTGGTTTTCTCTACTGCACCGCTACACTGATTCTCTACTTGGGTTACCAGCATGTCTATCGTCAGAACACCCGTGGTCCCTTCATCGTGAGTACTTTTTTGATATTCATAATATTCATATCCATCGGTTCAGAGAGATGATTTTAAAATAAATATATAAAATTCAGAGACCATCCCATATGGAAAAACTTTCACCGGTACTATGCACATAGTAAGCCAAAGTCAGAAGCCAAAGAATTATGTTATTTCTGTAGGTGGTAAATACCAACCATACACAGTACAGATGCAGTAATAGACACTGCTTCCAAAAGGAAGGCCAGTTGTTAGGATACATTAGCGCGTCTGCCATATTGGATGTTTCAAATCTGCCTAAAGAAAGTAAATGGACTGAACTTTTTAAAGCATATCATCACATATTATTTAACACTGTATGTGTTAAATAACATTCATGCAAAAATTGGGGAAAAAATACATATTTCTGGCATCAGGCGCAAACGTCACAGCTGAAAAACAGAGGAAACAAAAAAGCAAAACCTGCCTGTTTGTTGAGCCTAAACATTGCATCATGATTTTCAACATTTGATGTTGGTCATTACTTTGTATAAATAACATACCCATGTTGGAACTGACCAAAAATATCAATTTGCAAAAAAAAAAAAATATGTAATTGACCAGTTTGTACTTAAGAGATTGCTAACCAAAACTAGCAATATTTTAGTTTGGTGCTTGACTAATACCTACTATGTATCCTAAATATAAAAGCATTTAATAGTTGTTTTCACAAAATTTAAATTATGTACAAACACTCACTAATATTTCTGAGAGACAAATGTGGGCAACAGATCATCCAACCTTAACACCACTCTGCCCTTCCATGAGCGAGGCAGAATAAGAAAACCTAAACTCCTCCCCGGCAGTTAAGTAGCCCCCTGTTCCAGTGTGTCCCTGTCACTGCGATGATCACTCCTGTGATGGTTTAAAAACAGAGATCGCCTTTGTTGGTTTTATTTTTCGTGCTCTTGTTGTTCTTCGTCTACTTCTTTCTTCTTCTTCCTCCTCTAGTTCCTGAATTGTAGATGTGACGTTTGAATAAAGAGTACAGCGGTAATGTTTATATTTTGCTGGCGATGATATACAGTGATCTTTTTTTTTTTTAAATACATCAAATGAACTACCGATTATGGCAATCAGTGGAGACAGAACAGCAGAAACTCTGAACCCTCTGACTGCAGTTTGACTTTCCCACCGCTTTCTCAGCGAGCTAAGCAAATCACAATTTAGTTAATTTGGGGCCATTGAATAGGAAGGAGCTTTGTTTGGAAACTAGTTTCACTTCCCACATTCCAAGAATATGCATGGCAGGTTGTCATGCATATGGACAAATTGTCCCTAGGTGTGATTGTATGTGCAAATGGTTGTTTTACTGTGTGCCGTGCGATTGGCTGGCAACCAGTTCAGGGTATATATACCCCGCCTACTGCCCGGATACAGCTGGGATGGGCTCCAGCACCCCCTGCAACCCTTGATGAAGGATAAATGGATGGATGGATGGATGGATGGATAGTGTGTCTTTCACCTTTCCCATAATACTATTGTTGAGATGACACCTACAGTGGATTTCCTTGCAATATCCTTTTAAATACAAACGTTTAAAACGTGTCAGAATACTGCTTTATATATAAAAAATGCGCATGAATAATTGTGGAGAAGAATTTGAATTTTTTTTCAAATGAAATTCTGAGTAGAAAATAAGCCTGTTTGCTGATAAATCAAAGCTAGGCCTGGGCTTTGTAAAGTGCTCCCTATAATAAACCAACTGGTACCACTCCCTTTAGATAGCCTACCGGTAGTTTAATCCAGCAAGGTGAAAAAATAACGTGTCTACCAGTAGACTGTCATATCAAAATATGCCACCCACATTCACAGATGAAATTCGTTAGCTTAAAGAGAAAAGACAAACATGAATTTTCACTGTGAGATAAGTATTCAACCAATGCTTGTGTTTGCTTTCTACAAGGATCTGATGCTGACTGCTGCCTTCGCCTTTCTGTGGCTTGTGTCCTCTTCAGCCTGGGGCAAAGGTCTGACTGACGTTAAATGGGCCACAAACCCAGACCACTTGGTGGAGAATTGTGCACATTGTCAAGCAGGAGAATTTCCCTCCATGGGACGCCTAAATGCCTCAGTGGTGAGTCAAGTTAGGCTTTAACAGGTTTGTCGTTCCCAAATTTTGGAAGAAAAAAGAGAATCCCTGTCTCTCATTAAGGAAACATAACAGGCATAAAATGTTCATGTACTCAAGCTTTAGAGTTTTATTAAGACACATTTCCACCAAGAGCTGTAGAAAAGTGATTGTACAAACCAATGTATTATTATTATTATTTATTTTTATATATACCCTTTGGAACAGTTGATATTTAAGCAAGATTTGTATTGTATGCAGTGCCATCATCCAGTGGTCAAACTGCAGTATCAAACTGTGCCACAGTATGGTGTGGTTTTTTTTGGTTGTTTTTTTTTCAGAGGTGCATTTATTTTCTGGTATCTTGTGCATTCATTTGAATTCTGGACAGCTGTGTAAAAGGCAGCATTTTGTTCACTTTTCTCGAACTAAAAAGGCTGTCGTTGTTCTATTAACTTTTTAGTTTAACATTAAATAATGTTTTTATATCACATTTGCATGATTTCTTTTTTTTTCTTTTCAATCTTGGAATCTTTTTTTCCATGTACCATTTCAAATGACCACCATCATAAAACACAGAATACTTGTTGGGTATCTAAATTCCCATCTATTCTCCTGTCTTTTCACAGATTTTTGGCTTTTTGAATCTGATCCTTTGGGCAGGAAACTGCTGGTTTATTTACAAGGAGACTTCGTTCCACAAGGATCACAGCCCACCTGCCACCATGGAGGAAGGAGGGGCCCCTGGGCCTTAAATTAGAGGCTGGCTCACTAGTTCCACTCAACAAAGGCAATCCTCCCAGTTTCGATTGAATTTTCATTTTCATATTATTCTCACTTGACTTCAAACTGCTAGGTTTTTTTAAAGAGAGCTTTTTAAACACTGCACCCATATATTATAAAACGTGGGTTCTAAACTTGTTTTTTATGAAACAGCAGGCCCCATTTGCTTCTAGATTGCCTTCCCTTGATGTTTTCCTTTAACAAAATAAAATAGAAGTTTAAATGTTAGAATGTTTTGTTGGTCAAAAAAAAAACAAATCTTAATTTGCGGTATGAGATCAACGAAATATGTTTTTGTCCATTCGTCGACACAACAGAACATGCAGCCTTGATCATTTTCAGGAATATGTAACAATCAAAAGGTAGAAGAAATGTGAAAAAATAACAAATAACCAAACCAGGGTTAAAGCACTCCCATTTTTAAAATTGATCGTACACTGTTAATTCCAGTGAAGTTGGGATGTTGTATTAAACATAAATACAAACAGAACACAAGAATTTGCTAATCATGTTCAACCTATATTTAATTGAATACCCTACCACAGGGGCGTCAAAGTCATTTTGGTCACGGGCCACATTTTAGATACCATTTTCCTTGGAAGGCCATTATGATTGAAATTGTGTAAAGAAGCCAAGAATAATAGTTTATGGAACTATTGTTTAAGTGATTGTATTGGGGTGTTTGGCAACATAACAATGCTTACAACGTCTCTCTCATTTATTACATATGAGAATTTGAAATGTTGGTACATATTTTGCTTCATGGAATTTACCATGTTTGAATTGCTTTCGCGGGCCACATAAAATGATGTGGCGGGCCAGATCTGGCCCCCGGGCCTTGAGTTTGACACCTGTGCCCTACAAAGACAAGATATGTAATGTTTAAACTGATAAACTTTGTTATTAGCAAATAATCATTCATTTAGAATTTTATGGTTGTAACATGCTCTAAAAAAGCTGGGACAGGGTCATCTTTGTTTACCTCTGTGTTACGTCACGTGTTCTTTGAACAACATTTGAGAAACGTTTTCAGAAACTGAGGCCACTAATTACTAAGCTTTGCTGGGTGTTACTTTTGTAACACGTGCAGAATTTCGTTTGACATCGTCTTGCTGAAATAAGTGGGGACCTTAATGAAAGACATTGCTTGGAAGGCAGCATGTATTTCTTCAAAACCTGTATGTACCTTCCAGCATTAATGGTGCCTTGACAGATGTGTAAGTTACCATTGGCACGAACACAGCCCCATACCATCCCAGATGCTGATTTATGAACGTTGAGTCCATTATAGTCCAGATAGGTCTTTGTCTCTTTGGCCCGGAGAACATGACATCCACAATTTCCAAAATTAATTTGAAATTTTGACTCATCAGACCACAGAACATTTTTCCACTTTGCATCAGTCCATCTTAGATGAGCTCACACCCAGGGAAGCAGGTATTTTCTAAAAAAGTAAAGTTTATCAGTTTGGTCATTGTAGTGTACTGGTATTCATTAAAAGATAGAATTGAATGTGATTTGCTGATCATTTTATTCACTTTTTTTTTAATTCATGTTTAACACAATGTCCCATCTTGGTTGAAATTGGATTCGTAATAATCACATTATGCAACACAAATGCATCTAAAACTAGAAATATATCAGATTTTCTCATCTGAAACATCTTAATAAAAACCACACCCATTACACCTGATAAAACTTAATGTTGTGTTTCGGGAACAACTTCTAGAAAGTAACCTACCTTGTGAAAATTGCCTCAAGATACTGTGCTGATTCCAAAGCCTACTGCCAAAATGGTTAAAAATACTCTATCCTAAAGGTTAGATTATGTTGAAATGTCTTTTTTTTTTTTTTTTAAATCAAGGAACAGGACCAGACTGGGCTGGTTACTAATACTACTGACAGTGCTTTATTGCATTTCTGAACTGCCTTCAGGGCTTTCAGAGCAGGGAGTGACAGCCATGCTGCCAGCTCCACAACCCCAAGTTTTAGTGAATTGAAAAGACACGTCTGAATTACTGATAGCTACGGGTGCTGCTGTTTCACCAGTTTTTGTTTTTTTTGTCAATGTCACTGTTAATTGCAGACACTATTTTGCCAAAGTCCACTATAGAGCTTTTTTGCCCTTCAGGTGAGAATGTCTAAATAATAACATAAGAAAAAAAGAATGTTAAATCAGGACTTGGAATGGCAGTTTTCAGCTTGGATCAGGATCAAGCTCCGCTGTCTCCGTGTTTACAGGACTGCAGTGGAATTATTGAGATTTTAATTGAACAGTTTTACATTTAATCTGTTCAACAACGTTAAGATTTGTTTTTTTGCCATAAGTTTTAATGACCTTATTTGTATGCAAACCACTCATTATTTTGCCATTGCAATGTTTTAAATTGGGTTTCTGTTTTCATTTCCATCTTCCCATTAGGGAAAGATGTCCATGCGCAGCTTATCTTTATTATTGTACTTTGGTATTCAACATGTTTTGCAACTGCATATCTGTTTGCTTGAGTGAGTAACAAGTGGCCTAATATGTTTATTGTATGTGATCCTGCTGTTTTCCACACTGGCTTCCAACAATCATTTTACCATCTAATACCGTATGTGAACCCTGCCACCACAACTACCGCTCTTAGTGCCTTGTAACTAATTAGGGTTCATTTAATAAATTTGTGCGTGGGTCTGTCAATCATATATATATATATATATATATATATATATATATATATATATATATATATATATATATATCCCTCGGTGGTGTCTGTCCCACAGTCAGCTCGGGTCCTCTACTTGAGGGTTCTGCGCGGTATCCTTGCTTTTCCCAGTACTGCGCTTTTCTGTTGCTACCACTCATCCAGTTTGGGGGTCACTGCCCCGAGTGCTCCGACCGCCCCAGGCACTATGTCACCTTTACCTTCCAGGCTCTCTCCAGCTCCTCTCTGAGCCCTTGGCATTTCTCCAGTTTCCCGTGTTCCTTCTTTCTGATGTTTCCATCACTTGGGATCGCTACATTCACTCCAAGGGCTTTCCTCTGCCCTTTATCTATGATCACGATATGTAGTTGATTCGCCATCACCATCTTGTCAGTCTGTATCTGGAAGTCCCACAGGATATTCGCTCGGTCATTCTCCACCACCTTCGGAGGTGTTTCCCCATTTTGACCTTGGGGTTTCCAGTCCATACTCCGCACAGATGTTTCGGTAGACTATGCCAGCCACCTGGTTATGGTGTTCCATGTAAGATTTCCCTGCCAGCATCTTACACCCTGCAGTTGTGTTGGATCGTCTCAGGTGCCTCTTTGCACAACCTACACCTTCGTTCTTGTCTGGTGTGGTGTATCTGGGCCTCTATGGCTCTGGTGCTCGGGGCCTGCTCCTATGGGCCTAAACCACACCATTGGGGAAAGTACCCCGAATGTCACATTTGCCCAGAGGACTCTGACTGTTAATTCAAGAGTTGAGTTATACACCAATGTTTGATTGACACCAGTGTTTCAAGCATGGTTGAAACAAGATGACTGTGCTTAACCACTTACAGGGATTAGCACAGGCCAAGTTGTGTTCACGTGTAGTAGCCTGTGACTTCTGATCACCATTGAAGAACTCACACAGTCATTTGTTTAGTCAGAAACAATAGTTAGTCCAGTGAAGTAAAACGATGATTACTCAGATATCACATAACAATAACTGCCTTGTTTTATTTTGAATCACCTAAACAAAAAAAGGTTTATGCATGTCATGGTTTATGTTCTACAATCATGGAGTAAACAGGTCACCTAAACAAAAAAAAGGTGTATGCATGTCATGGTTTATGTTCCACAATCACAAAGTAAACAGTCGATTCTACTAAGTCCTTGAAGGCCTAATGTTGCTGTGATGTTTAATCTTTATGAAAATTTGTATATCTATGCATGTCTGTTGAAGAGACTTTAAATTCATTGTTCCCCGTGCTTTGTAGAATATTAAAAATATGAAATACAGTGCTTCTTTTTTCTTTATACAGTGCTTCATTTTTATTTTTAGACCACCTGTCCCTATTTGAATCAGAGAGCATCCAGCATCATGAAGTGAGTCCATGGTTACTCTTTGTTTTCAATGATCTCTCAATATTTTCACCATTTTGAACGGGAATGGTGCATTTTACACTGAATTGGCCTTTGTATGCTAACATTTTAGATGGCTCACTGTGCTTGCTTGAGGATGGCTATGTATGTTGGAAGGAAACATGTTTCTTTTCTTGAGTTTGTGTTCTACTGAAGACACCCCAGTCTTGAAGATTGAGGGAAGTGGCAGACGTAGGTATGTATAAGCCCTTATGTTATTGGGTACTTTGGGCACCAAATTTTAAGACTCCGTTGTAAGATACACACACACACAGCACTCTGCTCGGAACAGGAAGCATTCAAGTGACTTTTTTTAGTTTTAACTTAACAGAATCATAGAAGGCCGTGGCGTGTTGTGTTAAAAACTCAAAGGAGAAATGCCCATGTAACATTTCTACACATTAACTGTGTCACTGGTTGTTTTACTTGCGTAGCCGAAAAAAACGTGCACGACAAGTTCCTAGCTTGTCGCGTGCGCGACTTATGACGTAAGCAGTTTGCCGCGCAGTGATGATGGCGGTGCGTGAACGCGCAGTGAAAGTAATGGCTGCTCTCGATCGGCGGGTGCCTAGCTTCGATGATTTCGTGGGTCAAAGTTGGACTGCTTGGACCGAGTGGTCCGGTGTGACAGCACCTGATGGTAAGAGAACGTAATGATGCCACATCTGGCTGCTACGAATCCGTTTCATAAAAAAACCCGAGGGTTTATTTTCGTGTAAACGTAGGGAAGAGCTAGCCATGTTACCCAAACAAAGACCTTGCCGGGTCCTAGCGCTGGATGGATAACATGTTGCTCTACACTGAGTCCATCTGCATATGTTGTCAGGGGGAAAAAAGGACCAGGGTAAATAATATGGGTCCATTGTAGTTTGTATAATAGTGTTGGAGCTGTGTTAAAAGTCGTGTAGCCTGTGTTTGTCGGATGTGGCCAAATTTGATGAACTGAGCCGGGCAGCGGTGACATCAGACCAGAATGAAGCTAGTATGGCAGGCTGTGCGTGCAACTTATTGCCGTGAAAAGCTAGGCTAGGTTGCTAACAAGCTAGACAGAATTCGTTGACGGCAGGATAGTTAGTTAGCGTTAGCGTGCCAGCTAAGTGGCCGGGTGATTCTGAGCATAGACACCGGTGACAGAGGAGGAGTCTGATGATGTTGCCACCATGTAAACGATGGCCCAAGCTTTGCCATATTTAAACGACTCTTGTTTCTTTTCGCCTTATTCGAGTACTTGACCCCGATTTCCTTTGCGAGTCCCGTCCACCGCCAAAGTACTGACGTTGGCTATGTCTGTGCGCCCGAGGCAGTCAACTGTGATAGTTCCTTTCCAAAATAGTTGGCTTTTCCCAGCTTTCAGTTTTTTTTGCGCTCACCCATTGTTTGGCATCCATGCAGCTGCAAGTCTGCTCCCAACTCACAAATAAAGTCTCCCTAGACAGCTTCCGACCATATAATACACTTTCCTCAGTTCTAACTACGCTAATTAATACATTGAACTCGATGCTACCACCACCGCCTTAAATGTCCAAACAGTTTACCTATACAGCCGTTTGTTCAACATAGCTCATTGGCCTTCTTATGTGTTCGTGCAAAAAAATATTTTAGCTTTTAGTTGAACTTGTTTTCCAATAACCCACAGTGCAACTTCATATGAATGCCACACTTCTCGGAGCTGGACAAGCATAATAAAAATGTTTGATTGTTTGTTTTAACGTGTGCTGTTTTAGGAGCTGGTGTGGATGACTGCAATAAAAATGGCAAAAAGGCTGCAGAGGCAATGTCACTCAGCAGGGAGGGTAGGTCGAGCATCCGTTATGAACTTTTTGAAAACAACCCTTTGCTGGTATTTTTGTTTTCTGTCAGCAACTTTGTGACAAGATGCCTCTATTTATAATGTTGGCAATAAGATTATCTGCAGTATTGGTTTCTGTGATTCCCCTTGTTCTGTATTTTAATTCTATAATTATAATGCACATTCTTCACAAAATCTAGCAGTTCTGACCGTACATGGTGTAATGAAAAACAGGCATTGGAAATGACATGGCACATGGTCACCACTGCATAAATCTACCTTCCAGTTAGATATAATCAAATGCATTTTATATTCGTGCACATACTCCCACAAAATTAATGTTGTGATACTTCACCATCGATCAAATTGTCTGTTCCATGTCACTGGTCAAGCTTCAACTAGTTTTTATTTCACAATCTTTCACATAAGAAAATATTTATCAATCGTGCTCTTAATTGTACTTGACAAAGGTAAAACTGAGTTAACCACTGTTCATATTGAGATGTACAAAACACTCTGTCTCGACCTAATTGAAATTGATCATGCATGCTTTTTAAATAAGAAAAACCTTTGGACTTAATGTGAGGTGGCAACTAGGTACCGGTACACTGATTTCTCCCAACATGCTGATGTTTCTTGTGATATCACTCATTACGTGCATTGCAAAAATTCTTGACCCAAATAAAAAGACAAGCTCAATTAATGATTTCTATACTTTGAGAACTCACAAGCTTTGCCGAGCTCTCACTTTATATTCTGTTTTACATGTACAAGTTCCTCCTCGGGACACAAACTTGAGAAATTATGCTGTGTGTTTCAACATATATTTCGCACAAAGGCGTAAAGACATGAATTTATTCAATTTATTGAGGATAGAAAGAATGTATTTATTTTATGTAGTATTTTTAGTCATTATTTGAAGTCCTCATGGTAATCGTCTTTGATTAAATAGAAGCACATTTGCCATGTTTGTCACTGAACAGTCCTCTCGGTTCTTCTAACAGACATGTCAATCTTTGGTCTGTACCCTGGCTATGACGACTTCTACCTTGTGGTGTGTAGCCACTGTGGTCAAGTAGTGAAGCCACAGGCATTCGAGAAGCACTGCGAAAGGAGACATGGTCCTCTGGCCAAACTTTATGCCCGAATACGTTCTCCGGCTCCCCAACCCCAGCAGAGGACCCATCACAGCCATTCTCCTTCTCAGGGGACCAATTCCATTCCCGCTTCAGCATGGGATGGTCGAGGCCAAGGCAGCGGGTCAGTAAAACCGCCCCCACAAGCCCCTTCGACACCACCCCAGCACAGACCCCCCAAAAACACAAAGGAAGGAGTAAGGTAAGAATGGGGTGGGTTGTTAGAAGGTAATCAGTGGTTTGATGTATTTGTATTACTGTAAATTCAAATCCATGCTTGGGTTCATTCTCATGTTTAAAGGTGAAGTTCCGATTCAGTTCCACATTCACCTTATGGGCCTAGTTGAGTGCAGCTTGGTCAAGTTCTTCCACATTGACTAAAACCCCATTTCCAGTTCCTGTTTTGGGTTTAGTCTGAACAGTCTGCTTTGTCGTTTAAAGAGCCTGCATCATGCAGAATCAACTTTTTTCAGCTTTTACCCAGATTAAAATGCTAATTCCTCACCAAAAATACCCCCAGAGTGGTGAGTCTGTCTCCCCTCATTTACCCATTTCTGAGCATTCCTGTTCATACCTGCACTAGCTCCACCCTATCCAAGAAAACGATTGGGTCCTCAATCTTATACGTAGAAGATTGAGTGAGCCACACAAGCACCATCCCTGCAGACTGAACACACACCCATTTTCTCTGAGCAGGCATGGAAGGCCTGACGAGCATATCCCAGAAAGAGGCATTATTAGCGGCCACCTCAGGAAGAGCTAACAGGCTGTAGTACAGAGCACCTAATGTGACATGTTTTATCATGGAAGGAGAGAACTTAATGTACACTTTCAGTCAGTCATGTATGTGATGATGACAAACCCAAATAACAACAATGGTACCTGCACTTCATACACACATTTGAACAAAATAGATGTATGGTGGTACCTCTACTTCCGGATGTCTCTTCATATGAAATTTTCAATGGAAAAATATTGCCTCTTGTTACGAAAGAAAGGTAAAAATACAGTATGGCTGCTGGTTGCAGCTCCTAGTTTCCTGAACGCAACGTACTGAAAGCTGCTCTGCCAAAGGCTATTACCGAGCATCATCCTGGTATCCCATTGGCTAAAAGGGACCTCTACCGGATGTGTCTATGTGTGCGATAGATATGCGTCTATGCAGCATCCTCGTCATTCACCCCTCGGGCCATGAGGTGTTCTGATAGTTTTACGTAAATGTGAATCCCCCAAAAAAGTGTTCACCAGTCGGGCGATCGCTCACTATGCTGAGGTTTGCCTTGGACATTTTCGAAGGATTGTTAAAAGCCAACAAAAGCAAACATCCTTGGATCAGTTCATTACAAAATGGTAGGCAAAAATTACTTAGAAGAGAGAACATTGACAAAAGAGGGCAAAAAAAACGATGAGGACGCAGTTAAGTTAAATGACCATCATTTTTATTCGTTACTCTAGTCCAGGGGTGTCAAACTCATTTTTGTCGTGGGCCACATTTTAATTACCGTTTCCCTTGGAGGGCCGTTATGACTAAAACCATAAAGAAGTCAAGAAAAACGGTTCACTCCACTTTTGTTTAAGTTACTGTCAGGATGGGTTTGATTGCAAGAAAATGCTTGCAATAGCCTTCTTATTTATTACAGATCAGAATTTGAAATGTTGGTACAGGTTTTAGCTAGCATCATGGAAGTTCACATGTTTGATTTGCTTTTGCGGGCCACATAAAATAAGGTGGCAGGCCAGATCTGGCGGTTGATCCACAGCGCCGGTAACCATGTACAGTAGCCGTCCATGCATATTAATTCAACCAGGAACACCCAAGTTACAGAGCATTTAACTTACCTGTGCAGCCCTACCTTGTTGTATTATTAGGTACAGAGAAATATTGTAATGCTCGGTTATCTCTCATTAGCAGACATTCCCCATTAGAAAAATCATCCCACAGCAGCCACACAGATTCATCAGTATTCAAGCAGCCGCCGCCTGTGGAGCCGCCGATTAGCTCGCCACCCTCATCCATCAGAGACCCCCCATGGCCACACGGAGGCACCCCACCTGCTAGGCCTTCACCCACTGAAAGGTCCCCAACCCAAAGGAAGGATTCTTCTCCAGGCTCTGTGGTCCAAAGCCACCGTATTCCCAAGCCATACAACAAAGTGGCCTCCAGTAAGTGCAAGGGATCTTGGGGTCTTGTAAAAAAGTTTGATTTTGAAGGATATATTGTTATTTTCTAGTTTGTTAGTCTCAATATAACAATTGAATCGTATTTTGTGATGAAATATGTTCATTGTTGCTTTGAATGTGACGTTAAACATGAATGGTTTTGTCTTCCTAGAAAGAGAGTGTGACTTGGACAAACACTGTGGTGTCCTCGATCCTGACAGGAAGAAAGTCTGCACTCGCCTCTTGACATGCAATGTAAGCTCCAAACCTTGATGCAGTCACGCATTTTAATTTTTATTTTTTCCCTTCTGATTATCACCCAGTGTCTGTACCCCACAGAAGAAAAGTTGTTTCATCTCAGACAACCCTCAAATGTATTGTTGGTAAAATGGTGGTGATCACACGTTTTGTGTAAATTTATCCCCATCAAATGTTGAGATATTTGAATTTTTAAAAAGCTACAATAACCCATCCAGAGCGGTCGGATGGCTTCTAGCACAGCAAGGATAGTTAATCTGGAAATTGATGTGTGTGTGAGGCAGGAAGTGCCTGTGAGGCCGCATCAGTCTAGTTGATAGGATGACCTGATTAACAGGAAATGGAATGGGTGATTGGAGAGAGACACAGGAAATGATTCTAATCTTAAACCTGTTCTGAATGCATAAGGTCTTTTTCCTGTTTTTTTTTTTTTTAACATAGGATTCAACAGGTAATGTGAGCTATGCTTCTTGAGTTTGATGATATAGCTGTTCAAAACGCAATGTCGAACACAATTTGTAATGGATTTAGTTTTCCCTAACTTCCCCAATCTTTCTAAAATAAATTCTTAACCCTTTTTAGGGTAGTTATTTAAATACTTTGAATACTTCAGGACAGGTTTTCTGAATATTACATTATAATTTTAAAAAAGTGTTAAAAAGTGACTTAGTATATATCCTCTTCTTCAGATCCATTCCATCCACCAGCGTAGGAAGGTGTTGGGTCGCAGTAAGAAGTTTGACCAGTTAGTGGCTGAACTCAAGACGAAGGTTCGTGAGAAGGGGGCACAATCGCTGGAGGGAGGTTCCTCTTCTGGACGGTCCCCCAGCCCAGAGGCACTCCGAGAACAAGATGGTGCTCCACACTGCCGAAGATTTTTGGCCAGCCTCCCTGCATTCAGGTTAGCTTTGCTAAAACAAGCAAAGAATGCATTGTACTCGAGCTCGGCGCTAATTCAAGATCAATATTATCGGGATAGGCACGTGCTCAGTATAAATAGAAAATGCATTCGATAAAATGTTGGAGAGAAAAAAAATGATCAAGCCGACCCTAATTATTGAGAATGTTGAAGGCAGTGCGCGGGCAACCTTCTGCGCATGCGCCACAGATAATGCAAGGGCCTCAAATAGTACAAATAATGGCGCCATAGCTGACATCGACTGGAAGCCCAAGGATTTATTCTACTTCACTGAGGTTTCAATATGATTTTAAGCAACAACATTGCCAGACCAACAACCGGTGTCACCATGTTTGAATGAAACAGGTGTGGTACCTACATCACTCACATATATTTTTACCACAACCATCACAATTTCATCGACAGCTACATATGAAATCATAAATATGGTAAAGTATTGTTGTAAAAGACAAAATGTGTATTCTCTATGCTATTTTTCTAGCGCTTGGCGGTGAGTGACAGACAGCTGTGTTCCCATGCTCGCTTAACACGCAAATGGATCTTTCGACTGTGTGAAAGCCATGCGTTTTGATTGCCAATAAATCTGCGACATTGCCGCGTTGTATAGTTGCGATTCAAAAGCAGTGGCGAAATCACTGCCACTTGTGAAATCTCAGAACCCCACACACAACTAGGGTTGCGGTGGCCCTACGGCATTGCCACTGTACATAACACATCTTTAGATAAGTCACATTTGCAAATTGGGGCCAAATGTTGGTTTTTGTTGGTTTGTTTGTTTTTTCAAATAAAAGCTGGTTCTATATGACCTCACCTTGTCTTTACAGCCGCCCCACGGCTAATTCAGAGGGCACCCCAGATGATGATGGGCAGTTGCAGGATGAGGGAAGCCTCAGAGTTCCATCCCCTCTTGTCCATGGAACAATTTCCAGTGATGAAAGTGAAACCGAAGGAGCAGAGGACCCTGTTGAGTTCCCATCTTCTGCTGCGCACCCAAGACCAATAGCAGTGAGCATTTGTTTTTTTAGATTAATGACGTTGAGAAAAGAAACCAAGGACTTCACATCAATGTATAGTATTGTTTTACCTCACACAACTGTATCATTTGTGTTCAGCCAATGTATTTCAAATCACATTTTACACTATGATGCCAAAAGTATTGACTCTTGTGCCTTTAGTTCTGTATGAATATCAATGACACCACAGTCTTAATCAATATGGTCTAATTTTAGAGTTTAGAATAGGTCAAAAATTCCCATGAACACACTCTTAAACTCTTTCTGAAAGATTTCCCCAGAAAAGTTGAAGTTGTTGTGACATACACACACACACCAGCCCACCACACCCCTGATTTTCAGGGAATATGCATACTGAATGTTTATCATTTTTTCAAAGAATATTTGGGGTTTAAAAAAAAAGAGAGAGATAAAATCAGGGTGGGGGTGGGGGGTGATGGGGCACTTCCCTCAACTCTTTCCAGGCCGGCCTGATCCCTTGCCCACGTGAGTAGTGTGGGTCCTCTGTGTAGTGTTTTTACGCCTGCCAAAAATATGGACCTGACCCCTTAATTTGTTTCTTGGATTTTGCGTTGGACAAGAAATGTTCCCATAGGAAAAAAAGTACATTCTCTTTTCTTGTCAAACAAGAACATACATAACAGTCCATTTTGACATTTGAGAATAATTTATGGTAAATAACAAAACAATAAACTGATGACAGATTCATTCATATTGATAACATATAAAGAAAATCATTTTTTAAACAAAATCCAAGAGAAGAACAATCATCACACTGTCTTGAGTTTTTCAATCGTGTTTTTAGTGTAAAATATAGCTTGCCTGTGGTTAAAAGAGAAAATACCAGGACATATTACTCATGACTAACTTGAGTGATACGCTGTTGCTTGAAAATGTTTGGTTTACTTCAGTGTACATGTTGATTTTCAGAAGTAATTACCATAATTTTTACTATTAAATAATGCCAATTTTCCATAAATACGTATCTGCTCTCTACAGATGTGTTCATTTGGTGGTATTGTGTTGGGCCATGGCATCTACACTTTTGACAGAAGGCTTCACCACCTGAGGTCGGCTTTTAGCAGCATGCTGGAGCAGCACATTAGCGCCCATCTTTGGAAGTAAGTTGGATCAATGTTAACTACTTTATACGTTTCCTATTTTCAGGATGGAATATATCAACATTTTTTTCGTATTTTTATTTGATGTTTTGCCAATAACGGCCCAGTGAGCCAGTGTTTAGCGCGTCAACCTCACAGTGCAGAGGTATCGGGTTCAATTCCAGCTCCAGTCTTCCTGTGTGGAGTTTGCATGTTCTCCCTGGGCCTGCGTGGGTTTTCTCCTGGTACTCTGGTTTCAATTCAAAATTGTCCCTACGTGTGAGTGTGAGCACGAATGGTTGTTCGTCTCTGTGTGCCCTGCGATTGGCTGGCAACCGGTTCAGGGTGTCCCCCGCCTACTGTCCGAAGAGAGGCTCCAACACCCCCCCCCCAATAAGGATTATTTTCTTGTTCTTTGCTCTGACCCGTTTCAGGACAAATTCATGATTCTTAGTGAGCACTGAAAATTATGAATTTTGTATTATGAAAATGTTCGCAAGGAAAGAGAACTTCTCTTTCCACAACAAATGACATCCTCGAACAAAAGACATCCCAAGATATGAAAATATCTCATTTATATCCATGTACAAAAGAGGCTAAAGAGGAGATAAATTATATATCTCAATAGTTCCCAACACCAGTCCACATACTGGTACCACTTAGTACAGGGCCGCACAGAGAGACGTACACAAATATTTATTTTATTAATTTCTGTTTTTATTACGGTGACCAGCTGTGAGTATCACTGAAAGAACATGTGTGTCAACAGTAGCCAATCAGAGTTCAGCTTTTCCTTCTCTACTTTGGTTTGAAAATTGAAGACGTAAACAAAAAGTAAAAGAAACAAGAAGTAAACAGTGTCTGAAGCTGCAGTTAAATGCGCCGCAAGTGGACAGGAGAAAATCTGTGGCAAAAAGATGAGAACTGCTGAATATATGCAGTCATATTTTTATATTTATATATACCGTATATGTATCAATATGTGTGTGTGTGTGTGTGTGTGTGTGTGTGTGTGTGTGTGTGTGTGTGTGTGTGTGTGTGTGTGTGTGTGTGTGTGTGTGTGTGTGTGTGTGTGTGTGTGTGTGATCGTCACAAAAATAGGCAAAACACAGTCTGCCTCTACTACTACTACTACCAGACCAAAAATTGTGTTCTCATTTATGTTTAATTGACCACCATGTAAACATTCACAATGCAGGATGGAAAAATTAATTGGAGTCAGAAGTCAGCAACCTAGAGTGCAATCAGTGAAACACGATTGAAGGTGTTGGGTAAAGCTGCTCTGCCCTATAAAACACACCAGTTTGGAGTTTCTTATTCTTAAAACGCATTGTCTGATGGAAACCATGCCTCGCACAAAAAAGCTCTCAGAAGACCTACCATGAAGAATTGTTGACATGCATAAAGCTGAGAAGAGTTACAAGAGTATCTTTAAAAGCCTTGATGTGCGTCAGTCCATGGTGAGACAAATTGTCTATAAATGGAAAAAGTTCAGCAGCGGCCGTCCTGTGAAGATGACTGCAGGACCACAGCGCAGAATGCTCAGAGAGTTGAAGAAGAATCCTAGAGTCAAGTCAAGTATAACTATTGTCAAACATACAGCACAGATGAAATTTCCTCCCTCTCAACCAGACAACAAGAGGAGGCGTTGCGGGTGCCCGTGCCACCATCAGCAGAACAGTTAACATAAAATGACAAAATAATACAAGACAACACATAAGACACAGACAGTCGTGCAATCTTAACTACTTTTCCTACATACACTTTGTTACTTGAAGCAGTTATAGATGAAAGCTAAGTTTGTCAAGCTAAGAGTGTCAGCTAAAGACTTGAAAAAATCTCAAGAATGGAGTTCATGGGGGAGGACACCATGGAGGAAGCCACTGCTGTCCCCAAAAAACATTGCTGTACATTTGAAGTTAGCAAAAGATCAACTAGATGTTCCACAGCATTACTGGCAATATATTCTGTGCACAGATGAAACCAAAGTTGAGTTGTTTGGAAGGAATGCACAACACTGTGTCGAGAAAAAAAGGGCACATGACACCAACATCAAAACCTCATCCCAACTGTCAAGTATGGTGGATTGGGCATCATGGTTTGGGGCTTCTTTGCTAACTCAGGGCTTGGACAAATTGCTATCATTAAAGGAAAAATGAATCCCCAAGTTTACCAAGACATTTTGCAGAAGACCTTAGGTCCATCTGTCCACCAAATGAAGCTCACTCGAAGATGGTTGATGAAACAGGACAATGACCCAAAGCACAGAAGTGGCTTCAACAGAAGAAAATACGCCTTCTCGAGTGGCCCAATCAAAGTCCTGGCCCCAACATTGCTGAACTGATAGAGTTGTGGAAAGAAGAATGGCCCAAAATCCCTCCTGACCATTGTGCAGGTCTTATATGCAACTACAGGAAACGTTTGGTTGAGGTTATTGCTGCCAGAGGAGGGTCAACCAGTTATTAAATTCAGGGGTTCACATACTTTTTATTGTCTGTGTGTGTGTGTGTGTGTGTGTCTCCACAAAAGGTTAGATATTTGGCCTTTAGGTGAACTTTCAGGATGTCCCTAAAATCCATTCAAACCATTAAAGGTGAACAAAATGTGACCTTATCCAAGCTTTTGAATGCACATATCCAACTGTTCAATGTTTCGGTACTTTTTGCACTCGTTGCTTTTCTCTAATGAGGAGCTTAACGGCGAAAATTCACAAGAGATGTTTGATCCGTGAATCGACTGATAAATGTCCTGGTTCGATTAGAGCCGGTGTTTTAGACAGTCGTCCTCATCATGCTGTTCACATTTTGACATCATCAGACCAAGACGACACCTAACAGTGGATCAACAGTACCTTGCCATTGTGATGCTTCAAACAGGACATTCTCAGACGAAGTGGCCACTGAGCATAGTGTCACAGACCATCATCAGTTGCAACAGAGAGACTGGAAGAGTCACAGAAAGATGTAGAGGTGGACATACTTTGGTCACATGTCATGCTGGTGACCGCAACATTGTGAACAGTGCCCTGAGAAACCGGATGATGAATGCCACTCATCTCCAGGCACGGTTCAGGAAGGTGAGAGGCACCCAAGTGTGACGACAGACCGTTCGAAACCATTTCCATCAGTGTGGTCTGCGTGCTGGATGACCTGCAAGGGTACCTGACCACACCACCAGGCATAGGTGTCATTGTCTTACATGAGCCAGGGAGCATTTAAGATGGACGAGGGACCAGTGGGCCTCACTGCTGTTCGCTCATGAAAGTCTATTCACGTTGAGCGAGAATGATTGCTGCCAACCAAGTTGGAGACGTCAAGGAGAGCGCGATGCATCAGCCACTCTTGTCACCAGATGAGCTTTTGGTGGTGGTGGTGTTACAGTGTGGGCACGTGTGCCCATTTGGTTCAGAACTGCCTGACACTTTGTGAATGGTACAGTGACAAGGCCATACTACCTGAATAACATGATTGATCCAGTGATTGTGCCCCTACATGAACAACACGGGCCAAATTTCGTCGTCATGGACAACAATGATCCAGCTCATCAACGTTGCATCATCAGGGAACGGTTGTTGGAGACTGGTGTACCTTAAATGGAATAGCCTCCACTTTCTCCAGACCCGAATCCTATTGAAAACCTGTGGGATCAGCTGAGTCGCCGTGTAGAGGGTCGATACTCTGCATCCCAGAACCTCATTGACCTGAGGGCTGCCCTTAAAGAAGAGTGGGATGCAGTGCCTCAGCAGATCATAAGTCGACTTGTGAACAGCACGTCGTTATCAAGCTGTAATTGATGCTCAAGGGCAAATGACAAGTTGAGACATTTACATGTTTTTTTGTTGCGGTGTACCCAACATTGTTAACTTTTGTTTCAATGAATTGTTTGAGATGAGGAAATCACCAGTGCATCTTTTTACCAAATTGTCCTACTTTCATGATATATCACTGTCGCGTGAACTTTTCACATTTTCCATAAATTTCACCTGCAAGCCAGATATCTCTAACTTTTTGGGAGTACTGTGTATGTACACTGAATACATATTTCCGAGTCATTCAAAATATTAGGAGTAACAGTGCTGATCATTTTTTAAATTTTAATAGAATCCCATTTTAAACACAGAGTGGTGATGGTCATAGTTGAGCAGTAACACTCTTGTGCTCCTCAATTACGCGTTCAAGTTGATGGGTGCAAGTGTATACTGTAGTATCCCCCAGTTATCCGAAGTGCTGTGTCGCCTTGCCCCATTTGGGCCCTTGTTCCACACTTTGAGCCCGCATTCATGGGTCCTCAACAAAAGCGTATTACTCACAGTTACGGATTTGACCAGAATAGCAGGGAAATGGGTAACATTTTCTTATGTTTTTTTTTCTTTAATCAGAGATGCAAATAAACAAAAAAATGAACATATCTCAAAAACTTGACGTGCTAGAAAAAAATACACTTTTAAAATCTGTGTAAAAAAATACATTGGGGCACACAAAACTGTCTCTCAATGGAATTTGCTGTTGACCAATTTATTCATCCATATTTGAAAAATTGTTCTCACGTTCATTGAGAAAGTGATTAAAGCTTATTATATTCTTTTAACTCAGGAAAATACCTCAAGCCACCAACCACCAGTGTCCAGCTCCCTCAGCCAAGATCGTTCCCTCATCGTCTCCCACCTCAATAAGCTGTGCATCCTCCACTTCATCGCCGTTACATTCTAAAGTACGATCAGCTGGTCATATGAAGGCCTCCATCAAAACTGTGTCGTCATCCTCCTCTTCCAGTCGTGGGCCGGGGAGACACTCAACAACCATACCATCAGAGAACACCGGGCGCAGTGGTGGTGACATAGGAGGCAGTCACGCGCCGTCTCCAGGTAATACTGT
This sequence comes from Hippocampus mohnikei, assembly GCA_026261675.1. Taxonomy (NCBI): domain Eukaryota; kingdom Metazoa; phylum Chordata; class Actinopteri; order Syngnathiformes; family Syngnathidae; genus Hippocampus; species Hippocampus mohnikei. The sequence continues at coordinate 599,754 of JAKGUB010000334.1, read as the reverse complement.
GGGCATGCATCACGCAGGTCTGGGACGGCCCAAAAACCCAGTCGGGCGTCCCAGCAAGCAGATGCTGAGATTGCGAGAAGACGCGGCAACGGCTGCTGCCGTCCGCAAACGAAAAGCCCCGTCCCAGGAAGGGGAGCATTCAGGCCCTAACAGGAACTGCATTTCCTTACAAGACCGGGGCCGCCCGCCCTCCATAGCCTCTTCCCCCTTTGCCACCCCGCCCACCCCGAAAGCGCCCATTCTCTCACCTCTTTCCCACGGACAGACCAATGGCACCCTCTCACCAGGGAGCAAACCCCGCCCACAGCCCTCTCCAACAGAGTCACACTCACCGGCTGCAAAGACAGTCTGGACCTACAGACGAACTCATCCTACGTTGGCTCATTCATCACCCCCAGAGACTTCTTCCATGAACAATTCCTACTGTCGGAATACTGTCGGGGACTCAGGACTGCTTGGGCAGGGCAGTGGGCGGGCATTCGAGCACCAGGGTTTGATCAAAAAACGTAAAGGGGTTGGCCTTGAGGAGCACTCGCCCTCAGCACACCGCCTGCTCCCCTCCTCCTCCTCTTCGTCTTCCTCCTCATCCACTCCTGACTCCTCTTCTCCTCGCTCAAACTTTTACGCATGGAAGGACAGTAAGAGTGGAGGCCTGGCTGGGGGCATGGAGAAAAAGCTGGCCACCCAAAAGGTAAATAAGTCGACAGATCATATCATGTGAATATGGTGCAATCATCAAAACAACACCCATATCACTTTTGTATGATCCATAGCATAACAAATCATGTCATGTTTTTCCAATATAATTTAAATGCATTGCGTTTGTGTGGACTGTTGTAAATTTAAATTGGGTTTGGCACATTCTGGCGTTCAAATTGGAAATACAATACTGTATAGATCATTCCAAATTCAATTTGGAGGAACTCTTCATGTGTGCGCACATACATTATATATATATACAGTATATATAAAATGTGTATTTATATGTACATACAATATATACGTGTGTGTGAAGGCTGCATTACTTTTTTTTGGACGAAGTTATGCTTTCCATATCGTAACATGACAATGATGTCTTGGCAATTTTCATATCACCAGCATCATTACATCCCGACACATGTGAAATTCGGAACACTACTATTGTCGTAAAAGTGATCGGAATTTAAAAAAAAAACATTTTAATTGTTTTTCTTGCCCCACAGCCAAAACTGCACCATTAATTGTGCCTGCCTTTACAAGCCACAAGAGGGAGCCATCTTGACTTGATCCAAGACTTGGGCAACTGGATTGTGCATGTGCACATGCGCACTTTGTACACGTGAGCTGGTGCTGTACTCCTTTGACGGGAATAGACTTGAGTCTCAGTGTGTCTTTGCTATCATCCGAATGAACGTCTAAGGGTGAAGGGGTAAAATATTTTAAATGGATGGCTGTGGACTTCAAATACCTCAAGATCATCCGCTGCTGCTAATTTAAATACTGTATGTTGGTTTATTAAAGAAAAAAATTAAATGTCTCTTTTACACGTTTTTGGACTGATAATTTTCTCCCCCCGCACCCCTTCAGAAGAAAGTGCCAAATCAAATGCAGTACAGACGCTCCCCAGGTTACGAACGAGTTACGTTCCGGACGATTGTTCATAAGGTGAATTCGTTCATAAGTTGCTTCAGTGCTATATTTTGTCTGGAATGTATGTTTAAGGCTTATATTGACATCCATATAACGGGGAGAGAGCTTTTCGTCACGTTCTTCAGGGCTTGAGGGTTAGCTGCCCGCTAAACTAGCAGCAGCTTCAGCGGGGGAGAGTAGACGACCGGTCGTCGACCGGCGCACCGGACGCCTCCCCGCCCGTTCCACCGTCACACGCCCGCCCCCCACGCCTCTCCCCGCGGCCGCCTTCGAACGTCGCCTCCGCCGTCCTCCTCCGCCCCGTTCGGCACTCGGAAAAAGGCGCGCAATACAAAATCTAACTCTTTTTTTTTTTTTCGACAGACCCGTGAAAATGTTCGTATGTACCGTTTGTTTGTAACTCGGATGTTCGTAACTCGGGGAGTGTCTGTACTGCAGAACAGTTACACTGCTGTTTAAGCGTTTAGCGTTTATTTCTCATACTTCATTTGAAGTCCGCTCACATTTTCAAAATTTGTCACAATGCAAAGACTCGCATCTCTCCAACAGATAGTGTACAGATCAGTGGTTCTTTAACCTTGTTAGAGGTACCGAACCCAACCAGTTCATATGCACATTCACCGAACCTTTCATTCGTGAAAAACAAAGACTTTTTACAAATTCAAGACATAAAAACATATATTTATGAAAAACAGAAAAGTAAATAAAATTTCAAGACATAAATATATATTTTTTTATTTTAGGACGTACTATCACGACAGTCACACGTTGACGACGAAGCAAAGTAAATTTCCCACAGCACTGATTGGACAAGCAATGTAAAGTGATCATGTGCAGCCAGTGACGGCCAAGCGGGCGTGTCATAACTAATTGACATGTTGAAGCAGGTGCGTCTTAACCGCCATGGCAGAGACTCCGTCGGACCCCTGAGACCGATTCATAGAACCCCTACAGTTCGATCAAACCCAGGTTACCACTGGTACAGACGTTGCAATTTCTGTTCTGCCACATCGGGTCTTGAAACCACAATCCTTTTGTTTCTGTAGTTTTAAGTCCAAATCCTAACAGATGTTCGACTGCCCCTCCTAAAGCAAGTGGCTCTGTGCTGTTATGCTCATGCGCTTAGCTCATGAATTTGTGACTGTGGTAAGTGTTCCAGCAGGTCTATGGAATTAATACCATATTTTATCATGTCAAAGTTTTTGACTTACATGTCTACTAATATTAATGTAGTTGACAATTATCTCAGGAAACAAGATGCTGCACTGATACTATTATAGATATTTACAGGGGTGGATAGTTATCTTGTAGCTGTTTCTGTAGTACTCTCTCTATCTCTATCTATCTATCTATCTATCTATCTATCTATCTATCTATCTATCTATCTATCTATATATATATATATATAGAATTATAATCACTTAAATGATGCTAGTTCGTTGTCATCCAAATTTTACTAAAAGTCAATATGGTCTTCAAGCTTCTGGCTTCTCATTGTTTGAAAAAAAACGTATTTTGATAAATTATGTGAGGACAGTGTGACTTTTGTGTGTGCATGAGAACATTTTCATTAACTGGAGTATAGATAGGTACAATACAACTTTCAGTAAGATTTATGCATCTGCTCATTTCTATTAATACAAAATCAAATAAAATGATTCTTAAAAGTGAATTAAACATGTGCTGAACCTCAACAATCAAACCAACTATCCAGCTGCCCTTCTGTCTTGACTTACACTTCAATAAAGAAAAACATACCCAAAACTCGTATCATAAGTTACAGGTGAAGCTAATCAGAGCGGTTGCCATATTTTATCAAACCTTGAGAGTTTATCAGAGAAAATGAATCTTATCCTTTCCAGGTGAGGTGTGTTCGTATGGTTTTTGAGATGGTGCGTCCTTTTTCCAGTGCATCAGAAGCTGTTTCTTTGCTATGAATAGACCGTAAGACATAAAACACAGTTCTGCACGACTCAAATCCACAATACCATCAGGCAATCCAAAAATAATTGCCAAAGGATCAGGTCTCGACTGAAGTTGAAGGATTTCAGACATTGTTTCAACATTTTCTGCATTTGGAGAGCATCTATGAACATGAACAACTTACAGTCTGTAAGATTGAACGTTTATTGCACCTGCTTAATTGATGGAAAAAACCCTTGAGAGTTAAGAAAAAAATTAGAACACCCCAAAAAAGTTAGAACACCTCTCGCCCAAATCAGCTCGGATAGGCTCCAGTTCACCAAAGCAGTAACCATTGCGGATCGATAGATGGCGCTAATGTGCTACTCGAGTTTGCAAACAACCGCTCAACAAAAAGAACAACCCTCGTCGAGGCAAAAGCAGGAAGTGAATTCTTCTCTGTCGTCATTAGCTAAATAGGTTTGAGATGTACTGCTTGTTCATACTTTTGCACCACTTATATACCGACGCCTGGATACTCTTTTCACTGGCCTCGAAACGTGTGACTGGTTATTTATAAAGACACAAGAAAAAGTTTCTCTGGCTGCGAATTTGACTCAAGGCTTGCCCTCCCGGTCACGGGCTTCGAACACATTTTGACGGAAGTCATTCGACAATTTGGAAGAGTATTGCTATTTGGAATACGTAATTCACTCCAGCCCGACTCTTTAAATAAAAGCAGCGATCTTGTGTTGGGTTCGGGGCCGCCCCTAGTGATTGCAATGTAAATGGAGTTCTTGCCGTGCTCAAAGCGTTTTCAGTCAGTTTTGACCATCGGGCGGGAGCCGGAGCAGGTGTCGGCGAAATGCGGTCCGACGTCGAGTACAGCCCGGTGGGAGAGGGGCTGGGGATGCGGGACTTTTGGCTTTACGCTTGGATGCGGAGGGCGGCGGTGATTGCGGCTCATGTCACTGGCGTCAGCCTGACTCTCATCATCGCCGTGCTGTCAAGACCCGGAACCAGTGAGTGGACCTCAACACGGTTCAGTTAATGACAGTCAATCCGGTTTTCCCAAATGCTCCTCAAACGAAACGGAATGATAGCAATCGTGTTTAAAACAATCCCTTATGGTTTCCATTTTATTGCTGGTCTGGTTTTATTACCTGCGTTCTACTTGTATGCACTTTAGATCTTGTTTAATGGCTTTGCAATCGGGTCTAAAGTCTCCAAGGAGTCATTGAAATGAGCATTTCTTTGTCCGATTACAGTTGCATACAGGTGAACACGAAATGATTTGCTCCCCAGCCAAAATTTGAGTTAGTGATCATAGTTTATTTTTTGTCTTTTAACTGGTGCAACACAAGGAAGGAGCATCAGCATAGCTCTAATTCTGGCCCTTATGGCTTTGTTATTATATGCAGTGGCGGATGTTGGTCTGTCAAGGAGGGGAAGCTCAATTTCGGCCTACATCATAAAACGTGTCCGTTTTTAATACGTGAATTCTACTCTCCGTTCCTTTTCAAGAAAATAATCTGTGACCCTGTCATACCAACAAGGCGTCTTTTCCAGGGTCTTTACTGTGATGATATAAGTCAGTCTGCGAACACAAGCAACTACAATAAAACACACCAGAAATAAAATATGAATCTGTCGCTTGTCGTTTTCAACAGAGTGTCGCTAATATGATTAGAAGAAGTCTCCAGTTTTGAAAGAATTGAAAAATGCTCCCATGGATACCTACACCAAAAGATCGGCGATTGGCTCATTTCGCTGTCAATCAAAAAGAGATTCCGCCTCAGACAGATCATCCAATCATCATGCAGAAAAGCTGAGCGTCCGGGCCAGCCTATTTCTGCTATTAAATGCTGCCTATTTCAGGCGCAAAAAAACACAGCGGGTCCAGCAACGACAGTCAGATGGCGCTGACATTCCTCCCAATTAAACATCAGTGTTGGTACACGTGTGTTGCCGAGAAGGCGCAACTACCAAGCACAGATTCTTCTCCTTTGACGAATGTCATGGCCAAAAAAATGCTGAAAACAATCCACAGCAGATCCACACGACGTAACAACAAACACAAAGTGACAAAACAAACACATAAACAACAACAACCAACAAAAAACGCAAGGCTCTTGAAGAGCACTTGCCGACGGCTGCCTACTCAGGCACCATCTTTTGGGGAGGGGAGAATGAAATGACCAAACGTACTTAATGATATCCTTATATGGTTGCTTGCAATACAAACAAGGACACAATCACCACTATAATTAATTGTAAACACTACTGTCTGTCTTTCAGGTCTCTTTTCTTGGCATCCCTTATGTATGGCAATAGCGGTAAGTTCATGGTATACAGATTTAAAAATACTGACAACACACACATTGTCTCATACAGTATATGAAGTTTGTCTTTGGTAGGTTCATTTTTGGAGACAGGAAACTGACTTTAGCATAAGGCAATCAACCATCACTGTCAACAGGAAAATGTAAATTGCTGCAAATCACGTACGTACTTGAAAAATGCCCTATATGAGTGAGCTATTTCTGCTGGGATAAAGTCGGAAAAGAAAGCAAGAAGATGGTGGGGCTATTTTAACTTTTTTTTACCGTTAATCAGATGAGAGCTACAATTGTTTTTAATTTTTTTATTATTCATTCGAAATATATAAACAGCATCGTATATTTAAAATACAGAAAAATTGTCCAGTTTGATATGACGTTTCCTGTCAGCGCTCAGTATAGGTTTGGCCCTGCAGTCTTTGTTTCCGTCTTGCGCTCCACTCTGAATAATAGATCAGGTGTTAACCTACTGACTTTGTTGAATCAGCGATGCAATATTATGTTACAAACTGACTTGGAGTCATAGGTCGAGCGTATACATTACAGTGGAATGAATTCACGTCCTGTTTTGCTTTCGAGTTGAAACTTCGCACTTGGAAGTCCGACTCATGACAGAAATGTCCTGCAATCCTCCACCTGTTCGCTTTTTTTCCTGCAGCGCTGCAAGAATACTGTTGTCCCAAAATGTTATTTCAAACGCAATATATAAATCAAAATATCGTGTTCACACTCGTAGGGGCGTATAGAACATATTGTGAATATTTCTCTTTTTTACTTGACTTCTCCCAAAAATATGATAAAAAAGTCTCCACCCTTTGCATCTCATAAATGGAAGAGGAACTAGTATGCATATCCTTGCATTTTAACAAATGTGAAATTTTCCACTGCCGTAGCGTTTAGAAAAGCTAGAACAGGTGTGCCACACTCCATGTTTTCGATGTGTCGCTCCTTCAACACACCTGATTGAAATGATCAGGATCATTTTCCGGCTTCGTCACTGCTTGCTGATCATTTGAATCAGGTGTGTTGCAAGCGGGACGCAGGATGGTGACCTTCGAGGACCCGAGCTTGACAATGCCGGAGCTTTTAAAAGCGTCGAAATGTGGTTTGGTCAAAAGTGGATGAATCCTGCATTTGACTAATTCCTCCTTTTGCTCCTCCTTCTCTTAGTATTGCTTGTGTATGACAGAAGGCATCCTCATCTTCTCACCCGAATTGTCCCTCTTCTGCTTCAAGTCCCGGAAGTGGAAAGTACGCCTGCACTGGTTCTGTCAGACTCTGGTGCTGATCGTTTCAGCGACGGGCCTCGGCTTCATCGTGGCCAGCAAGAATCTGTCCGAGAGTCGCCACCTAGCCACCTGGCACAGCCGCCTTGGCATCTGCACCTTGGCCGCCTCCGCGCTTCAAGCCGCATGCGGCGTCTGCGTCGTCAACCCCAAGCTGCTGTGTCTCTCCACGCCCCCGCCCAGGTTGAGGCTATACCACGGCACATGCGGCCTGGTGGTCTACCTGCTGGCCACATTGACAATCATGGCGGCGATGCTCTCTGACTGGTATCAGGCCATGGTCAAGGGGCCGGTGTGGTGGGCCATCTTCTTGCTGCCAGTATTTCCTGCTCTGGTGGTGATGAACCAGATAACTAATGGTTACTTGCCTCGTAAGAAGATCAGCAGCTAAGGCGGAAAAACTCGAGTGATTTGTATTCAGAAGAGCCTGATGAATGTGATTAGTCATGAAAGCAGCTGCAGGAGGGATCAGCTCTGTGATTGGTCCACGATGTAGACTGCCACTCATCCTCATTTAGCAGGGATAGACTGGTCGTGACCGGGAGGTGTTTCAAAAATGGGTGGCCTCCACATTGAAGATTTAATCAATACATTCCCATTTTACATTCAAATAACTGCTGTTGTGTATATTATTGTTTTTGAGAGTTTTTTTAGAGTGTATTTGTGAGGATGTCAACCCCCACCCCTCCCAAATCATAGACTTCTTTTTCAGCAAGTATTTATTTTTGTATCGTTTATTTCCATTGTGCTTGAATTAACATTGAGGTTGAACACATCCCATTATAAACTTCAAGTGAGTTAAGGAAATGACCCCATTGACAGTGATAAAACTACAAAGTGACAGCATTGCTTTTTGGCATTTCACATTGAATTTTTCTTCGGCTGTGTTATGCGACTGCTGCATACAAAACCAATTCCAACGAAGTTCGGACATTATTTTAAACCTAAATAAAAACAGAATACAATGACTTGCAAATCATGTTCAATTGAATACACTACAAAGACAAGATAGTAAGTAGATATTGTTCGTTGTTATATTTTACGCTTCATAACGTGTCTCACATTTTCAATGGAAGACAGGTCTGGACTGCAGGCAAGCCAGTCTCGTACCGGCACTTTTTCACTACGAAGCCACGCTGTTGTAACCCATGCAAAATGTGATTTGGCGTTGTCTTGCTGAAATAAGCGAGGGTGCAGTCCATGAAAAAGACGTTTGGATGGCAGCCTATGTTTCTCCAAACCTTGTATGTACCTTTCAGTGTTAATGGCGCCTTCACAAATGTGAAAGTTACACATGCCAGTGGCACTAACACAGCCCCATGCAATCACAGATGCTGTCTTTTGAACTTTGCGACCATAACAGTCCGGATGGTTCTTTTCATCTTTGGCCCGGAGGACACAAGTCGAGAATTTCTCAAAACAATTTGAAATATGCTAAACTGCTATTCTTGAATATATTTTAGCATTATGACATTCATCTTGTCTACTTATGGCGAAACTAGGTTTAACCCTTTCATGCACCTTGTGACCTGATATGATAAGGTCATATATAGAAAAACAAGACTAATTTACTACATGCGGTAAAAGAAAAAAATCAGACATCTTCAAAGTACGAGTCCAGATCTTGTGGCATCTCGGCCGAATCCTGCGATGTGTTGGCTGGAGCTGCTGTCCACTGTAGTAACCACTGTCCCTCAAAGTGTCCGGGTTTATTTTTTCCAGACATTTTTTGGCCCTCTCATAGGACTTAATTGTCATAAATTAGGTGTCCATCAGTGCAAACAAAAGCAGTAGCAGTTGGCATGGAGAATGGAGTCTGTTCATGGATTATTGTTAAGAAAAAAAATCATCTCAGGCGTTCCAGAGAATTTATTACCTTGCACAAAGAAATGTTCTGAAACAAAGACATGGTTGGAACAAAAAGGGCTATTGCGAAACACACAAATGATTTACAAAACATGAATTCACCTTGCTGAGGGTTTTCATGGGGAAAACGATTATCTGAGCCGGTAAGATATTTCTGTTATGATCATAAGCCACCACTGCATTGAAAAATATCTTGCACGGCTTGGGAATTTGTTGCCGGTTGGACAAACAAGCAGAAGTTGAATCTGTGACTACAAGAGCCATGTTTTGAACTGATTTCAGTTTTACGACTGAGCTGCGTGAGGCCTGTTGACATTCTATGTGGAAGACCCTTTTGACTTTAAGCCATACTGACTAACCTCAGTTGTAATTCAAGGCTCAAGAGTGATTGAGCCCACTGTCATACTAACTCAAAAACGGTACAGTGCACTCCCTTTTTTCTCGCCCGCTTAGAAGAGGTGGCCCACTGTCTAAATCCAATTGGTGCACATGCAACAAAATCAACTACTGCTGACGTGAGTTCTCTTCTTCTCATTCATTCATCCACTTTGTCATGTTCGAAATATACAGAAGATTACACACACTCCGTATTAAATGGATACAAGCCAACTTATCCAATGCTGACTTGCCGCAACAGTTTGAAGAGCATTCCAAGCCGGGTCTGGCGTGGACTTGATGGTTTGGGGATCTCAACAATGTCACTATTTGTATCTAAGTATAAAATGCTGCTCGTATTTATACCCTGTCACTTTGTCCAAATATAAAAAGAAGAAAACGGACCCAATATGAAATGCAACTCAAGTTAAAGCCAAAAGTCTGCAATTCAAATGCAGATCTTGGATTGCTTTATTTAAAATCCATAATGGTCAAGGTAAAACAATAAAACCACCGTCGTCGTTATCTAAATACTTTTGTAGCTGTTTTTAATGTTGATAAGATGCAGCGCTGTCAATTAGTGGGGGGGGGGGCATTTAATTGTCATGAGGTAGACTATCAGGGTCTCCGCAAAAGACGGTACAAAGTTAAGCTATTACATTTAGTTGGCCTTGTTGACAAGTTTTTCAATAAAACACGCTAAGCCGCGACAAAAAGGACTCGACCTCCATAACTCCAAGAGTGGTGAGTTTGGTTGTGGAACCAGTTGGAGATGGACAGAAAGTGGCTAAAAATCGGATGGTTTGGCTTCACAGATGAATGTAACGGAGTTGTTGAGCAGATCGTACATGTTGACCTCCACCACCTCGGCTGGGGCATCGCCTTCCCCTTGTCCTGCCAGAGCCACAAACACTTGCTGGCTCACAGACGGCTGCGACTGTTCCTCAGAGTCGGCCGACTCCATCGCCTCCCCCTCTGGCTGATGCACTGTGATCACCTGATTGGGAACAAAATGACAGAAAGCCAGCTTTATTTTGGCAAGTTCAGGTTAAGTTTTGCAACAACATTTCAGGGAGTTCCAAAACACCCCCAGTGTCCGTTTTCAACAAAAAGTGTGGATGTGTGACTTACTGAAGTGCAGCTAGATGCGTAAATAATTGGAAAAAAAAAGGGAAGTCTCCACTTCAATAGAATTCCATTGAAATGTCGAAAATGTTTTTCCCTGGGGGTTCAGCCAAATATTTCAACAACAAAGCACTTTCGAGGTTGTGTTTTGTAAAAATATTCCTTTGCTATTTTGGCAAATTTTCCATGTCCAATAGTATGCCTACCCATATACGTTTTTTTTAAAAACTAAATATTGTAATCAGATGCCCGTTTTCTCTTGCGTATCAGGTTTTATAATAATAAGGATAATAAAATAAAAGATAATAGTAATATAAGGTAAGGTCTTGAATCATATTTATGAATGAAGGGTGAGGTTCAGCAACAGGTGGAATTCCTTTCAAGTTCTTTCTTTGAGAAACAGTGCATGGTAAAATTCACGTGGCGCAAGCTTTTAGAGATCAAACAAAGAAAAAAAAAGATATTCAATGATCTCAAAAACGTGATGCGATTGCGTGATATCCAACTGAGCTTTTAATGTGTGTGCGCTGGAGGCCTCCACGCTCGCCTCTTCCTGCGTCTGCTGGGCTTCCAAGTGGCAGGAGAGGAGGTGCTCCTGCAGCTCCGTCTGGGAGGTGCTGATCAGGGCGCACAAGGGGCAGATGAACCGGTTGGCGCTCGTTGCCTGCTGACTGCAGGTGTGCTCCTGCAGCTCCGCGGACCCACTGAACACAACTTGACAGTGCGCACAGTGCAGGGTGGATGCCGCAGAATCTGTGAAGGAGGGAAGGACAAAGAGAGAGAGGGAAAGAGAGAGAAAGAGCGCCAAAAGAAAACATCAGTACAACAAATGTAAGCTGTTTTTAAGGGGAAAAAAGAAATCCGCTGACTCAAGGTCAAGAAGGCAAGTGCTTGTAAATTTGTTGTTCTGCTAATGGAGTAAAACGACAACAGATGCTTTTACCGCATTTTCTGCACAATAAGGTGTTTCGAAGTATAAGGCAATGAATGGTCTATTTTAAATGGCCCATGTATAGGGCACACCGCATTATAAGACATTAGAAGAGAAGCTACAATCGTGGATGAGGTTATGCATCCACGCGATAGAGCTATGCTAAAGGGAATACAATACAATACGATGCAGCTTTATTGATATAGCACTTTCACAACCACTGCAGCTGTAACAAAGCGCTTGCAGAAAATGTAAAATACTCCGCCAAAGAAATCAGAATTTGATCCATATAAGAGGTGCATCGGATTATAAGGCGCACTGTTGGCTTTTGAGAAAATTGCATGTGTCTAGGTGCGCCTTATAGTGCGGAAAATGCGGTACTTTTCTCTTGATGCTCATGTCTTAAAAAAAAAAAAGATTCTGTTTGAAGAAATAGTCATAATGTTCCATTCCAATCCATTGAGTGGCAGCAGCACCTTAAACTCTGTCTAAGAATGGAAACACGACCAACAAAGATTAAAAAAAAAAAGTTTCCATCCTTATAATTGGAATTTTGGATGCATCTCATGTTGTATTTCATGACATTGCGCCACTGTTCTTCACATGGCCGCTCGATCGTGGCACGGATGAACATTTTGCCAAGCAAAAAAATGTACACATTTTATCGAGGAATACATTCATCACCTTCATGTTCAGCTTTTTGGTGTTTGGCCAGACTGGAGGCACAAGGGAAGAACCTGAAGCAGATGTCACACTGCACCAGGGTCTTCAGTTGCTGCGTTTGGTTCGCAAACACCTCAGGGTGGTTGGTCCTGTTATGGTACCACAGGCCCGACAGTTGCTGTGGCAACGCAGAAGGGAACAGTTCCAATACAGAGCCCTCAGCAGTCACGAAACACAGAAGCATGCACACACACACAAAGGCGGCCATCCTACCTGGTAAGATTTATTGCACAGGTTGCAGACGTAGGGCTTGACCCCAGTGTGGATGGACTTGTGTTTCTCCAGCAATGCGGCGCTGGTGAAAACTTTGCGGCATGTGGGACACTTGTGCATCAGCTTCACGTGGAGCTCCTCGATGTGCTTCTGATGCTCCTCTAAAGTCTGGAAGCTGAGGCAACACTTCTGACAGTTGAGGGGCTGCGACATGTCTGGCAGGAGGCAGGAGAAAACACTCGTCGCGCACTCTGCTCATGCTAATTTCGGTCACGACATCAGGACTCGGTTCGTACATATTGCAGGCAGTTAAATGCAAGATTTTTGAATGCCATTTGAATTTAGGGCCGCTGCAAACAGATTTTTGGTGACTCGGTGATCCCACCCATCGAGTACCTGGGGAGTTGAACAATGACTCTCAATGATTACATCAATTATCAAAATGGTAAATAGTTAATTTGACGATTGATTAGTTGTCAAATCATGAACTAATTTTGACACATCTATAGAGTACGGTACCTAAATTGCGTGCATTTTGCTCTGAGGATCCCAACAAAAACATATTCACTGTTTTGTTGGTTCTGTTGTCATGACTGTGCAACTGTTACAAGAGCACATCTGCTTCACAGTGCAAAGGTGCAGGGTTCGATTCCGGCACCTTTCCTGGAGGTTCTCCAGGTATGGCAGGCTGATTGAACACACCAAATTGTCCCTAGATGTGAATGTGAGCGCAAATGGTTGTTCGTTTCTGTGCGCCCTGAGATTGGCTGGCAACTGGTTCAGGGTGTACCCCTGCCTGCTGCCCGAAAACAGTTGGGATAGGCTCCAGCACATCCCGCGACCCTTGTGAGGTTGGATGGATATCGTAGTTATCATCTGTTAACATTGTGAAAGAGTGATTTAAACCGTTTTAATGCTGCTTAAGGCCTTCATTTGTAGATTCACAGATTCAATGACTTTTAAGAATTTTAAAGGAGTCGCAGGAGCCCTACAGGAGAAACTGCGTTCTTGCTCGAGAGCAGAGGTTCTTAACATTGTAAGAAGGACCGAATACACCCAGTTCATATGCACATTCACCGAACACCTTCATTAGTGAAAAACAAAAATGACTTTCTACAAATTCAAGACATTAAAAAAAACACATTTATTAAAAACAGAAAAAAAAGTAAATAAAATTTCAAGACATAAGTATACGTTTTTTTAATTTTACAATCACACGCTGACTACTGAGTGAACTAAATTTCCCGCAGCACTGATTGTGTGTAATGTGATCATCTGCAGCCAGTGATGGCCAAGCAGGCGTGTCATAACTAATTGACATGTTCGGGTGTGTTTTAACCTCCATGGCATAAGCGCCGTCGAGCCTTGAGACCGATTCCCCGAACCCCTGGGGTTCGATCGAACCGAGGTTCAAAACCACTGGTCTAGAGTATTTAACAGTACAATCCATCCACTTTTCTATACCACTTGCAGCTGAGCTGGAGCCCATGACAGCAGACGACCGGTCATCAGCGAATTGCAGGGCACATGCCGGCAGAGATGGGCAACACTTATGGACAATTTAGAGCAGGGGTGTCAAACTCATTTTTGTCATGGGCCACATTTGAGTTACCGTTTCCTTGGGGTGGGGGCGGGGGGGCGTTATAACTGAAACTATATAAAGAAGCCAAGAATAACATTTTATTCCGCTATTGTTTCAGTAACTGTAATGAGAGGTTTGGTAATAAGAAAACGCTTACAATATCTCTCTCATTCATGACATTTGAAAAATTGAAATGTTGGTCCACATTTTAGCAAGTATGTGTGCAAGTCAGTATGAAGTTGTCATCTCTTTAAGCGGCTTTCGCGGGCCACTTAAAATGATGTGGTGGGCCACATCTGGTCCCCGGGCCGTGAGTTTGACACCCGTGATTTAGAGCCTTTGTCTTGGTAGTTTTTTGGGGGAATGCTGGAGTACCCAGAGAAAACCTACATAAGCACGGACAATCATGCTAACTCCACACAGAAAGCTAAGAGCCCAAATTCTAACACCAAACTCGGAACTGTAAAGCACGTGTGGCGTTCCGAAGTAAGTAGCTCTCTGACAGATTCAATCAAAACCAAGCATGGCCACCCTTGTAAACGGCCAGTTTGATTGCATCGGTTCAACCCAACAGAATTGCAGAAAAGTGCCACATCACACAAGTTTGATTGAAGAGCATAAGCCAACGAGCCGCATTTCCCGCCAGTTTTGTGTGTGCTCTTACTGTGGAAGGTTTGCAGGTGGACCGTCAAGCCGCTGGCCTGGCTGTGGCCTTTTCCGCATTCGCGACATACGTAGGGCTTATCGCCCGTGTGTGTCCGCACGTGCCGCGTGAGCTCGATTGACTGGGCGAAGACGGCCTTGCAATACTGACAGACGTACATTTTGCCTAAAAGGACACAGCAGTGAATTCACATCCCCAAATTCGACCTCGGCGATGTCTCGATCGCCATTTAGTGACGACGCCATGTTCATGCCTCACCCTCCGAGTGTTTCTTCTTGGTGTGGTAGGCCAGCGCCGCAGCCACTCTGAAGCTCATGTCGCAGTGCTTGCAGTGGTACGGTTTCTCTCCCGTGTGGAGCCGCATGTGATTCTTCAAAGAGGAGGTGGCGGGAAATTTGGCGCCGCACGTCTCGCAGGCGTACGGCTTCTCCTCAAAATGCTCCGTGCGCTTGTGGTAAATCATACCTGGACAGTAATTGACATGCAAAGGAGCGGAGACCGAGCAGAAATGACATGAAAGAAAAACTCAAGTTTTCATCCGAACCCATTGGCTCGCATGGACTACAAGGAAACTGACTTGTGCGCTACACTGATGTTCTGATTCCTGTGTCTCATATTTCAGATTTCAAATGCAATTAATCAACCAATCTGAACTGTAACGGGAGACGTGCATGGCGAAGCAAAATTATAATCAACCCGTTTCTTCCCTGCGACTATTATCCTGGTGCAGGAGCAGGCACTCACCTGACGGGTGTGCAAAGGTCCGCCCACAGAGGTCACAGGCGACCTTCTTCTTCTTGTCTCCTGCATTGCCTGGGTGAGCCTCAGTCAAATGACGCTGTAAAGCCCGCTTGTTGGGCAGCTTCAAAGGGCACTGCGGACACTGCAGCTGACAATCCTTGGACATGGGGCAGCGCTTCATATGGGCCAGAACTCGGCACTTGTAGGCAAAACTCTTCTTACACCAGCGGCAGCAGTAAGACTTTGAGGATGAAGAGTGCTCGTCGTCTTCCTCTTTCGCCTCAGGCTCTTCCGTGTTGCTCTGCTCGAGCTTCGTTTCACTCCTGCTGCCGCTGTTCTCCGTCTCGGACTCGGCTGTGAAGTTAAGACAACTAATAAGCACCATCACCGATGCGGCATCCTTTTTTTAGTTTGTCGTTTTGATTAAGAGGCGTGTCTGCTCACACAATATTTCTACCGCTTGACTTGCAGCCTGAGGTCCGTCTGGCTCCTGCGTATTCTCCAGCTGCGAGAGCCATGACATGGGGAAAGAGGAGGGAGCTCCTTGTTGGACAGTGCGGAGCAGCTTCAGGACAGCTTGCTCACTGACAAGTCCCTTCTCCACTTGGCCCCACAGCTGACTCACGACTGAGGGCGGGTCATCTTCTTCACAGCACTTGCACACTAACTGGCGAGGGGGGGAAAAAAAAATCATTACTGTATCTCAAAGAAATCCCTGTCTATGTTCACTGTTTCGAGAGAGGCCGTTGTCTTTACTTTGAGGCCATTTTTACCACTTGGTTATGTAGTGAACTTCAGTTCATCGCAGGAGATGTGTTCCAGACCTACTGACCATGAGTGAAATCCCGCAAGAGCATAAAACAAACATGTTTACACACGACGTACTGAAGCCGCGAGAAATGAAACTCGATCGCTGTGGCTCACATCCACACTTTTATGGACACAGCGGAGCTAGAGGCAAGTTTGATGAATGATTTAGCCGTTTGCGTAAAAGCTGCAGTGTGATCTTACCCCTTCTGCGCCATCATCTATCATTTTGGTAAATTCTGTGAATTTTATCTTTAAATCAAGGCTAAAAAAACACAACCTAAAAAACACTAGGGTGCTAAAATTTCCCCGGGAGTGTGTAAAATGTGTTGAAGTTCCAAATGGCACCATGACTGACTTAGTTATCGCACCTTTAAAACATCTACCATTTGGGTAAAATATGTACATTACAGGCTACATACCTGTCAACCTCGGCTAATAGCTGCCGTTATAAATGATTACGATTCCCCTTACAAAGCAACAAAAATCCGTACAACATGCACCGCGCAACACAAGCGGAAATGCAGACGGCTTACCGCGAATGTGCACGTCAGGCTTAATCATTCCTACCGTACCCAGAGATGACAAAAAAAAATATACGATTGAGGATTACTTTTGCTGGTTTGCCGTGACAATAGTAGCAATCGACGACGGCATTGTCGTTGGCCACCAGCAGGTGAGACGATCTGGATTTGAGCCAAAATGGTCTTTGCGAGATCGGTTCACAATTTTTTCCCCCCCATATAAAAGTTGTAATGCGTCGTACATGATTTGAAATGATAAAAAAATATATATATAAAATACGGGAAAACGTACAGGTTGACAGGTATGGGGTTAGTGTGCATATGTTACAACAAGGGCTATTACTGGATGAGGATAGATACCTGTCTCTCCTGTTCATCCAGAGAGCTGTGTGCTGATTGGCTCAAAAGCTGAACAATGTCTGGCACACTGGCAAGTTTCTCAGTCAGCTGAGAAGAGCGCTCCAACCAAGTCGATGTCGTTTTGGTGGCTGTTCTAGCGTCTTCTTCTACGACACCATCTGTGGCTTCGTCTTCTTCGGGCACTGAGGACAGATATCAAAATAATGGAGTCTTACCCATGAAGCATATTTACAATAATTGCATTTTTTTTGACGCTATATTGATATCTCGAATACAACAGTTTCCGAAATAATAATAATAATAATATTAATGAACAAAAAAAAACCCCAAAAAGTATTTGACATGCATTGAGAAACTGACCTGGAGACTCTGACAATTCTGGACAGACTCTTTTACATGAAGGCTCCTTTGCAATTTCATGTGTATCGTCACACCTACGCGCCTCTGAATTATCCTTCACCTGTATCCCATCTTCAGCTGACTTGTCATTGCTGGGTGAAGCAACTGAAACTTCAGGGTTAGGGCTCTGGATTTTGTTGACTGGGGTGAGGGTTGAGGTCTGTGTAGAAGGTGGGGAGGCTAGCGGCTGCTGGTTGATAATGCTGGTGAGGACGTTTTTAAAGCTCACAGCTACATCAAACATCTGCAGGTTGTCTGCAGCAGCGATGATGCGGCTGACGTTGTGCTTTCCCATCGGTAGCTTGCCTGTATAGACCATGTCCAGAAGGCAGCCGAACTCCTGCGAGGAAACCAAAGTGGTGTCGATGGAGACAGTATCAGAATAATTCAGCAGCGACCTGAAGGGATACAGACAGTTTATTTTCAGTCAGAACCACCTTTGACTTCTGGCTACCTTAAGTGGGGGGGGGGACTGTACTCTGTGATTCAATTAAAATGGATTGCATGTAAAGTTTAAAAATATATATTGACGAATACATGCAAATTTACATGAAATTCAATGCAACTTAAAAAAAGCAACTCAATTTTTGTTTTCAGCATGATGTCTGATCCATTGGTGAAAGGACTCCTTGATCCTCTCCTCTTTCGTCTATAACTGCTTCAAACAACAAAGTGTATGCAGGAAAAGTGATTAAGATTGCACGACTGCCTGTGTCTTATGTGTCGTGTTGTGTTATTTTGACTTCAAGATGGCGCCGCGAGAGTGGCTGCCTTTCCAGCAGCTCCTATATTTGGTTCTTCTACTTCTTCCTTTCATAACTTTGCTGCTGCGAATTTCTCCATTGCGAGACTAATAAAGGTTTTTCTTATTTTAACTGAAGAATATTTAAATGGATTGTTTACGAAAAGTATGGACTTTATGACGTAACTAAGATTCTGTACAATTTGAACATTAACTTCACTTAAGATTAAAGATGATTTTAAAAAACAAACAAAATAATAATAATAATAATAACTTTAAAAAAGCTTCTTCTGCTTTGGAAATGTCCCGATACAACCAATACAACTTTTTTACTTCCGATACAATATCGATATTCAAACCTAGAGTACTGTCTGATACTAATATTGATCCGATACCAGCAGAAATCATACTTGGGTATGATATATATATGGGTTATTTGTTTTTTTAGAATGAAATGTTAGAATAGACTTGATGAAGTGATACTATTCAAACAGAGAACAATGGTCAGTAGCATCAGGTCTGAGCAAATCTCTCTCTCATTCATTATCTGAACCTCACGAGGGTCGGGGCCAAGCTGGATTCTATCCTAGCTGTCACAGGGCACACATACTACTTTGTTGCTGGAACCACTACCTCAAGACCTCAAGTGCTAAGCTTACAGCCCCACTCTCATCCTATGTTTTTCCTTGCTCTGATTGTCTCTATAATAAGCCGCTCTCGCACAACTCTAATCGCCCCACGGGAATAAATAAAGTTTTCTGAATCTGAATAGACAAAGAACCTTTCACACTCAAAATCACACCTCAGGACAATATAGGCACGGGCAGATATTGCAAACTCCATACAGGAAGATCAGGCTGAGAAAATATGACCCGTCTGTTCCAAACATTCGGGTTACATTATTTCAATTTCAAATAAATAAAAAATAGATGATGCTGAAAAAACCCAAGTAAAGTAAATAAAAAACATGTACCGTTACTCTTTGAAGTGCAAAATAATAATTCATGTTTATTTATATAGGAGAAT
The DNA here is from genome assembly GCA_026261675.1 of Hippocampus mohnikei. Classification (NCBI taxonomy): domain Eukaryota; kingdom Metazoa; phylum Chordata; class Actinopteri; order Syngnathiformes; family Syngnathidae; genus Hippocampus; species Hippocampus mohnikei. The sequence goes on along the minus strand of JAKGUB010000334.1, from coordinate 580,520 downwards.
CAATTTGCTACATTCATGCTGATACAAGACCAGGAGCAGATTCTTGAATGGACCCCTTGGATACGAGTGCTTGAGTATGAGATTATGAATGTATTCAGATTCAGATTCAGATTCAGAAAACTTTATTTATCCCCGTGGGGCAATTAGAGTAGACTGATATAATCCGATAGTTTTTATGGGGGATGATATTGGACCAATATCAATATCAGATGAGGACACTTACCATACGGCAGTCACACTATGAGAATCATTGATATAAACAATGCAATGGTTGCATATATAAATAGAAATGCATCATTTGTGTTGTCCGAATATTTTAACATGAGGTTCTGGGTAAAACAAATATTCACAGTACCTGAAAAGCATGCTGGAAGCTGCCAGGACTATTTTATGTGCACGGTGAGGATTGTCTCCCACCAGGACCGTGCAGTCACAAAAGTGGCCCTCCTTCCGCAGGGTCCACAGTTGCTGCATCAACTGGCTGCTGTAGTTAGGGAGTTCGATCATTTTGTTGATCTGCTCCGCAGGGGAGAAAGCTTCCTCTACCCTTGATATAGAGAACATTCTGTTAAATGCTTACAACGTTTCGGTTTTATTTCAATTCCGCATTGTGAGTAAAAATCAGCACGTGTGTTTTATTTAGGCCTACGCAATTAGGCAGCTGCTACAACATCACGAACGAGGGGGTTACTCTAACGAACTGGTAAACAGTTGCAAAACCTAAATTCTAATACATGTGGAAAGAGCTTGGTGTATAAAATACCATGATTTAGATAATGGACACAGGTCCGAAGCCAACAAAGAACGTTTTTCTCGTTTCCCCAGAATAAGCCCAAATTAGCTATAGCAATTGATGCTAAAAAGGCAACAAAGATTTAGGCCGTGGGGTAGACGAGCGATTTTAACGGTGACCAAAAAACGATCACGAGCACCACACATGATGCTCTCTCAGTGTTTGTCAATGTCTTTACCTTGTCTTATTCAAACGATCCATTTCTTTATTTAAACATCGTTGTTAGACAAATCCACACCGTGCAATAAAGCTTCGCAGATTTTGAACATGGCGACAACCTGGAGCCGCACAACATGACGACATTTCCGGTTACGAAAAAAACGCTAGGACACGCCTCTTTTGAGTTGTGTGCTGAGAGCGACGCGAAACTGGAAGGGGCAAAATTGTCAGCGCAACCCACGTGAGGACGCCAAGAAACCCGAATACAGAGGATGCCGGCACATTGTATTACTATACATCTGTGCACACACCAAATATTCTATGAAGTTCAGTTGAGAACACAAAGTTTTTACTCTCTATGTCCATGCTTTGCCTTTGATGGGAGAGTCGTCCCTTCCAACATCACCTCCACGTAGGCACGGTGGTTAGTTATGCTGATTCAGCTCGCTGGTGTTTTCAGGCCTCTTCAGAAAGCCAAACCCCTAACATGTATTTCACCTTCCCATAACCTTTGTTGGAATACTGTACATGTACCAACACTTCATTAGGATTTATTTACTCTAAGGCGCCAGTAAGAGTTCAACAAAATTCTTGACAAGTTTACTACAAAACAAGTGATAGGACCACAGTGAAAATAGGAATGTGTTTGTGTAACTTTGTATTAGGCGTAGAAAAATAAGTAGTGTGTTTCCGGTAACATGAAATTTCAGCATAGGGTCGGTAGGTCGGACAAAGTTTTTTTTTTTTTTCTCCCTCCCTCCTCCATCAAAAACGTAAACAAAATACCCAACCACAAAACATACAAGGAGACATTGAAACCAGTGCCGGATGCTCGTCTATCAAAGAGGGGAAGCTCAATTTTGGTCGACATCATAAAATGTGTCCGTTTATTTATACGCGAATTCTACTCTAGCTCCGTTCCTTTTCAAGAAAATGATCTGTGACCCTGTCATACCAACAAGGCGTCTTTTCACGGTACTTAGTGTCCTACAACTATAGGAACTACAATAAAACCCACCAGAAATAAAAGATTAATTTGTCGCTAGTTGTTTGTTTACAACAAAAAGTGTCGCTAAAATGATTAGGAGAAGTCTCCAGCTCAACTAGGAACAGAATGCGAGTTGAAAAAAAATGCTCGCACGGATGCCTACACTAAAAGCTCGGTGATTGGCTCATTTCAATGTCAATCGAACTGGCACACAGGCATCCAATCTGATGCAGAAAAGCCTGGCGTCCGGTACCCTCCCACTGCAATCCAGTCCCAGAGACTCCGAACTCCGTGGGCGGGACAAAAACCAGTTTGTATCCAATGACTCGTCTCCGTTCAACGCATTGAGACAACCTACCTTGAACTCACTACCGTTTAAAGCACAGCGAAGCTGCCGCATCGCAGATTTTGAACCAGTAAGAAGAAGCTGATTCGGAGCAAAAGTTGAGCACGTTGTAGCGCATATTTAGTCAATGACATGTACACACAATGAAATTTACATTCATATATTTCATCACTTATTCTTTGACATTTTAGGGGAAGCCAAGCTTCCCTTGCAGTCCGAGAGCAATCGCCACTGATTGAAACCCCCGCTCGCCGCCAAAGGCGGCGAGAGAGTTGGGTACCCAGCGGCTGGGTGTTACAGCCATCTCGTTACCTCTGCGTCCCGCGTCCTAGACGGCCCGTGGTGTTCGTCAAATAGTTCGTTGAATCTTTTCGATACAGCAGTGGATGCTATTTTCTTAATATTATGGTGCGAGCATGCGACTGCAACACACAAAACGCGGTTTAAACTGTTGTGGAGATCGTGGCCGCGCCATGATTCAATGTTGTTGACAGACGACAGGGCAAACGACGCAACGTGAATATCGCGAGAGTTTGCACCAACGTAAACGCTCTAAATTCATCTTTCCTTTTATTATTTATAATTTTGTCTGTGGTTTTATTGTCCTTGAGTGTTTTGAAAGGCGCTTATAAATGAAATGTACTATTATTATTATTACACAAAAATGTAGAAGGTTTGAAAAAAAAATGCCGACCGTAGTTTTTCTTCGAGGTAGAAATTCTCGTTCGGTCGGGTTACCGGAAACACACTACTTTTTTTTCTACGCCTTAGTGCTTGTAAATAAATAAGGACAATTAAAACATTGATGTTTCATTGTTTTATTAAAAAAAAAAAGTTTTCCAAAGTGACTGGAATGAGGTTGTTTATGGGTGAGGATTTCTCCTGCTTTTGAAAAAAATCCTCTGACATGGACTGATGATACTGGTGTAGAAATGTATAGCCAGTTTGAATAAATTAGGGGAATTGTGTTTTTGTCCACTGCAGTGGATCTTCGTGTCGGTCGATGTGCTATTCTGCCAAGTATTTCTCGACGTAAATTGTCGCATTCAGTGTCAGTTTTAGATTGGGTTTCTAAAAGAACTCCCAACCCGGGGAATACTTGCTCTTTCTCATTTTTGCTCATTGCATTGTTCCATTGTGCGCCGACGTTGTCCGTACGTCACCGTTTCAATTTGGGTATTCAAATTATAGTAACTCTGTCCGCTCACACTTTAATTCTGGAGCAGTTTGTGGAATTAACTGTTGGGTGACGATGTACGCCACTAGCATTAGAGTTTAGTGTTGGTACTATTTTGTGTGGAGGGATACCATGTTCTGGGGTGTATGTAAATAAAGGGGGTGGAGCTTCCCTGCAGTTCGCTTCTGGCAGTGAAGGTGCACTGTGGCACGCCAGGTGTTTAGCGACTCAGTGATAGCGACCACACAAAGAAAAATAAGAATCGTCTCCTGTCTTGTGCTTGAACCGAGTGTAGTCACCAGCAATGATGCCTACACATGAACAGCGAGGACTTCCGCAGCAGAAGGATCAACAGGTTATGGGCCCAGGTGGGTTCCAGGCACAGCGGCGCTCCATGGGAGAGGATTACCGCCGCGATTTGACGGAGATGAGGCCCGCTATCACATCTGGGAGGCGAGGTTCCTAGCATACTTGAAAACCATCGGGCTAAAAGATGCTATCCTCGGGTGTGATGTAGCTACGGGGTCCAGCGAACAGGCCGCAACAGAAACCGTGTGGAAAAACGAACTGGCATATGCTGAACTGTGCGGCTGCTTGGATGATAAAACACTGACACTCATCCTGTATGAAGCACCAGAAGATGGTAAGAAAAGTCTGGAAATATTGAGACGCCATTTTGAGTCCGAAGAAAAGCCGCGAATTGTCGGGCTGTACACAGAGCTAACCAATATGCTAATGGATAACGGCGAGGAGCTAGCGGGCTATCTAGCACGTGTCGAGAAGCTAGTGGCCGCGCTACAAAGAGCTAAAGAGAACCTAAGCGATGCACTATTGGTGGCTATGATGTTGAAAGGACTCACTGATGAATACAACCCATTTTCTGTGCATGTGACTCAAGCGAGGAAGTGTTAACCTTTGCTGAATTCAAGACTAGGCTGAGAAGTTTTGAATGCACCCTCCGCTACGAAGCAGGCCCAGACCAGATGAAGTAATGACCGCCAAGTCATTCAAGCCGAAGCCCAAAGAAAAAGACAAGAAATACGTCTTCAATGGAGAATGCTTTATTTGTGAGAAAGTGGGGCATAAAGCAAGAGACTGCACAAGTAAGGATAAGAAACCACACAAGCGAGCGACAAAAGCTGATAAGAACAATAAAGTGGCTACAGTTATGGACGATTCGGAAAAAGTTTTCCGTGGCAGAAACCAAGCCAAATCTTCGAGGAAGAAGAAGAAACATTATTGCTCGGGTGAGTGAATGGCGACCCAAGGAGCGCAGCAATATGGACTACTCGTGGACAGCGGTGCTTCTGCCCACATAATCACCGACAAGACCGCATTCATCCGATTTGATGAAAGTTTCCGGCCTAAAGATCACATCATGCAGCTGGCTGATGGAAGACGGATCACCGGAAGTGTCGAGAAGAAGGGGACGCGCAAATCAAGCTGGCCGACAGCAGTGGACGAGTAGTGAGTGTCAAGCTCACAAATGCTCTCCTCATCCCAGAATACCCGCAGAATATCCTTTCTGTGGATGCAGCAACCGAAAGGAGCGAAGTTCAACTTTGCGAAGAATGACAACAAAATGATTCTTTCAGATGGGACAATATGCAAGATGATTGTAAAGGACCGAATGTACTATCTTGACATTGTCACAGAAAATTCTGAATGCAGTGAGGACTCCTGCAATGCATCTTTAGACATGAAAACATGGCATGAGATAATGGGCCATTGTAACTATGGTGATATTGCTAAGCTTGAAGCTGTGGTAGAAGGTATGAAAATTAGTAACAAAACTAGACCTAACCAGTGTGAAACCTGTATTCAAGGGAAATTCACCCAGAATAGAAACAGGAAAAGTGATGTGAGAGCTAAAGAGCCATTAGGGCTGGTACATACAGATCTAGGTGGGCCTATTGACCCAGAGTCATTCGACGGTACAAATATGCCATCACTTTTACTGATGACTTTTCTGGAGCTGTTTTTGTATACTTTCTCAGGAACAAAAACATGGCAGTCGAGGCTACAAAGCAGTTCTTGGCAGACACAGCACCATATGGTAAAGTGAAGCGAATGAGATCGGATAATGGGACAGAGTTTGTTTCAAAAGAGTATCAATCTCTACTTGAGATAATATGATAAAACATGAGAGATCAGCGCCCTACTCCCCACATCAAAATGGGACAGCAGAGAGGAACTGGCGCACATTGTTTGAGATGGTCAGGTGTATGCTGATAGAATCAGGCTTACCCAAAGAGCTATGGCCATATGCAGCCAGAACAGCAGCAGTTATACGGAACAGATGTTACTGCGAAAGAACAGGGAGACTCCTTATTTCCTTTTCACAGGAAAAAGACCAGATTTGTCAAAAATGAAAAAGTTTGGTTCAGAATGCATGGTGTATGAGCAAAACAGGAGAAAGCTAGATCCAAAGGGCAAAAGGGGATCTTTGTTGGTTTTGACCGTCATTCACCTGCTTATTTGATTTATTTTCCAGAGACAAACAAAGTTCAGAAACACAGACTGGTCCACTTCATCACAAAGACCGTGACTGAGAGTGAGACGCAGACCGAGAAGACCCAACTGGAGGACCACTATGTAGAGTGGGTAACTATGCCTAAAGCAAGTCAGTTACAGACGGAATATGTAGGAAAAGATTCTGACACTGAACCAGAGCTTAAACCTGACTGCGACACGGACTCAACCAATGGTAATGAGACTCCTCGTACTTCTGGTAGAGAAAGGAAGACACCAAAATATTTAGAGGATTATGAATGTGTGATAAAAGGCAATGAGATCACAATTGATTACTGCTATAGAGCAACAGTGGGATTGCCACAAACATTCTACGAGGCAATGGCATCGCCAAAGTCAGAAAAAGTGGAGAAAGGCGATGATAGATGAGATGACTTCTTTTAAAGAGAATGACACTTTCACCCTTGTGCCATTACCGGAGGGTAGACAGACAGTGGGGGAAGGTGGGTGTATGCTTTAAAGGAGGATGACAAAGGCAATGAAACATATAAAGCAAGATATGTAGCCAAAGGGTACAGTCAGAGAGAAGGACTTGACTATTCTGAGACATTTTCGCCGACCGCTAATCTGACATCACTGCGACTACTGATGCAGCTTGCTGCACAGTATGAGTTGCTGTTAAACCAAATGGACGTGAAGGCAGCATACTTACATGCACCTATTGACTGCGAACTATACATGGATCAACCTGAAGGTTTTTGTGTGAAACAAAGGGATGGTGTACAACTTGTGTGTAAGTTAAACAAATCCATATATGGCCTCAAACAGTCTGGGAGAAATTGGAACATGATGCTTCATGAGTTTTTACTTGCGAACGAGTTTGTACAGAGTCAAGCAGACCACTGTATTTACACCAAAATGTCTGACAAAGAAAAAGAAATTTTGTTAGTGTGGGTCGATGATATCATTGTGGCTGCCAGCAATGAGAGGTGTTTATGCAAGATCAAAGAGAAACTCAAGAGTAAGTTTAGGATGAAAGATCTCGGATGCCTCACTCATTTCATTGGGATTGATTTCAAGCAAAATGTGGGCTCAATCACATTGAACCAATCCAGATATATTGAGAAAATATTGGAAAGGTTTGGCATGTCTGAATGCAAAGCAAGAGCCACTCCAAGTGAAATCAAATGTGACCTGGCTCCAGAAGGGGACAAAACTGATCAGAGGAAATATAGAGCAATGCTGGGCAGCCTCATATACATCATGACCTGCACTAGACCTGATATTAGCTGGATTGTGAGTAGACTATCTCAGTATATGTCTGATCCAAGAGAAAAGCACTTGACAGCATTAAAACATGTGTATAGGTAACTAATGCAATGTTAGTGTATGTGGCGCCATCGAGTGGGGGTGTTGGGTGACGATGTACGCCACTAGCATTAGAGTTTAGTGTTGGTACTATTTTGTGTGGAGGGATACCATGTTCTGGGGTGTATGTAAATAAAGGGGTGGAGCTTCCTGCAGTTCGCTTCTGGCAGTGAAGGTGCACTGTGGCACGCCAGGTGTTTAGCGACTCAGTGATAGCGACCACACAAAGAAAAATAAGAATCGTCTCCTGTCTTGTGCTTCGAACCGAGTGTAGTCACCAGCAATGATGCCTACACATGAACAGCGAGGGACTTCCGCAGCAGAAGGATCAACATTAACAATAAGTTTTAGAGACTCCAAATCATTAAAACCATATTGAATCTGAAATACTGTATATTGCGAAATGTGCACATTCAATTGTGAGCAAATTGAGAAAATGGCCATTGTAACATTAGATGAGCTCGGCCAGTTTTTGGGTCATTACAAACGGAGTTGTCAATGGTCAAACATTTCATCTTTGAAAATATAATTTGTCATGGGAACAAAATAATTTTGTGTGAGAATTGTATGAGTAGAATGATTTGAAAAATAACTTTATTGTCAATAAGAAATAACAGTGGAAATAACAGTACACTGCTTGCATTCAGTTCCAAACTTTCAACCAATAAGGTTTGCATTGCTAACATTTCTGTAGGAAATAACTGCTAAACAACATATGGTGAGGTAACAATATTTTTTACATATTTGTGCATTCACGTAACACACCTGGATAATCTCAAGTGAGAGTACAAGTTAAACAGGTTTTCACATGAACAGAACACTGTACTTTCTTCCATAATTTAAAATTCCAAACAACAAAAACTGTAGAACATTAGGGAAGACAACATATGCACTGAATTGTATTAATCTGCATTGAGCCAGAAGTGCAACAAAAGTCCGGAGTCAACGATTGAGATCTTGCCTTAAGCAGGAAAAAAAAACAATTTGCTGGCTTCCAGCATAATCACTGTCACCATTCAACAATGGCTACTGAAAAAAATAAAGCACTTCTTTATACATTGACACTTGATAAATTAAAGCATGGCTCAACTCAAACATGGCAACATCAAAGATTGTCTTCAATGTCCAAGAAGCCCAGTGCCTGTAAATACACGCGCACAATCAATCTATAAATCAATGTTTTGCTTTGATACCTAAAAGTGTCAGTGCAGATTCTCTCTCTCTCTCTCTCTCTCTCTCTCTCTCTCTCTCTCTCTCTCTCTCTCTCTCTCTCTCTCTCTCTCTCTCTCTCTCTCTCTCTCTCTCTCTCTCTCTCTCTCTCTCTCTCTCTCTCTCTCTCTCTCTCTCTCTCTCTCTCTCTCTCTCTCTCTCTCTCTCTCTCTCTCTCTCTCTCTCTCTCTCTCTCTCTCTCTCTCTCTCTCTCTCTCTCTCTCTCTCTCTCTCTCTCTCTCTCTCTCTCTCTCTCTCTCTCTCTCTCTCTCTCTCTCTCTCTCTCTCTCTCTCTCTCTCTCTCTCTCTATATATATATATATATACACACTGAACATCCGAGTTATGAACAAACGGTACATACATTTTCACGGTCTGTCGAAAAAAAAAAAAAAGTTAGATTTTGTATTGCGCGCTTTTTCCGAGTGCCGAGCAGGCGGAGGAGGACAGCGGAGGCGACGTTCGAGCGGCCGCGGGAGAGGCGTGGGGCGGGCGTGTGACGGTGGAACGGGCGGGGGCGTCCGCGCGCCAGTCGGCGACGATCGTCTACTCTCCCCGCTGAAGCCGCTGCTAGTTTAGCGGGCAGCTAACCCTCGAGCCCTGAAGAACGTGACGAAAAGCTCTCTCCCGTTATATGGATGTCAATATAAGCCTTAAACATACATTCCAGACAAAATATAGCACTGAAGCAACTTACGAACGAATTCACCTTATGAACAATCGTCTGCTCGTTCGTAACCTGGGAGCGTCTTAAATTCGGACTATAAGCCGCTACTTTTTCCCCAAACTTTCAACCCTGTGGCTTATACAGTGATGCGGCCAATTTATGTAATTTTTCTAACGGCCGCCAGGGGCGCTCGAGTAGAAAAGGTAAGATTAAGACCGGTCTTTATGACACTGTTTAATTCCGACACTGAGGACGGTGACTTCGATGGCTTCAGTTCACAGGAGGAAGATGAAGATGGCTCATCGTGATTTTTACAAGTACCGGTATGTTCTTTTACCAGACCTGTTATACTGTGTTGCTATTCTGTTGCTAGCGTGTTGTTACCATGTTGCTACAGTTTTACTGCCGCGTCACAGGCACCGTTTGGGAAGAAAGTTATATTATTATTATTGTTAAGTTATATTATTAAAACTTTGAAAACTCTGTGTACCATCTTTCTTTGTAAATATGTTTACATGTTTTAATGTGGGCACATGCGGCTTATATACAGGTGCGGCTTGTGTATGTACAAAATTGGTTTTCCTCTAAAAATGTAGTGGGTGCGGCTTATAATCAGGTGCGCTCTATCGTGCGGAAATTACGGTATATATATACACACACACACACACACACATACATACATATACACGCACACACACGTGCACGGTATTTTCTGCACTATAAGGCGTACCTAAAAGCATTCAATTTTCTCAAAAGCCGACTGTGCTTTATAATCCGATGTGCTTTATATATGGATCGATATTCTGATTTTTTGGACGTAGTATTTTAAATGTTCTGTAAAGCACTTTGTTACAGCTGCAGCAGTTGTGAAAGTATGTATGAATGTAAATAAAGTCAAGTACAACTTTATTGTCAAATGTGTAACATACAGCAGAGATGAAAAGAAAAGGTGGATTGTATTGTATTTCCTTTAGCCTAGCTCCATCTAGTGGATGCATAACGCAACTGCAGCCAGGGCTCTCTATAAATAAGGCTGTATTGTATTGTATTCCTTTAGTGTAGCTCTATCTAGTGGATGCATAGCGCAACCGCTGCCACTATTGTAGCGTCTATTCTATACGCTTAATATACAGATAATGTGGGACGCCCTATATATGAAAACAGTTTTAAAATAGGCCATTCATTGAAGGTGCGCCCTGTACTCCAAAGTGCATTATGTTGCGGAAAATCCGGTATACAGTATATATTTAGAGAAGGTGTGAAAATGCTTACCTTTAAATCCCTCTTCTGGCATTCCCACTATAAATTAAGTGATGAACAGTGTTAGGGGGGGGAAAACTAGGTGAATAGAAAACTTTACTAGAGCAGGTAGAGGTCCTTCTAAAAAAAATTGCATATTGTGATCAAGTTCATTATTTTCTGCAATGTACTGATAAACATTACTTTCATATAATTTAGATTCATTACACACAACTGAAGTAGTTCAAGCCTTTTATTGTTTTAGTATAGATAATTTTGGCCAAACAAAGGAAAAAACAAAAATCCCTTTCTAAAAAAAAAGGCATATTTCTTCCGACCAAAAAAAACCAAAAAAACAAAAAGTGTTTTTAATACCAAAAAAAGGCAGCCGTCAAATAATTATGTTCAGTTATGCACTCAATTCTTGGTCGGGAATCCTTTTGCAGAAATGACTGCTTCAATGTGGTGTGGCATGGAGGCAATCAGCCTGTGGCACTGCTGAATACATTCTGTAGGGGAGCCATAGAATTTATTCCTCGTTTGTGAATACCATACACAACAAAGGAATAAAGAACAAACACTTCTGAGACAGTCCTGTCTCCTACATTTTACTGACATATGATCGATCAAGGAAATGCCAAAATAAATTCTGTAGAGGGGCTATAGAATTTATTTTGTGATTTCCTCGCTTGATTTTCTGTTTTGCTGCATTATTTTCAATTTTCGTAGTTTCATTAAAGTAAATGTTAATTTACGTTTTTCAGAGGTGGTCATGAATGCCTCTCGAGTCGAACGGAAGTACAGAAAGCGCAGAGACAGACAGACTTACTGTACCTGTATTTGTTGAGACTACGAGTCGAACGGAAGGAGCGTAGCTCCAGAAAGCGCAGAGACAGACAGACTTACTGTACCTGTATTTGTTGAGACTACGAGTCGAACGGAAGGAGCGTAGCTCCATTGAGTGGATGCATTGCAGATTGCGCCTTATAATCCAGTGCGTCTAATATATGAAAACAAATACAAAATAGGCCATTCATTGAAGGTGCACCTCATAATCCAGTGCGCCTTTTAGTGCGGAAAATACGGTACCTTTTCATGATATGCTAATTTTTTTTAGATCAGAATTTGGGGTTTTCATGAGCTGTATGCCAAAATCATCAGTATTAAAACAATAAAATACCTCAAATATTTCAGTTGGTGTGCAATAAATCTAAAATATTTGAAAGTAGAATTTTCATCATTACATTATGGAAAAGAATGAACATTATCACAAGCTGACATTTTTTTAAAAAGGACCTGTATAACAGAAAAGGACTGGTGACAAATTTTTTTTGTGGTCACTATTGTAATAGTAATGGGCAGTAATTACATGCAGATTTTCGCTATTCATGGGCCAGCCCGCTCCCTGTCCCCATCCACTGTAATTCAAATCCAAAGCACGCATTGTACCACTATGTCACAGCCACAGCACACCTCACCACTGCCATCTTATATTGCTAATATAGTTAATGGTTACTTGCTCAAAACAACCAAGTTCACCAGTTTGAACATGATTTGCAAAATATTGCATACAATTTGGACCCATCTGCTCGCATTCGCGTAGCTTCAATTGCAATGTCACTGGAGCAACAAGCAGAAGCGTCGAGTTGTGATTTGCCACCACCATCTGGCCCACTAAGTTCCTGTGTTGTATGCCAACCAATCACTTTTTCTTCACCCGTTTCTCTCACCAACTCAATCACTATTCTCTCTCTTTCTCTCTAGCTTGTTCCAGAATGCCCCTCTTGTCTAGTTCCCGCCCTACCTATGGGGTGCAATTACTAATAACAGGAAACCTAACACCCTTGATTTCAAGCTGAAGTCACATCTCTTGATCTGACACTCTCACACCCCTGCCCCCACCCCCCAGCCCCCCGCCCTCTATTAATGCCGACACTCACCTTGATAGACGTCATCCATGGCTGCAAAATCAGCGATTGGCTCATCAGCCTGAGATAACACATTAAAATGCTTTTAAATGTCATTTTCTGAACAATTCACGTGGAACACAAAATAAAGCGCAATTGAATAGCATACAGGGTGACCCGGTGATGTGCGTGTTGTTTACCTTTAGAGAGATGATACTCTCTGGGATGACGCCCAAACTTCCCAATGTGGCTGAGTCGTCAGTCAGACCCTTCCCATCAATGGAGAGGTTTTGGTCAAACGGTGCCACAGAGAAGGCATGCATTATCTAAAGAGTTGCAAGAACAACAAATGAAATGTGGTTTGCTTGATACCTTACAGTTAGTATTAAATGACTCAGTGCAAAGTTTTGAAGTCTTAGCTGTTATGAAAGTTTGATATAAATTTTATTGTAGTGTATTTTACCCTTATATTATGTTAGGGGTCAATTTGACCCATTTCCGTTTTTGCGTTGACCAAAGTACTGGATAGCCTTTCTTTTTCTTCATGAAATCTAGTGACTTTTCCTCATCTAGGGTCATGAACTGGTATGTAAAATCTGGACACTCTGATGTGTCGTGGGATGTCTGTGCACAGTTTGAATACAAATGTGATGTTGCGGGTCATTTTGACCAAGGCATTTTAATGTGGGCAAGCAGCTTTTCAGATCCAAAAGAAACATGTTTAATTGATGAACAGTACTTTGTTTTGACTGCTCAGCGACTGCCAGAGACCCAGGTGTGTGTAGAGCAGGAACTTTCTCTCATTTGACTCGTCACTCTTCTCGTGTCATTTCTTTCACCAACATACCAAAAATGAGCTCCAGAGGATTTACAGCTGAAGAAGCTTCATAACAGAGTTTGAAATGGGATAGTGATGCAGCAAGTATGGCATCAGAATGTGGGCAGCCTGTGATGCAAAATCTAGTTTTGCATGGAATATGCAAGTGCATACTGGAAAGCTACCTGGAGGAGCATCTGAGAAAAATCAGATGATGCGTTTGGTGCTGAAGATGAGTGAAGGACTGCAAAGTCATAACTTGTTTACAATGTACGGCTTTGGTGATGAATTTCAGGAGAGAAAGCTGACTATGTTGGCAACCCTCAGAAGAAATAATAATTCCCAGTGAAATTCTGAAGATGCAGGGCAGACCTTTGCATTCCTCAGTATTTGTTTTCACTGAGAAAGCAACAGTTGTTTCATACTGCTCAAAGAAAAACAAAAATGTTCTTGTAATGAGCGCAATGCACACAGATGCATCGCTGAGCACAAGAGAAGACATGAAGCCACAAATGATCCTGACTACAACTCCAAAGGGGGGCTGACAATCTGACGGCACACATACAACTGCCAGTGCAATACTTTGTACATAAAACACTGAAAAGCTCAGAAAAGTTAAATGCAAAAAAAGAAACGTGACATGGAAAAACTTTAACTATACAGTTCTTAAATATATTGTTGGGATTAAAAATCTGTTTTCTGTCTCTTTTCTGAATGTTTACATCATCTTAAACAAAGTTGTTACTGGTGCAACCTGTTTTTTGACAATTTTGTGTGGATTTTTACAGTACGGATCAAAATGACCCACAACATAATCAACGTGATTGTTTTTCAACATAATATGAGGGTTAAATGAATGATCCCAAAATAGGAGATCACAATGCTCAAGATTCAGGATAAAACAGGTGTTTTTCTTTTGTTCAAATTCTTTTTTTAATTCACTTTTTAATAAATACATTAAAGAACTCTCGTGGGTGGCCTTACCTGAATTTTCAGCTCTTTGAGGGTCTGATTTGCAGACACAATGAGGGCTTTTTCACCTCTGAGTTTCCGGTGCCGAGTGCTTCTCCTGATGCCACTGAGTTTAGTGTCGTTGGTTCCGGGAGAAGCCGCTCCTTCTGGGATGCTGCCGTCACTTAGTTTAAGCCGCTTTGCGCCATCTTCTGACTGGTAAAAAATATCAATAACAAGACTGAATATGTGAATAAGAATCATACAACTACAGTGGACCCTTGCAAATTTGCGGTTTGGCACCCATGAATTCACATATTTATGGACCCCCTCCTCCCAAATTTGACCCATTTTCTTTGGAGTGGTGGGGTGTGTTTTGTGTTTTGTAAAAACTGTATTTCAAAATATATTATTTTATATCAAATTTCAACAGACAACACCATCATGAAAAAGAAAGATTTTTGCAAATTGATTAAAAATAAAAATACAAAGAACTCATAAACACAAGTACTCGCCACAACCTTTGCCATGAACCTGTTCTTACTGATCATGAAATGTTACCAAATAAAAAAGCAGGTCACCTTTAACCTGCGGTGGCGCGTGACCTGCATCACCGGAAGTTGTTAGCGGTCAGCAGTCTGCAATTGCAGATTGCGATCAATGCTGTTGCGCTATATCTTATATTGTTATTATTATTCTCATGCGGGGTTCGTTTCATGTACATTTCACCGAGGGCACTGGCAAAGAATGGGAATCTGGAGGACCGAGAGAAACATTTTTAATCGGTACACGTGAGCTACGATATATAGACGCTGCAAAAGTGCTTCCAATGCCTCAGCGTCAGGTCTCTACTAAGGTAGGCAGTGATTTCCTTTTCACAAACTGTTGTCTACTTTATTTTTCTGTTTAGTTAATCTTAGGTGCCGTTATGGCTGTTGCTCATCTGCATGCATGTGTAAGTGCGTGCACATGCGCGCGTATGGTTCACGGTTCACACTCTTCCAAGCAGAGCGGGTACCACGTCCTGCATTTTCCGACAAAACTATGAATTGGAAGGGTGGGGAAAATGACATACACAAATGGAGGTTAATTTTTATGCAGGTTAATTTTTATGGATTTTAGAAGATTTCCCTGAAAATTATGGACAATTAACTCATTCACTCCCAAAGACGTTTTTATACGTCTTTTCAGACTTGGTTTAGAATTGGCTGGTACTGAATGAGTTAAGAACATAATTTTACAACTTTTTTTAAATTGATTTTTATGTACTTTAAGGACCCGTACGAACCCTGTGGTACTGGGTCAATCGCGGGAGGTTGGTTGATCTTTGGTCAAAAAATGGTTGGGCACCCCTGAACTAGAAGGGTTCCAGCATTCCCTCTGTGGATCGGGAAGCCGTCTGATGAAACAAAGTTTTAAAATGGGAGTTGGCATTTTTCACATTTTCGATACATTTTCCTCAAAGATAAGTAAAATGACTTGTTTCATAGTGTAATCATGGGGTGTCGTGCAAAGGCGTTTGAGAAAAAAATGAATTTTACAGTTGACTGGCATAGTCATGCTTCGACCACTGAGGATTCTACATTTTTTTAAAATATTAAAAAATCGAATATTTTTCTTTCTTTTCCTCAATCCCCGCTTTTTTTTGTGGATAATGTATATTGAATGTTTATGTGTTTTCTGAAGAATCTTTGGGGTTTTGGAAATAAAAATGTTTTTTTTTTCTTTCAGATGTGCTCCAACCTGCAATTGGCAACTGTTTAAAAGTGCAATTAATTAATCTAACATGTTCAGTTGTTCCTTGTACACATCCCAGATTTTTTAATGTTTGATTGATCCAAGATCAGCCTTAGAATCTTAAAGTACTCTTGGAGACTCATTTTGCCTTGTCAAACCAAAACACTAGCTTTGGGGTGATAACACACCTGCTAAATTCTACTTCTGAGAAAAAAAAATGAGATGAAGACTGATCACTCCAGCACACGCGAGAGCACTGAATTCATACTGTGACAAGCGCTGCAGCTCTGACTGCCACTGCCACCAGTCATTGAGTACTGTATTGCTAGGCAACATCATGGTGCTTCGTTTACCTGGCTGAAGTCTGGATCTCTCTCACCAGCTACCTTTGGTTGCTCTTCCTTCTCCTCCTCAGCCTCAGAGTTGCTGGCATTCAGCTCAGGAACAGCTTCTTTAATCATCTTTGAAAACGCAAAATCAAGTGTCATTTGGATGTGCAATAATGTTGGGACTCATCGACCACTAAATTTAAAATCTCTGGATTTGTCATACCCGTTTGTCTTCTATGATTTTGCGGATGTAAATTGTGGCTTGGGTGTACTCTCTGAGGTCTTTCTGCTGCTGGAAAAGGAAGCCCTCTCTGCACTCCCAGCAGAGATCTGAAAATATCACCACAAATAGACAAGCAACACAACGTGAATAATGATGACAAAATGCTTTCAAAAAATAAATAAATAAAAAAACGCGATAAATCGCACATATTTACAAGGTTGTGTTCAATTAATTAGGCCTAGGTGTCACACTGAGTAGGATGACCTGAGATCAGATCATTGTTACCTCAGTATTCACATTTTTTGTGGAATTTGTTTGGTGGTATGCCCTGAGATTTGTCTCATGTAAAATGGGTGCCTTGGCTCCAATACTATGCTTCCGTTGCAGGCAAGTGTACATGCACAGTTTTGTCTTCTTCCATAACATACATAGCTTGTTCCTAATATCGTCATGCAACAGGTGAATGAGAAGTCGCTCTGTGAAACTAAAGCATACTAAAAACTGTTCTCTTACCAGGCTGAGTGGTGTATTTAGTGGTGGGACCCGTGGGTGTGGTCTGTTTGACGCAGTTGATGGAGATGGGCTGGTCCACTATGAAGAGTTTGCTGATTACCTCCCATTCACTGGGCCAGAGCAGAACAATGCTGTGCAGGACAAACCAAAACAGCATGAGCTCACATTCAGGTTGTTCATGACAAATTTATAGGGGTTTAAAAGTTAGTTGTAAGTCATACCCAACTTGTTTTGAACATCAGCAAAACAAAGAAACATTTGTCATGCTTGTATGAGAATGTCACAATAACTCATACCGAGCAGTGGTACCACTGTTACGGATACAGCACAAATATCGGGATGATAAATATAAAATCTACGAAACAATAAAATAATCGCCATATTATGATGTATAATATCGAAATGTCCGTCTAACCCAGGGGTGGGCAAACTTTTTGGCTCGGGGGCCACATTGATTTCTAAATTTGACAGGTGGGCCGTGTCAGGACAAGATACGGTACATATAAAAAAAATTATATGTTGACAGTCCATACCAAACATCAACAGAACAAAAGCATAAAAGTATTACCATACTTTTTTTTAATGTGAACAGTGAAACAACTATGGTATATGTCCTGTATGAAGGTTCAAGTATGTGAGCAACATACATGTGTGACAACACAAGCAACAAAGTGCAACAATATGTTGGCCAAAAACTGCAGCAAGCAGTACAGGTATATGACAAAATATAACAAAGTTAGGACTATTTGCTACAAAATGAGACGTGTAAGAGACCTGGTTGCTTTTCTTTCGACTCACTCATTGTCTCTGACTTGACCTCCCCTCGATCACCACACATGACAGCGTTGCTCAGCTGATGTCGCGCAGCGAACTTTTGAAGCCAGACACGGGACGCTTCGAAGTCTTCTATGCTCATAGTTAGCGCTCTGGGACTCGCTTCCTCCCTTTTAGCGGTCCAGTTTGCGGAAAGTTTTTAGCACGATAGCAGTCAAACCATTCAAGGAAACGTTTATTTACTCGACTGTCCGTCGAGCCGCAAGCACTTTGTTTCTGTATGGTTTGTGCATAGGAAAGTCACCGGACATCAGAGTGTTGTTTATGTGCCGCTGTATTCAATACTGCCCCGTACAAACAAGCGCACGCCCTTCCCCGTGCTGCTGGGGCAAACCATTCCAAAAGAGGGGTGTTCATTCCCCGTAACACAATTCACTCTGGGCATGGAAATAGCCAGAATCGGACTGAGCACAAATCACTTCCTCGTTTTCAAAGTCTTGTAGATTTCAGTCTTTCAGACTCCAAACATCTCCTGAATGTTTCAGTATTTTGTAACCCGCCGTTGAATCAGATACACTTCACTTTCTCTACCGTGGCCATTACTCTTCCTCTTCGTTTAGATGCCATGATCGACAGGATGTGAAAATGTTCGCAATTGCAGTAAAACTCACTGCAACAAGCAACTAGCGCTTGAGTTGGCGCTACTGCTGGCTTCCGTATCGTCTCCCCCTCCCTCCCTGTGCTCTGCAACTTCAAGTAACTGCGCCATCTGGCGTTGAAATGCCTGTCATTACAAGTCCAAATGAAATGAATGTAATCATTTATATCGAACCTTAATTGTGTTGTGCACCAACCTTCGGCGGGCCGGATTAAAAAGCCCAACGGGCCGGATACGGCCCGCGGGCCGTAGTTTGCCCATGTCTGGTCTAACCGTTCATGCACTAAGGTGAATGTAGGTGTGGCAATCTACAGACGGTTCTAATATCACCAAAGGACACCTGTATCGATACAATCCTTGCCAAAGATGGCAAGAAATGTTGGAATTCTGCTCTCTGTTCACATAGGCAGTATTTTAAAAGAGCTGTTTTTCCGAATGGAGATTTTTTTCGACTCTACTAAAACAAAATAGAGGAGAGGAGACACTTGATATACAGCGCTACAGCAATACTCTCCAATTGAAAATTGCCAGTTTTGGCGCTTTGGAGAAAATAAATCCTTACTTGGATCTGAACAGGCAGTAAATCTAGCAACAAAGTCGCGTGGAAACACTGGAGAGCAGAATTGTACAAAGGGAAATTACAAATCGACGGGGTGGGGGCTGCATAGACCAGTATAGTTTTGTTTTGCGCTGGTCTTACTTGTGACTCAGCCAATCTTTCAGTAACTTGGCAACCCACTCTGAAGTGAGCCACAGCCACCCAGCAGGGCCAACCTATTGCTGGGGCCCTGCCAGGAGCTGGGGATAACCAGCTGGAGTCTTGCCGACGTCACCAACGACTAGCAGGGCAACAACAGCATTTCAGTCTTGCTTTGCTTCTGTTGGTAGAGCGTGTTGCCTTGTGACCGAAGCTTTGGCTGTTCGAATCTTCAACAATCTGTGTTATTGTTTTGCTTTTGCTGCTAGTGTCCAGCACGATAACACAAATGACCCATTCTGGTCAGTGGTGTTTGGTTTTGTTTTTTTTTTTGCAGGATTAGTAGCGTCATGTGGGGCGCCGTGCCGGCTAGAAGCAGAGACAAAGCAGACAGGGGCAACAGCTCAATGTTACCCATTTAAGGCATCTGAAAACAAATATACAGGTCTGTTTAAGCCATTGGGCAGAGAGGGGAAACATTTTATTTTCCAGGACAACGCAAGGTTTTTGACGGTTTACTTTTTTTGGTCATTTTCCATATGTTTTCCATGACTGGAAATTGGTCAATCATTTTCAACGTTTGCGTAATCCCCGATTTTGCAGTTAAGTGGAATGCCAACAAAAGTGAAGCTAGCCCCAAGTGTAAATGCGTTTAAATCCAGCATAAAAACAATGCTTTTTGTTCCCCCATACTTTTGATTTAAGTCTTTTAAACATTTTAAATCGATGTCACTGTCAGCTATTTTAGAAAGCTCCTTTTTTTCTTTACTTTGCCTTTAAATCTTTTGTTTGTAAATGCAATTCATTGTTTTGTCCTGTTCTTTTAGTAATTAGTTAGCTATTTTTATTCCCTGCTTTGCCTTTGAATATTTGTAGTTGTTTGTTTGTAAATCCTTTTCAGTGTTGTGCTTTTGGCCGTGTGCCCCAGATTGTGTATGAAATGTGCTAAACAAATAAAACGGCTTTGTCCTGCCCCTGATGGGACAAACCAAGTTGCAACAACTTTACCTCTCGTTCTCCTATTTTCGAGCTTAATCTTTTTTTCCTTCCTGTGCTGTGGAGAATTTAGCTTGTTTTGAATTGTTTCCAAGAGTATCTGGGGTCACATCATAAATGTGCCCGATCCCCCAAAGTCTGGTGTTAGATTTGTGCCACAATTATAAACACGTAATGGGAGGTTTTAGACACTTTTTTTTGTAGCTGGGAACATATTTTTTTCACAAAATGTGTTTGTTGCACTGACCCAAAATGTTATTTCCTGTCAGTTTTTGTCCACATGCTCGCTCAAAATGTTTATCCTTGTATAGCAACAAGTCAAAGGCTTGCGTTACTTATTGGAACTCACTGTTGTGCATCTCCGTTGATCAGGGAGTCATAGGTGAACATGAATCCTCCATGTGGACATACAAGGAGGTTGTTGCCCACACTGGACACTGGGGAGGATTTTGTAGGTCTTCTGTCAGTAAAAAAGAAGGGCAGTTAGATACATTAATCATCTTGTCAGGAAAATTTAATTAAAAAAAAAAAGACATACTACATAAATGGCCCAAGCATGAACTTCATATGCAACTCAACCTTCCTAGTTATATTTATTGAATATTTATAATAGTTATAATATTGAATTGTTCTAAAGTGTGTAAAATGTTTTAATGTACTCTTCCTCAGAGGTATTCGAATTAGTATCATTATATTATTTTAATTAATACAAATTTTAAATAATTTTGCCATGGTATCCTTCCAGTTCTGGTATTGAGTTACTTTATGCGGGTACCGTATCAAATTTTGGTATTGTGACAATACTGTCCACACACACAGAAAAACACTTTGTTTTGCAACTAGAAAATAAACATACCTGATAAATTTTCTCCACTCATCCACAAAAAACAGAGGGACAACATAGAGTATGTCTGTGTCCTGGAAAAAGAAAGTACAAAAGATTTATGAATCAAGTTCAGCACACTGACTGATCGATTTTGTTACCTGAGGCCACTTGGTGAGGGTTGGCCGGTTTTTCTCATGGAAGAGGTTGAGTAGCTGGTTCTTCTGGTCCAGAGCCATCATTTTACTCACAGCCTCATTGTCCTTTTCTTCCTGTTCCAGTGTCTGGACACACATGAACTGTTTGGATTCTGCTTCCCTCTTTCATGACAAGATTTAATGTAGACTAGGGTGTCCCGATCACACTTTTTTGGGCACCCGAGTCCCGGTGTTTGGTTTTAAGGATCTGCCGATAGCAAGTCTTGATCCAATACCTCAGCGATACATTAAAAAAACTAAAAAAACGCACATACAAATGATCTCAAATTTATATACAAATGTACCAAAGAAGTCTATCTGTTATATATATTGACATGGGCTGGGGAAATCCAAATCAGTGCAAATTACATTTTGTCACACACTCAAAATCAACTTTTTTCCTCTTTTTTTTTTTTTATATTTTTAAATTTGTTGAGACACATATTGAGCAAAATGCGCATGGTCAATCTCAGACCCTTTTTTATTTTTCGTCGCTGTAATTTGTACCGAAACTCTTCATGATAAAAAATAAATGCAAAAACTACAGCCATTAAATTTATACTAATAGAAAGGTAGCATCAAAGCACAGAATAGATCAATGTGCAGGATGCTTTGTAAAAAAATATTGTCCATGTAATTGCGCATTTGTGTACCTTTTTGTATTACCTGGGAACTTAAATGGCACAAATTTGAGGAATGTCCCATAGTTTAAGCTTGAATGTAGAATGACGGATTCCTCTCAGTGCATTTGATTTCCTGATCAGATGAAATCCACCTGACAGGCACCGATTTTCGATCACGTAATCGGATCGGCATAATCCCTAATTCCCTACTGCTGTTTTATTTCACAAAGAACATAAGGATTTATTTACAAGTTGAGACGCAACGGGGGTTATCATGAAAGGCAGTAGTTTTTTTTTTTTTTAAATAAAAAGTAAGGGATCAGTGACCACTTACCAGACACTGCGGACAGGGACTTTGGTCTTGGGTAAATTCAAGGGCTTTGGGGAAGTATACCCTCAGCTTGGTCCAAACTTCAGAAGAAACCAGTTTACGTTCAGTGTCCAGAATACTCAGACCTCCTGATACAGAAAGAACCGTTGCCATTACCCATTAACCCACATCACCAAAACATAAAGTGGGAATTTGTGCATGTGTCGTACTGTATATGCTACATGTGAACATACCATGGCTGCAGACAATGTCCTCATTGAATGTTTTCATCTCCTCCTCGTTGCCCTCTGAGACCTCAGGACTGCAATCTATAAGCAAACAGGTTGCCACTCATAGACTGAATTCAATACAGACAATGCAGATTGATTCTTAATGTCACCCTGTGTGATTCAAGTTTTTGTACGTTTCTTGCTCTTCCCTCGCATCCTGCAGTTCTCTTTTTGTGGTCTCACATTATCGCAGATTTTCTAATTGTACATGTTTAATTGTATAGGGATGGTCGATCCAACGTTTTTTTCAGACCGACATCAGTACACGTAGGAAACTCATAGCTACCAATACCAAGTAACCGATACACTAGTTCCAAATGAAACAAACAACTCACTCTGATTTCGGATTCATTTATAATTGGAGAAAAGTGCAAAATAAACCTGACAACTCCCTGAAATTTTATCAAAATAAACGGAAGTGAAAAACAATACAGGTTCTGTTTACTCTTAAGCGTGCCACTATGAAGTTAGAAAATAGGGTTGGAAGAAGGAAAATAAATCCATTTACTGGTAATTTAAAAATTGATCACAAACTGAGGGTACGTTCACACTTCAGTCATTGTGTGATGCCAATTCAGAGTATGTTTTTTAAATGCCATTTTTAATTGAGTTGGTCACATTACAAAAACAACTTCTATTGCGCGCGGGACAGACCATTGATGTTACACACATACAAGTAAGCACAAAGCACGTCAAGTCATGTGCAATCATCCTCGATAGCTCACTATTGTTCCACTCTCATATTAATAACATAACCCAGTCCGTATATTTCCACCTACGCAATATAAACCGTCTCAGTCCCTCTCTCACCCCTCACTCCACTGCTATCCTTGTCCACAGTTTCGTCACCTCCCGTATTAACTATTGCAATTCACTTCTCTTCGGTGTCCACAACAAATTCCTCCATAAACTTCAACTGGTCCAGAATTCTTCAGCCCGTATCATCACTGGAACCCCCTCCTTCCATCACATCACCCCCATCCTCCAACAGCTCCACTGGCTCCCTGTCAAACTGAGGATCAATTTCAAAATACTCCTCTTCACATTCAAAGCCATTCATAACCTTGCCCCCCCCCCCCATATCTGTCGGACCTTCTTCAAATTTCCGTTCCCTCAGGTCCTCAGCCTCCCTCCACCTCTGTGTACCTTCTGCCCGTCTCAGCACGATGGGGTGCAGAGCTTTCAGCCGCTCTGCCCCCAAACTCTGGAACTCACTCCCACCCGACATCCGTAATATCGACTCTCTTCACATGTTCAAAACTCATCTCAAAACCCACCTATTTAAAATTGCATACTCAGTTTAAACTCATCGTTTTTATTATTTATAATTTTATCTGTGGTTTTATTGCTCTTTTTTGATTGTAAAGTGTAAAGGCGCTTATAAATAAAATGTATTATTTAGAGCTGTCAAACGATTAAAATATTTAATCTAATTAAAAACTCAACTGTCATAATTAACTCAAATTAACTAAAAATTAATCATGATTACTCACGCATTTTTTATCGTTTCTGAATTTCCTTTTATAATTTTTGTCATATTTTCGCCCATTTTAATGCTGTCATCAACATGGAATCATTAATCAGTTTTCTATGTGCAAAATGCAAATATTTACTGAAATAACAATTTCGATTTTCAATTTTACATGGAACATTTTTCACTTGGAGCAGTTATTCATACATTATCTCTCACACAATATTACTGTCCATCAACAACAGTGAAAAAAATATTTTGTCACACAAAAGCTGCTTGAACAGCTCGTTTTATGGAATCAAAACAGCGCAATTTAACATTATAAAGTGCACATCTAAGGTAAACTAGTACTCAGCCTATAATGGATTTAAGCAATGGTTACATACTTTGTTTTTCTCAAATTCGCTTTGAACACAGCAGTCAGGCTATGCTGATTCTATTGGTCCTTCTTGCTCGGAAGTCTCTCTACGGTTTTGTGTCGACATCATTTCGGATGCTTGTAATGGAGGCTCTCGCTGGCAATCCATAGTGGAGTTGTTCACTTAATTCCGTTTTTCACGGCCCCCTGAATAGGGATTGTCGGTCAGCATGGAAGGATCTCTCATTCTGTACTTTTTTGATCATTTATTGGAGCACTTTGCAGCAGAAGTAGTAGTAGTAGTAGTAGTTGTTGTAACAGAAGTATCAGAAGCAGGTAATAACCTAAACTACACATAAATGCAGTAAATTCATATATCTATCTTTCTGCATCACAATATAAATATGTATATAATTGACATTAATTAATACCTTTATTTAACAATACATTTAATAATAATAATAATCAACTATACAACCATAATAATTAATCAACCCTGATTTCACTATGTATCATTATTGTCATCATTATTCATTATTTTAAACGTAAGAAACCATACAACACAAACATATCACGTCGAATCGAACAAAAGAACTACAAGTCCCAATAGTCAATCCCGGAAGTGGAGTGCCGGCATGATTAACCCCAGCTGCAACGCAATTTACTTTGTTTAAACGTCAGATTGCAGACGGACAAACATGACAACTATGCAAAAATGAGCTAAATAAAGACACCCCTGTTCTAGCAACATTTTAGCCCACCCTGTTTAAATTGCCGATTGCGAACGGTAACTGACTGATTGCATGGCGATGCACAAACATAAAGCACAACGTACACAATGCAAAGCAGACAAACAAAGCAACCGATCATGACCGAATCTAAAAGCTAACTTTACACATCTGACTTGATAAGAAGCACGCGCGTTGCTTAACATTGAGCCATGCCGACGACGAAGCGAGTGTATTCGCTCACGAAACAAAACGCCATTTATACATCGCGCGAACGATCACCTGTCAGTGGCAGCCCCTCCCCTCTTAAAGCGCCAGGTCAATCCAATAGGAGTCGTTTGAGGCAATGTGAATGATTTCAGCTTGAGTGGAGCTGTGGACAATGTTGACAGGCTTGCATGCAGTAGCCATATATTTAGCTATGGCTTCAGCAAATGTGTTCTTCGTCGTGTCATCCATTTTCTTCGCTTTGAAATGATCCATAGCTGTCTGTCTGAGACGAGGGGGCGGAGTACTCACGTCAGCTGTGTGCTTGGCCATTAAGTGGTATTTCAGACTCGACGTGCTATGATGATAGCTCAGTTTACGACTGCAAAACATACAGGTAACTTGGGTCTTGTCAATGGAACGATCTGGCAACTTTTTAAAAGTAAACTTTCCATTCATAAACTATTTAAGTATCCGTTTTCGGTGTCTCGCGCTGCCGTGGCTGGCAAAACAAACGTGTGTGGACCTGTGCAGCGCGCTTGATGTTTTGTTTCTGGTTTATTTATAGAGCAACGTAACATCCGCTGTGATGTCTGCCGCGTTAATCTCGCGAGAAAAATTTAGATCCCGATAAAATTCATTTAAATTAATGCCGATAAAAACGCGCTAGACTGACAGCTCTAGTATTATTATTATTAACAACATAACTAAGTCGTGGCAGGAGCTGGTATTTGGGGATACTGTATGAGGCGACGCTCCTCGATCTCATTTCACGGAGAAATCTACTAAAGATGATGTTACATCATTGCAACCTGAAACAAATGAACCATCTGTGTGGATGAACTATCGCCACAAATGTCCACTTAATGCTTCCAAGTAGGATTAAAGTCAAATAAAAACTCAACACTGTTACTCTAAACTAGGACTGAAAAGAATCCTCCAGGCAGTCAGGTAACTCGATTAAAAAAAAAAAACAAACGCGTGAAAAGAACCCGTATGGCAGTTTAATGCAACACTCTAAATCAGGGGTGCCTAACCTTTTTTGACCGAAGATCGACTTTTCAAGCGACCAACTTCCCGCGATCGGGTGATCGTGCAAGCATACACAAACGCACGCACATAGGTATGGAACCATGCACATGCGTGCATATGTACGCACGCCATGATGAGCAACAGCCGTAACGTCCCCAAAGATGAATGAAACCGAAACCTACAGACACACAAATGCCCCCCCCCCCCGGCCCACCAATTACCCCCTCCCATGCAATCGACTTGGGACCAGCCCGCGGTTGATTGTGATCGACCGGTTGGGCACCCCTGCTCTAAGTTGTCGTTAGGAGTGATTGTGAGTGTAAGCAGTTGGAGGGTGTACCCCGCCAACTGCCCAAAGATAGCAGAGATGTGGCCCCAGCACACACGCAATGCTTGTGAGTAAGAGCAGATTTTAAAAATGAATCGATCGAATAATAGAAACTGTCCCCTTTTAAATAAATACATTTGAATAAATGGGGGCCCAGTGGTTAGCGCATCAACCTCACAGTGCAGAGGTCATTGGTTCGATCCCGGCTGCCGCATTCTTGTGTGGAGTTTGAATGTTCCCCCCGTTCCTGCGTGGCTTTTCTCCGGGTACTCCGGTTTCCTCCCACATTCCAAAAACATGCATGACAGGCTGATTGAACACTCTAAATTGTCTAAGTGTGAGTGTGAGCGTGGACGGTTGTTGGTCTGTGTGTGCCCTGCGATTGGCTGGCAACCAGTTCAGGGTGTCCCCCGCATGCTGCGCGAGACAGCTGGGATAGGCTCCAGCATGCCCTTGTGAGGATAAAGCGGATCAGAAAATGAATGGATGGATGGATGGATGGATGAAAAATATACAGTAAATAAACAAGTTATTTAAATAGACATTTTGCTTTTATGATCAGATCATTTATTTATTTTGAATCACCGATTGCCGACGGGCTACAAAAATCCTGATTGTGTAAAACCTAGTTAAAACCAAGAAATACTCTTACCCTGGCTGTTGTGGGCATGTGAGCCATTCCCGTTGCTTTGACCATTGCTCGGTTCGCTTTCATGTTCATCCTTCTCCAGTTGCTCCAGAGCCAACTGCCTCCAACTGCGCAAGGAGGCTTTGCCCACCCAGTAACCTTCTCCACTGGTAGAAACAGATACACATACAGGTAAATAAAATCATAAATTAAAAAATGGGGAGTAATTTAAAACAAAAATAAAACTTATTAATAATGGTCGGGTGTGACCGATTATATCTTATCAAAATAGCAACAATCAGCTGAATTTTTGATGAATAAATGCAGATTTTCTCATGAAACAGTAAACGCTGTTAAGTAGGCATGGGCAGGAAGTAAAGGGCATGCATTGCTGACAGAAAGTTACTCTGTGTGAATTGCATCCATCCTTCTCTGCAAATTTCTCCATTGTGGGACAAATAAAGGTTTTTTATCTTATCTCTAGTCTCTCATGCATATTAAGATGCAATGTGTGTGTGTGTGTGTGTGTGTGTGAATTAGGAGCAACTGTACAAAAAATTCCCGGTTCGAATGGTATCCGATATTTTTTTTCAATACAATTTTACTTATTGCAAAATTTTAACGCATTCAATTTTTCATGTTCAAAGAGTTAACCCTATGTTGCATGGCTTCTGCAGGAGTTATTCAATTGTGGTTTGTTTTTAAATTTAGGGTAGATTATGGCCAAATATCATAATAAATTCACAATTTTGGGAAAAAAATTACATAATAGGGGGGTACTTGTGTGCATAATGATCACTACAATTACCTTGCCAAAAAGCATGGCAGTACTGATAGGTAACACATAGAAACTGTTATTTATTGTGTTCTATATACTCTTCTGGACAAGTACAATAGGGTATTTGGACCTTTTCATCTCACGGATAGAAATTATTCAACATTTTGTGGACCCTCTTTCACCTTTTCCTCCCGCTGTTGCGCACGCTAGTGACATCTCGCGGTGGATTTAAAAACTAAAACTGGTAACTTGAATAACCAATATGAGTTAAAGTTGTGGTTACTTTAAGTAACCCGTATGCAACATAGGGTTAATAGGTTATTGGAATTTTTTTCTACTAAATAATGGCACTGGCCTCGGGAAAAAAAGAAAAAAATCTAAATCAGTTGGGCTCTAAAACAATTGAACCAAAATTAGAACTTAATTGGTTACATAATCGCTTCTATGATTACCTGATGGTACGCTTGACCAGATTGGAGACTTCCTTGTAGTCCTCATGAAGTTGATTCTTTAGACGTAGGACCCTGCATCGCTGTTCTACACACTCCCGGCATAGAGTGGAGCCTGCAGTTTCAGACAAGTAGTGTGTTTTGGTCACACATTTCTCATGTGAATGCAAAATTAGTTGAATTAGCTTCCCAACCAGCACAAATCCATCTCCTACCATCAAGCCTTGGCCCTCCACTGTAGCGCTCGAATAGGACCTGCCCAGCTGTCTGAGAAACCCTCTTGACATCTCCCACTTTGTCGGGATGTAGTTTGCCATGGGAACACAGGAACTGTGAGTTGTCGATTTTCTTGGTGGCGGTAGAGTCATCCAACCACTTCTTCAACCAATCCAGAGGAATAAACTCATACGGCTCTCCTACAACCACGGATGCAAGAAAACATGAAACAGACAAAAATAAACACATCACCTCTGAATTTCCATCGCTGAAATAGGCATTATTCCTTCAAATTGTGGTCACCGCTCCGTAGATGCCACACCTAAACACCTCACTTCCCTCAATATTGTTCCTTGACACCACATCTAGCAAATGATAATTTTCCAAGGTGGTCGGAGAACGTGGTTACTGACCGTCTCTTGCAGGTAACAGCTCATATAGCTCCTTCACTTCTTCGTGCTTTGCTTTGCCCTTATCCACACTCTGTTTCCTCATGTCCGACATTTCACTGCACCATTCCTCAAATTTATGGTTGTCTTGGTCCACCAACCTCTGAAGGAACTCTTGGGAGTTAGGAAAGGAGTGAAACAAACCTCAGACAAGACAGCAGACATTGATGTTGACTGCAAGTTTAGAACTAACGCAGCGGTTAGTCAGACTACAACCAACACAACCCGATTTTGACTTGACAGGCGCATCACAGACAATGTAGTGTGTTGTGGCCGATTTTGTGTTGTGGTGACACGTCGTAACCCTTATGGTGTGACATACTTGTACATGATTGGTTGTCTGGCATGTGGGAAGCTTTAGGACCATCACGCAGGAAGTCTGGCATGTTCATTTTGCCACATAATCCTGCATCAGAGGTGCCCAATACATTGATGGCGATCGACCTGGAGCTCAGGGACTGGTCCAAAGTCGATCGCGATCTTTATTGAACACGTCTGTTCACCATGGAAAGCTAAACGAGGAAGCGTCACTTCCTCGTCTACCCGAGGAAGCGTCACTTGCTCATGTAAGGAAGGCGAGAGGAGTCAAGTGACGCATTCAAGTGCGCTCAGTTTGTTCGAGAACCGAAATGTGGTCGTCAACCGAGGCATTAAAAAAAATTGACATTTTTCATCGAAAACCAATTTGGTCGAGAACAGAGACGTTCGAAAACCGAGGTTTGACTGTATTTTAAAAATAAAATAAAAAACCAGGTCATCTTTAACCTACAGTGGAGCTTGTTCGCGCTCAACAGTCTGCAAGTGCAGCTTGCGATCAGAGCTGTTGCGCTACATCTTTTATTGTTCTTATTCTTCTCATTCAGAGTTTGCTTCATGTACAATTCACGAGGGCACTGGTAAAGAATAGGGAATCTGGAGGGCCGAGAGAAGCATTTTAAAACGGGACACGTGAGCTAGGATAGTTAATAGGCTGCAAAAGTGCGTCCCATGCCTCCGTGTCAGGTCTCGGCGAAGGGAGGCAGTGATTTCCTTTTCACAAACCCACAAATTCTTGTGTCTACTGTATTTTTCTGTTTCGTTTATCTTAGGGGCCATTATGGCTGTTGCTCATCATGGCACGCTTGTGTAAGTGCGTGCGTACGCGAGCGTGCGCGGCACGGGTCGACTGGGGAGGTTGGTTGATCGAAAAGTAGATCTTTGGTCAAAAAAGGTTGGGCACCCCTGTCCTACGTCATCCTACATTTGGTTCCTCTGCATTGACTAATTGTGAGATGAAGCAAAATGCACATCACAATCACCTGACCAACGCGCTTTAGTGCCTTATTCTGCCCAGGAGATCTCATGGGATACAAGTGTGGGCCTATGCTGAAACAGGTGTCGTGGTTCAGATGGCTGCCAGATTAACTGGCTCCCATTTACAGCTGTGGCTGTTGAGGCAATGTCAGTCAGTAACATTTTTCTTCCTGTGTGCAGATTCGTCACACAGCTTCATGCAAAAAGTCTAACTATATGTGCTTGGCTTTTGACGAAACATCAACAGCTCCTTGGCTACTCCCGATTGGCTGCAAAAATGTGTGAACATAATAATTTTAAAAGTATAACGTAGTGCATCATTTGTTTATTCATTTTTCAAAAGGGAAGTAAAAAAAAAAAGGCCCTTTTTAATGCTCGTTCCAAAAAACAATTGAGTTGAACCTCGTTGCAATGTACCTCGAGGGACGTAACGAATCTCTAAGTTATAACAGTTGCTTGTTGTACCATTTCCAATAAAAGGGGTGCCAACTACAATGTATTATACAGTATGAACATTTATAGATATTACAAAAAAAAAACATGAACATATAATACTGTATAAATATGTCAGTTACAAATCATGTAAAGAGCATGAGTAAACCATTCAGTCAGCAAATGAAAAGTGCCGCGCCGGAAGCTGTTTTCGATCATCTTTCAATCTCTTGGCCTCGAATTCTGTCATGATTTTGTTGCCATTATGGATAATTGTCGAAATCGTCGACTTTGCCAATTTGTAGTCTCGACTGAGTGTCGTCTGGGAGACTACGAATTGAAAGTGAGAGACAATTTCAACCTTGAGGCAGCGAGATTTGCTTCCGTTTACCAGATATGTTTTCTGTGTGCTGTGCCTCCGGAAGTACAACAATGTACGAGCTGATCAGTACCGTTGCCAAGCAAAGTAGGGTAATCCCGCACTGTACATTTTGTTTACAAGGAAGGTCACGGCGGCAGTTGGCTTCCCACGGTTCGTTGTAACAAAGGCATATTCACTATTTTATGGGAAAAAGCTGGTCATTATAATGAGGTTTACGTTGTAAAGGTGTTCGTTGTAAGCAAAACTGGCAAATGGAAAATTAACTACGTGAAATTGGGACTTTGGAATATGAACGTTATAGGGGTGAAAACGTAAACGGGGTAATCTAACAGCGTGACAATAGTAAAGAACAAAAAATATCGTCATTTAGTTCGAGCTTTGCATTAAGCAGGTTTCTCAAGATTGTGATTAGTCATTCATTAATGCAAAAAAACTAAAATTCAATCTACCAGGCACTTGAACTGGGGCCACAGCGGGATCTACAGTTTCCTCTTCCTGGAGTTTATACACCAACATGTAGGCATTTCTGGAGCAGTGGTAGCCTTTGCTGCACTTGGGTTTTCGTGTCTGGGACTTCACCGTTTCAGCTGAGGACAAAAATAAGACCAAGGAGGTCGTGAATACAGTCCGACAATTTCTTCAAGCAGAAATGAAAATTCGATAGGCTCCTGTATGATGTATACTTGCAGTGCCGCTTACCAATATCCTCTTCTGTACCCAACTGCAGCTTCTTGCCTTCCATCCTTTCAATCTCTTCATCATTGAATTTGTACCAGTCGCTGGTACGAGCGTCTTTCACATGGGCTATATAATGTCCTGAGTAGGCACTAATACCACGGTGGATCAGCACTGCACTCAGTTCATACACACACTTCTGATCTAGAAATGTGACGCACAGTTTGGGTCAGAGGTATTTGGACAATACACACAAAAATGTACTCAAGGATCAAGGATTAAAATGCAGTCCAAAGAGTTTTCACAAAACTATAGAAGTATACAGTCCTCTCCAAAAGAATTGGTACGGCAAGGTCTAATCCTTTGGCTTTGCTGTACTGAAGACTGAGGTTTGAGAGCAAAAGCTAAATCACAAGCCCATCTATCTATCCAGACATATACATGTATACATATACCTGTAAATAAACACACACACACACACAAACCTGCACACACACACACACACACACACACACACACACAAACCTGCATACACACACGCACGCACGCACACGCGTGTCATTAACTTTGGCGGATCACATTTTTTTGAAACCTGACTTCATTTTCACACCCAAGCCTAAATAATTCTAGACCTTTTAAACCAAGAAATCACTGAAATAGAACCTGCCTGACAAAATTAAGTTGGTCAAGATATCTAAAAAAAAGCTCCATCAAAGGGGTGTTCACACGGCAACATTTGCTCCGGTGCTACGTCGTCGCTGCGCCAGTGGAGCGTTCACATATGCAAATTTGCTCCGGGGTAGCCCCAGAAAACAGCTTACACCGCAGCAAATTTGACCCACCTCAGGGAGGTGGTTTAAAAATTTGCTCCGGAGCAAATGCTCGTTTGCTGGGGGGGAGTGGCCTCGCTAAGCATGAGAAGAGTTGATTACATACGGCGAGACTGCGTTGCTTTCGTGCTCTGTTGGACTTCCGCCATGTGTTTGTTTAATAACAACACAAGACATGGCTGGTAACAGTAGCAAGCACCTCTTGGGTTATACCATCTCAATTAAAAATGATATCCATAGCCAAACCAGTTACGAGGTTTAGGAGGAAAGTACATTTTCACACAAAGCCAGACAGTTCATGGACCATGGCATTTTGTGGTTAAAGTCAGCAAAATCGTACTTTGTCCATCCATTTTGGATGACAAGTGTCATTTATCCTTTTGTAACCACATATATCTGACCGAAGCAGAAGAGCATTAAAAGTGGTGATACCTTTTGTGACTTCAAAAAAAGGCGCCATGTCCAGTTGCTCAGGGAAGCTGATGTAGGTGTTGAGTTTCTTCTTGTGCCCCGTTTGTCTAGAGATGACATCACAGAAGCTGTCAATAAGCGGGTAACTAACTCTTAAGGGTGCATCATTATTTGTTACCATGTTTCATTTCGAGATAATTAATAGGATATGGATCTTTTAATTTAAGAGATCTTTTTGGGACAAACCTGTCAAAGACAAAGCGCATGAGCTGCAGGTTGAGGGTGGGCGGGAGACTATGCAGTCTGATCCTACGGGTGGCGTTCTGTTTACTTTGACAGCTTTCACAGAAGTAGCGGTTGTCTCCATCTAGTTTCTCATCCTGAAAAGTGAAGAGAAGCATAAATAGTTAACCTTGGACTAAGTGGCGGGTCTTATAAATGGCATGAGGGGTAATAATTTGGCCCAAGGGGGGAATTTCATTATACTTGATAATCACAGTATTTTTTGGCATCGAAATGCTCATTTGTCTGGAAAAATGGCTGAGAGCACTAAGCTATTTATTTAACTGTATCGATGTGTAAGGCCTACGATAAAGCTGCATCATGAGGGTTAGACTTGTTGACATCGATACCTTCAGAAACTCTGTAACACATTCTGTAAGGTTCTTGTGGCCCTGAATATTCAATTCCAGTTCATAGAATCTGGAAGGCAGCGCAGACGATCGCCCACATTGGTTACAGCTGGGAAAACAACATTGATTGCAATTAGAAAATCTCTCTTGGTTCATGTGAAGAAATGAATCTTTGCAGTTCAACAGTGGCATTTGAATAAAGTGGCAGTTGGTTTGCTTACACAGTTACATAGGAGAACTGTCCACAGAATTGCTGCTGAATGACATTTTGCAGGATTGGGTTCTTCTGCTTGGACAATGTGTCCTCCAACAAGGACAAGAAGAGCTTTGAGAACTCCTGGGCATCCTGAGAGAAAAGAATAACTAGTACTTTGTGGGGCGTCATATTGTTGAAGTAGTAGGAAAGTTAATCGGCTGGCTTCTTACTTGCTGCTGCCCAGTGTCTAAGCCAAGAGCTTTAACCAGCCCTGAAGGATCGATGTATTTTCTGTTACTGTTCTGTAGTAGTGCAAACAAATATTGCAGATGCTCACAAATGGACTCAGGTTCATAATCTGAAACACACCAAGTATTTGTCAGCGCAGTGTTCCACATTTGTCACGAAACAACCATCAGACATCGTCGTCAAGCTGTAATTGATGCTCAAGGTCACATGACAACTTATTGCGACATGGACATTTTTGTTGTGGTGTCCCCAACTTTTGTTCCAATGAACATTTGAGATGAAGAAATCACCAGTGCATCCTTCTACTTAAATATGCCACTTTCATGATATCAGTGTCACATTAACTTTTTACATTTTTCATAGATTTCACCTGAAGTCACATATGCCTACATTTTTTGGGAATAGTGTTTATACATATACAGAGTCAGACTCATCCAAATTGGTCTATCTCATCACCGCTCGATTTCTGATGGGTGTCGGTGACTCACTTGGGATTGTCATAATAACAATTGAGAGAACAATACACTTTCCGAGAAACTGTCATGATAAATGACAAATGAAAAAAATGATTTTTATGCTGCTGATACTATGACAGAGCATCTTAAATCAAGTATCTTGTTATCAAAAACAAATAACCTTTTCTTTTGAACATTGGCATTGCGATAGAGAACAATAAATATCTTTGATGAATACAATTCACAAAAATCACATCGAAAGCCAGTACCTCACTGAACTCTG
Organism: Hippocampus mohnikei; assembly: GCA_026261675.1. Lineage (NCBI taxonomy): Eukaryota > Metazoa > Chordata > Actinopteri > Syngnathiformes > Syngnathidae > Hippocampus > Hippocampus mohnikei. The sequence goes on along the minus strand of JAKGUB010000334.1, from coordinate 545,775 downwards.
AAAGCGTGCTCGTATTAGCAAACATGAAACTCTTTGCGATTGTTTGCTATCATATTATGAGCTAGAAGGCTAACACCACACCACCACAAAATTGCTGGTAAAGTCAAGTATCATAATAGAAAAATTACAAGCATGTGTATGAGATGCAGGGATTGGATTTTTTTTTTTAACTTTTGACTCGTCACAAAGACTGGTTATGTGCACAGGTTTGAAAAACTTTACGGGGACATCAAAACTAATTTGCCTCATGAGATGAAATTCAATCTATCTATCTGATCGCTTTAAGGTGGTGCCTTCAGGAACAATCTGAAAAGAGCTTTCCATATGCAACTAATCACTTGTTTGAAATGGAATCTATCTATCTAGTGTTTGAAACCAGCCAGTGTTTCATTTGGACTTCAATCCATCCATCCCTTCCTCCATCCATCTCTGCAGCATGGTGCACATTGGTGAGCACATCTGCCTCACAGTTCTTCTGCTTTGGATTTGAATTGCGGGGGCTCAGGCTCCCTCCATCCAGAACAGACAAATATTTTTAAATATCCATCCATCTTCCGATCCGCTTTATCCTCACAAGGGTTGCGGGGGGTTGCTGGAGCCTATCCCAGCAATCTTTGGGCAGTAGGCGGGGGACACCCTGAACCGGTTGCCAGCCAATCACAGGACACACAGAGATGAACAAGCATCCGCGCTCACACTCACACTTAGGGATAATTTTAAGTGTTCAATCAGCCTGCCGTGCATGTTTTTGGAATGTGGGAGGATACCGGAGTACCCAGAGAAAACCCACCCAGGCCCGGGAAGAACATGCAAACTCCACACAGGAAGGCCGGAGCCGATCGAACCCACAACCTCTGCACTGTGAGGTTGACGCGCTAACCAGTGGACCAACAGCCGCCATATATAAAGATATATATCATATCAATGGTTTTGATAGTTTGAATGTTTTAAACATATTTGAGAAGGAGTAATCCAAAAGTAATTTAAAGTATTAAAGTTAAAATACTTTAATATTTTGGTACTTTAAATACTAAGTACACTTTATAACAGGTAACTAATAAGTATCGGAATACATTTTTAAAGTAACCCTTTGGACCATGGTGCTTTAATTCACACGTCTATGAACATATAAGTCGAACATGGTGAGATTAAGGTGTTCACAATATGTATTTTAAAAACTTTCAATTTAATGCAATACAGTACTTCTCTTTAGTGGAAGTAAGCACACTTGATAGAAGTATGCTGTTGTACACAAATTAGTCTTTTTTTTTAAATGCCGCACACATTTTAAGCCAGCTGAATTATCAAACGCAAACCATCTGTACTTGTACCTGACTCTGTGTTGTGCTCCTCTGCACGGGAATTGTAGTACTGATAGAGGCTTCTTCGCAACTCAAGGTTGTGGAACCACACCTGCAGGAAGGTGTTGACATAGCACGTAGCACCCAGATTGGTCAAACCAACAAACGTGTTCTGTAAGAGACAGAAAAACAGACAGTACTACAAATAAATAGAAATGTATTGTATTGTACTATGCACAGTGATTGAACTGATCAAATATTGTACCTTATCTCTTCGCTCTGAATTTGGGTCATCAATATTGTGAAAAGAATTTTCATCAATCTCCCCAAGCCACGTCTGTTCCCCAATGCCAACAAGACAGTTGGGGTTGCCTTTACAGTTCCTCCTGAAGTCATAGCATGTACACTAATCAAACCCGATATTCAAAGAACAATTGCATATACATACACTGTATGGGATGCTAACAATTTGGATATGAGTTTCAAAGCAATTTTAGTTCACAGCATAAGACTGAACTCGGGAATCTAACAACTGCTCGTTGAAGATTCTTATTGGTTAACGTGACGTTTATTGATGTCATTTGACGTTGTGTCGCAATACATAGAGTCCAATACGAGGAATAAAGACTTGATGCGCTGTGTTTGGTTGATAATTTTCCATCAAAGAAAATATACTCGGGGGTGTTTTAACTTGTTATCACAACTGAAAATAATGGGACATTTCTGAAAGTACCTGCAGGTTCCTCTCTTGCAGGCCGGAAGACTGATGCGGTACGCTAGCTCGATATGCTCCTGTCTGATATCTTCAGGTTTTACAGATTCCACCCAACGCCAAGACGCCTTTTCCAACTGTAAGCGCGGCGCCATATTCCTGGGGTGTAGGGTTCGCCAAAAGGATCAACTGTGCACACGAACAAACTGCAATGTAATGAGAATGCTAACACAGGCTAAATGCGTAATCACTTCGGAAGCAGCCTTCCACCGATATCTAATGACCCTAATTCACACAACTAACGGAAGTAATATTTTACATCAGCGACAATTAGACACGTCGCATATGAAAAAAAACACGCAGCCAGTCAAATTTGCTGTTCAGCAAAATAACTACCCTGCTTATACTAGTGGCTCGTTAACTTGCTAAAGTAGCCGCAGCCCAACCCGACCTTGTCTTCTACTCCGTATTCCATTTAAGTCTATTAAACGCTGACAACTTCTGAGATAATGCCAACTAATTTCAAACCTTGATTCACCAATTGGTTCGTGTCACTTCACATTTTATTGAATTTTATTTCAGATTTATCGCTCTTGTGTTCGTAAAGATGATCACTTAGCTAAAAAAAAAACGTGCACGTCGTCAATATATGACGTAGGAGACAGCCCTGGAAGAGGAAGCTGATACAGTCCCATTCGTCGCTTCTTCTTCGTCGTTGTCGTCTTCTTCTTCTTTGTGTGCGATAGCGCTTTGGAGACTGTAATAGTGCATTACCGCCACCTATGGTTCAGCAAGGATTTGCATTTAGGGTTTTTTTTTTCAGTCGGTATGATGAGAACTTGACCTTTTGGATAAATAACCTATTTTAGTTTTAGCGTATATTTTGATGTCATTATTGTAAATGCTGTGTTAATCATATTGTCCACAGCATGTATCCATCCATCCATTTTCCGATCCGCTTTATCACCACAAGGGTCAGGGGGGTGCGGCAGCATATCCCAGCTGTCTTCGGGCAGTAGGCGAGGGACACCCCGAACCAGATGCCAGCCAGTCGCAGGGCACACAGAGACGAACAACTGGTGGAGTTGCAATTAATGTGCGAAATTACTGTTCTTGGACCTCTCTTTTCCTGGAACATTAAGTTCTTAAGGTTAATTGTTTAGCATGTATACAGCCCAGCACATTGTGAACCCGGATTAGTTGAGTGCACTTGGAAAATATGTTAACATTTTAAAAACAAGGTACATCAATTCAACTCAACATTTTCAATGTTTATAATTATAACAGAATATCTTTAATTGAATAAACAATACTTATTCGTTACACCTTCAAATATTTAGTAATGACAATAATTTCTCAAAAATAATTTTCAGTTAAGCACCAGAGAAAGGGATTCACATATGTTTATCACAGTTTGTGAACATAGAGAATGGTGGGTTTTGAGTTAGGGTTCATTAAAGTAAGCAAAATGTTGCAAAGACTTTCATAAACAGTTGTCATTTTTTGTGTTTGTTCCAATGTTTCTCAACTGTCTATCCTTTAGCTGTCACACCACTTTGCAATGTTTACAGTTTATAGACTGTTGACCATCCAAAATACCTTTCTTCACATTGACAATACAGTCTTACTTGAACAGCAGAAAATCATACAAATTAGCCCTCAGGGTATGACCCCTATTATGACAGTCACCAGTGTCTCCAGGTCTTGGGTTGCCCATCCTGCCAGCCAATCACTGTGCCCCACTTCCATTTGAATGACAATAAAGGTGCAGTTAAGACTAAAAGTACACATCTTTAACCTTTTAAGCCGAAATGTACAATTTTATTATGCCTACATAATAACTGAATTTAGAAAATGTTTGAACCATGGTTGAAAACTATATTTTACTGTCGAATCCCTGCATATTTTGCAGTTTGCATTGCATTTTTAAATACAGGATCGATGCTTCAATATGTTCAAGGAGGAACTCAAGACCAAGTGAAAGTTTCACATGATCAACCATGTTTATTTGTTAGTAGTGCAATGTATTTGTTTTTTATTTTAAATTATTTGAGTAGTTGGTGCCATTGTTAGTGTTTTATAAATACGTAATTATTATTTAGGGCGGCTCGGTGTCAAGTGGTTAGCACGTCAACCTCACAGTGCAGAGGTCGTCGTTTTGATCCCGGCTCCGGCCTTCCTGTGCGTAGTTTGCATGTTCTCCTTGCGTGGGTTTTCTCCGGGTATTCCGCTTTCCTCCCACATTTCAAAAACATGCATGGTAGGCTGATTGAACACTTGAAATTGTCCCTAAGTGTGAGTGGATCGTGAATGGTTGTTTGTCTATGTTTGTGCCCTGCGATTGGCTGGCTGGGTGTCCCCCGCCTACTGCCCGAAGACGGCTCCAGTAACCACCCGGAACCTTGTGAGGATAAAGAGGATCGGAAAATGGATGGATGGTTAATTATTATTTATCTCTTATTTTTGTGACAGTTTTAGAAAAATTAATATTGACAAGTTATTTTGTAAAATAAAGGAAAACTGATAAATACTCAGATATTGTTGATTTCTTTCAGAGGTAGTGGGGGGAACCACAAACCATTTATGCTTCGGGCACTAAAATGGCCCGTGCAGGCTCTGCATGTGAGCAAAACGACACATTCATTGAGCCTACTTGTATCTTACGGGCAATGTTGGGAGTTGTGACGCATCACAAAACCAACGATTTACAAGACACATCAGCAATGTTTTGCAATATATCAGACGAAACGACGGTTGGTGCGCTATAAATACATTTCATGCCTTCAAATTCCCATGCTATGGGGCAGAGCAAATGGCCACAAATGTCCTACCCGTGTCCGGAGTCGCACACAGGCCCTATTCGCTGGAAACAAAATTTAATAAAAGGGTTATTTAATCTTACCTGTCGAGTCCCAGCAGAGGATGGTAAGCGCACATATATATAAATCGACTACACAGTTGAAAATTAATAAAAGAAACAGCAACTATACAGCGGTTGAAGTGGTCCAAATAATTAGTGTCTAGGCCCCGCCGATTCAAAATTGGCACCGCGCGGCTCGGTGATCTGTAGCCTCTGTGAATTAACTTTTGGAATTATTTCTGCTATGCTCATCTGTTGGGATGCACCTGTAGGTTTTATTTTATTTATTGTGTTCTTCCCTGTTCTGTAAAAAAAAAAGAAAGAAAGAAAGAAAACGTTTATTCTTACATTTGTTTTCGAGTTTTTGGCGGTTGGAAGTTTGGAGCGGAACAGATCTCGCGATCTCTGCGAATGATGAATGTAAGAAGCTCCGCCCCTTGTTGGTAAAAGGCTGCACACTACTTGGGAGCGTCAGGTACCGGTCAAGGATACCTCAGAAAGAACTCCCATCTCTCACCGCTCCTCAAGGTAAAACGTGGTTAAATTATTTCCGCTAGGATAGTTTGTTGAGTCGTTTCAGTGGTAGATAACACATTCTGGAAGATGTTTTAGAACTTTAGATTCTTTTTAAAAGCTTGATTTTATGCATCTGCCTTTGAGATGTAGCCCTATCTACAAATGAAATGCACACCTTTTCAATTGATATGAAAACACATTTTATAGTCATTTTAGTCACTCTTGGATTGAAATGTTTCAGGCTTTGGTTTCTGGAAGCCCCAAAAACAACAACAAAACTAAACAAAAATACGTATGTGACTTTACGCAATGTTTTTTTTTTGGAAACCACTAGACTCTACAGGGTTAATTATAGTACAGCTCAGATGTATGTGTGTACTGTATTTAAAAAGTTCTATTAAAAATTGTTATTTAAAAAATAAATTAATTATAGTGTAAGCACAATACCTAGCTGGGTAGAAGAATGAAAAAATAACAGCTATTATATTTGTGTAGATATTTTTGTTGTCTTCTGCTTTTTAATTTTTATTTAGTACAGTTAGTAGTAATTTAGCGGTAGTCATTTTACATGTGTAAAGTACAGTGTTCTTTTAAGGCAAAGATTATGGACCGACCCAGTTCCATTGTGGAATCAGGTGTTAATCCATTCCCTCAGCAGAAACACAGAGCAGCACTTTAGGAGAGAGGGCCAGCGGGTGCAAGAACCAGGAGGGCAGATACAGGACAGCATCTAACAGAAGCTTAACTAACCACTGCTATCTACCTCTAATCCCCTACGTTTTTGAATGCCGTGCAACTGATAGGTACAAAAAGGCTTTGCTTAGTTGGGACTGACCTCACCTGTGGACATGCAACCATTTATATAACCTGGACTGAAAAAGGAACATGGGATGTGAAACAGGTCAATGAAGGACCATTACGCATTGTTCGCCTAATTTCCAAATTTAACCACAGTAAATATAGATTGAAGATATGTCCGTGAAGAACAGGCAATTTAGTTGGATACATACAATCAGTATTTTAGTCATTTTGATGTTTTTCAAGAGAAGAATTATGTATGACATGGACTTGTTACATCCATGACATCATAGACAATATTTACAAGAACAATTTTTTGTTCTGTTTGTCATCACAAGAGTTGCAGGTGTGCTAGATTCATTTGCACATGTTATGATTTTAAAGTTTCATGCCCTTTGCTTTTCAGGAGTCTACGGCAACGTCAGAGCCAAGATGGGGCGGAAGGAGATTGTCTGCAGTTGGAAGAAACCCATAAATAACATCAAGGATGTGTTTGACTTCAAGGGGAAGATGGGATCGTAAGTACTGTGTGTTCAGATGAGAAAGTTTGAGAGAAGTCAGACGGGTTACAAGATCCCACCCCCCTAACTGCATCTTTTGCCTTGCAATGCTGCCATTTACAGTGAACCTAATTTACCTAAACCAAATATCAAAAGGAGGACACTCCAGGCTCAGATTTGCACAGGTTTAAGGATAATCCTTTCATCGTCTTCCGCACAACTGACTTTATCAATGGAACCTTTAATACAGTCTGTGTAAACCACTCACAGCTCCACCTTCTAGCGGAGGCTGTCTCATTTTTGGTATGCTGGTAGATAGTGCAACATATTTAAGTCTAATAATGTTCAGATTCTACAGCCATACAGTATACTGTAGCCTTAAATGAAATGCAACCGTTTTGTGAGTTTGATACACGAAACAGTAACAGTCTGTATATAAAGTAGAAAAAGATCGAAACCAAAGCTGTAAGTAAAGTGTTTTATAATACGGTAGAGTGCATCGCACTTCCTTTTCCGTTTGATTTTAGACATGAATGAGTAAAATGAATGGACAGAGCGAGGAGTGAAGAGACACACTGGAGTGTATCACTTACTCACAGAGCTCTAGCCATGATCACATTGCGAGGCAAAGTTGGCCTCACAACAACAAAAATGAAAGAGAGTGAGCTGCATCAAATACTTGTAAACTTAATTGTAAGCCTGTTACCTCATCACTGTCTTGTGGACTCAAAGCTGCTTAAAGTTCTCTTATCATGGACAGGCTGTTAATAAGTATGGTGTGTGTTTGTCTGTCCCTGATCGCTGACGTCAGACCGGAGCAGTGTGGGAACATCCTAGCCTAACTTCATTATGGGATTAGGACTCTGACTGAATATACAGTACAGTCAAACCTCGGTTTTCGAACGTCTCGGTTCTCGTACAATTCGGTTTTCGGAGAGAAAAAATAGATTTTTTTATGCCTCGGATGACGAACAAATTTCGGTTCTCGAACTAACTGAGCGCAATTGAATGCGTCACTTCACTTCTCTCGGCTTTGCTTCCTGTGTAGCGTCCATTGTGAGCAGACGTTTTTGTATCGTTCAATAAAGATTTTTTTTTAAAAAGCAGACGTGTTTGGTGAGACGCTTCTGTTAGGGGGCGTGAAACCCTCCTCTTTTCAGAATGGTTTGCCCCAGCAGCACGGGTGAAGTTCGTGAGTTTGTTTACGGCCGGCAGTTTTCAATACAGCGGCACATAATCAACACTCTGGTGTCCTGTAGCGTCCATTGTGAGCAGACGAGGTTGTGTTGTTCAATGAAGATTAAAAAAAAAAAAAAAGCAGACGTGTTGGGTGAGACGCTTCTGTTAGGGGTAGTGAAACCCTCCTCTTTTCAGAATGGTTTGCCCCAGCAGCACGGGTGAAGTGCGTGAGTTTGTTTACGGCTGGCGGTTTTCAATACAGCGGCACATAATCAACACTCTGGTGTCCGGTGTCTCATTATGATGCAATAATCATACAGAAACAGCTTCTTTGTGTAGCGTCCATTGTGAGCAGACGAGTTTGTATTGTTCAATGAAGATATTTTTTTTAAAAAGCAGACGTTTTTGGTGAGAACTACGTAATATTGGACTGTTATTTTTGCATCGTGTATCAGCCCCTAATCATGGCACCAAAGAAAGCAAGTGGAAGTGGTAAACCTGGTGAACAAAATAGAAAAATAGTGCGCAAAACTATAGAATTGAAGAAAGATTTCATCGCGAAATATGAGTCAGGTGTGCGTGTGTCTGTGTTGGCGAAGGAGTTCGGGATGCCGAAATGCCCCGCCTGATGACAGCTGGGATAGGCGCACGCCCCACAACAGATAGAGAGAGAGAGAGAGAGAGAGAGAGACAGAGATGTTCCTTCAATTTTTATGTTACTATGTTAATGTTAAAATTGGTGAAATGTGTATATGTAATATGTTTGTAATACTGTACAAACATATTACAGTATGTTTGTACAGTATTTTACATATAACCTGCTCTCCTATTACATTTGTACAGTTTATGGTGTGAAATTGAAAACAAAAGTGGTTTAAAAAAAGTTGTTTTCTTGACTTGGAACGGATTAAAACGTTTTACATTGATTCCAATGGGAAACATGGTTTCGGTTTTCGAACAGTCTTCTGGGCCGGATTAAGTACGAAAACCGAGGTTTGACTGTATTTGTGTTGAATACGCACTCTAGTTTATTTCGTGGATGTGCTGCTTATCAGAGTTAAAAGCCAAGCAATAACCCGGCGCTGTGTGCAAATGTCATGTTGCGTGGTGATGGTGGACCCCAAGAAGCAGGCACGAGGGAGTAGCAGGGTGTACTGACGAATTGTATTTAATAAAACACAGAAAACAAAGTCCAAAACAAAGTCCAAAGTATCAAACAAAAATCATGACTGAAGATAACACATAACAGTAACCGAAACATGACAGACCTGATGGCAGCAAACAAACAAACATGACAGTAGCAAACAACAGCAACAAGGACCCGACACTGAATGCTCGGGGTGGGAGTCCTTTTAAAGCCAAACGACCAACAGGTGTGCAGCTGAGGGAGAGCCCTGCAGTGCCACCTCCATCCATCCATCCATTTTCCGAACCGCTTGATCCTCACTAGGGTCGCGGGGGGGTGCTGGAGCCTATCCCAGCTGTCTTCGGGCAGTAGGCGGGGGACACCCTGAATCGGTTGCCAGCCAATCGCAGGGCACACAGAGACGAACAACCAACCACGCTCACATTCACACGTAGGGACAATTTAGAGTGTTCAATCAGCCTGCCGTGCATGTTTTTGGAATGTGGGAGGAAACCGGAGTGCCCGGAGAAAACTCACGCAGGCCCGGGGAGAACATGCAAACTCCACACAGGGAGGCCGGAGCTGGAATTGAACCCGGCACCTCTGCACTGTGAAGTCGACGTGCTAACCACTGGACTACCGGGCCGCCGCAGTGCCACCTGTTGGTCCCAAATCGAATCATGACAGCAAGAAACAGAAATGTCATATTTTTGACCCATCCCTCGATTTATCCTTTTTTTTTGTGGTTCTTAAAAGCGAATAATTCTTATATCGTAACTGAATAGCAATCGCTGGCGGGTGTGTGATTCAAATCGCAACCTGATTCATTCAAGTTCAACAAGGCAAGTGTCTGTCAGGGAAATACATTGTGTTGAGAGTTCGGCAAGCACATGATGAGCAGCAAGCGGGGATGTTTGTTGTGTCAAATTGTGACATCAGCAAATTGTGTCAAATTGTGAGATCAGCAAAGGGGTTAAAATGACCCCTGTCAAGTTTGTTGAGCTTCAAACTGACCAGATCCTCCCACAGTAGGAAAAAAAAGCATTCACACTCCAGTTATTATGATGCAGGACAACAAGCCGTGGGTGGCCCCGTGAGGGACTGGTGAGTTTGCATGTTCTCCCCGGGCCTGCATGGGTTTTCTCCGGGTCCTCCGGTTTCCTCCCACATTCCAAAAACATCCGTGGCAGGTGAATGGAACATTCTAAATTGTCCCTAGGTGTGAGTGTGGGTGTGGATGCTTGTTCACCTATGTGTGCCCTGCAATTGGCTGGTAACCAATTCAGAGTGTCCCCCGCCTACTGGCCGAAGACAGCTGGGGTAGGCTCTAGCACGCCCCGCGACCCTTGTGAGGATAATGGATGGATGGATTGATGGATGGACAACAAACCGTCCCATGCTGAAAAAATACCAGTGAGACTTTGGCTGTAATGGTTACGAATGCCCTGTTCACATTCGGCACGTTTGAGAGTCTGTAAAGCATTCCTCAAAAGGAGCTCTGTGAGGGTGAATGGAGGTATACCCCCCAAAATAAACTTCTGCCAACCAAACATTGATTTCCAGTTTCAGTGAATGAGAGAGTTGTTCAGGTGGTGTTAATGTTAACAAGTTACTTAAAGGGCAACAATATTTTTGGGTTGAATGATGACAGAAATGTGACAGCTCTTTACAATACTTTAGATTTTTTTTTGAACGGCTGCGCATAATCATTTGGAGCATTGTATTTGGAGCAATTTAAGAAAAAGCACATGTCAAATAAATATCAAAGGTTTTTACAGATATTGATGATTTTAAAAATGGATAAGCACAGACAAGCAAGCATTCATACTCACATTTGCAACTGTGGGAGGAAAACAGAACCCGTACAATGAAAATTAAAAGTATCTAATTGAGGGACAAAACTGCCTTTGCGCCAATGATGCCCTCCGTCCCAATAATCACCTTCGTCCGACAGGTATATACTCTGACTGTTGAGTATTTTGTTTTCTGCTGTGCTTTCTCCCGTTGAACAATTCACCGACAGTGTCAATCAAAAGTGACTATTATTAACCTTGAAAAGGAAGATTTTTTTGATGGAGCTCTTTTATTGGCTCTCATGAAGATTGTGCGTTAATGGAAGAAGTGGTTACAATATTTTGACCAGTTGGTGAGCATTCACTTTCTGACCCAACTTTCCTTAATGTCTTTGTCATTGTTTTGTGCAGGGGGTCTTTTTCTGAAGTTTTCATGGTGAGAGAGAAGAAAACGGGGAAATTGTTCGCTCTGAAGTGTCTGAAAAAAAAGCACCTCACCCACAGCAACCTGGAAAACGAAATCAATGTTTTGAAGAGGTAAAACACACACAGCTATCCTCTGAAAGATAGAGACACCTACATCTGCATATACTGTACCTTAATTCTATTATTTCAACGTGAGGTGTTTGTTAAAATACCTTTCGACAGGTGCTGAAGTCTCATTAGTTTCTAAGTTTTCGATTGCATTGCCTCAAAAATGTTGATCAACAAACTTAGGATGCTGTACTATCATTTGTGTTCTGGCGTTCTTATTTTTGGGGGGTGGGGGGGGTTAACAACTTAGTTTGACCACAAAAATGAAGCAACGGCAGATTTTGCTGGAATTATTTTAAGGATATTTTTTTAAAGTATTATGTAGTATTATACAGTTTATCGTGTTATCAGGTTACAGGTTAACATTATTGGATGCATGAAAGCCTTTCCTCTGATTTCAGGATAAAGCACGACAATGTAATAGGACTAGAGGATTTTTACGAGAGTCGAACACACTACTACCTGGTCATGCAACTGTAAGTGTACATGATGGTATACCCTTGAGACCCTTGGTTACATATGTGGAGTAAAAGAGATGAAACATAATTACGAATGACATTCCTCATTTGTGTGCAGGGTGTCAGGTGGGGAGCTGTTTGATCGGATTTTAGATAAAGGTGTTTTTACGGAGAAGGATGCAAGCCTGGTGATCAAACAGGTGCTGGAGGCTGTTGACTACCTGCATGAAAACAGTATTGTGCACAGGGACCTGAAGGTAAAACGCATGCATGCAAGACAATGATAATGATAGCTTATACTCACCCATGTTTCTCAATCTTTCTGTTCTTCTCACACTCTTTGGCTAAGTAGCCTGAAAACCTGCTGTACTACAGTGCGGATGAAAATGCCAAAATCATGGTTAGCGATTTTGGCCTTTCAAAAACACTGGAGCATGGGGTGATGTCCACAGCATGTGGTACACCCGGATACGTCGGTAAGTTACTTAGTGGGGCACACACTCACAATCGAATCAATTGCAAAGAGATAGATCTGCTTTTAACAAAAAATGCTAAAGCTATATTTATATTATGCAATAAAAGAAAAAAAATAAATGAATCGCTGTTGCCCAGCTGTTAAGTTATTTACAGAGTGTTGCATATTAAGGTTCCTGCATGATTATCCACTATCAATTTCTCTTGTAGCTCCAGAGGTTTTGGCCCAAAAACCCTACAGCAAAGCTGTTGACTGTTGGTCCATTGGAGTTATTACCTACATCTTGTAAGTAGCTTTTCTTTTTAACTTATACTAGACTGTCATTTGTTGCTGAAGCGCTACATAAATAACAATGTATTGCAGTGGTTCTTAACCTGGGTTCGATCGAACACGCTCACTTGGCCACCGCTTGCTGCAAATGATCACATTACATTGCTTGTCCACTCAGTGCTGCGGGAAATTTAGTTTTCCCAGTAGTCACCGTGTGACTGTCGTGATAGTCCGTTATACAATTTTAAAAACCTATACTTAATGCCATGTCATTTTATTAACTTTTTTCTGTTTTTCATAAACATGTTTTTTTTTTAAATGTCTTGAATTGTTATTTTTCACGAATGAAGGGTTCGGTGAACATGCATATGAACTACCCATCCATCCATTTTCTGATCCGCCTATCCTCACAAGGGTAACGCGGTGTGCGGGGTACACCCTGAACTGGTTGCCAGCCAATCGCAGGGAATATACATGGACGAACAACCATCCGCGCTCACACTAACACCTAGGGACAATTTAGACTGTTCAATCAGCCTGCCATGCATGTTTTTGGAATGTGGGAGGAAACTGGAATAGCCGGAGGAAGAAAACGCACGCAGGCACGGGGAGAACATGCAAACCCCAAATAGGAAGGCCGGAACTGGAATTGAACCCTGCACCTCCGCACTATGAGGCCAACATGCTCACCAGTTGACCGCCGTATTACCGTATTGGCCCGAATATAAGACGGCCCTGACTATATTTGAACACCAAATTCATTTTTATACAGAAAATAATTACAGTACATCTGAAACAAATGATTATAACAATATATTTGAGAGAAAAAGCATGTTATTTTGCCTCATTCAAACCCAAAGTGCAATCACATTCGTAAATGGATGGCTTCTGGTTTTTGAAATGTAAATTACATAACTTCAGCTGCCGGTTAACCTGGCCGCCGATCTTCGACCCACTTTTCTCCAGATTGTTACTACGTTTCTCCATTTTCTGTGATCTCTTCTATTATTTTATTCTTTTTTTCCTTCTTACCGCTATTTTTTATTTTTCTTCTTCGTGCTACCGCTATTTTTATTTTTATTCTTCGTGGCAGGGGTTCACTTTGGCCTGGGGAGTCAAGTTCAGCATTCACTTCATTGATATATGGTGCCATCTAGCGTCGTGAATTGGTATAATTTGCTTCAGTCTTATTTCAATGCAAAAAACATTTATATTCGGGCCAATACGGTATATCGTTCACACAATTATTGATGCATTTGTAACCACTCTGGGTTCTCAATTTTGTGTTAAGTACACAGTCCATGAACTGCAGCAAAGGGCAGTTTTCCAGAATCTGGGAGAGTTAGTTGACCTGCTCAATGTTTCCTCATCTGTGAGGGTGCACACCAGGTGACAGGATCAAGACTGGTGCCCTTTAGTAAAACAATCGTTGTTACTTAACCATTTCGTAGGGCAAATATTTCTGTTATCCGGGAGTTTAAAACAGTACACCGTAACTGAATTTCCCATGGTAAAAGTGATTACATATTTAAAGGTAGTTCTCTCTGTGTTCCAGGCTGTGTGGATACCCTCCGTTCTTTGAGGAGAACGAGACACGTCTGTTTTCAAAGATCATGAGAGCTGAATACGCCTTTCACTCTCCCTTTTGGGATGAGATATCTGAGTCAGGTATGAAAAAAAAAAGTTTTGGAACCATCCTCCCTACCGATATGATCATCTGTAGATTGTTCAACGTACCAATAAAAAACAGTACAGACATTAAATGTGTACATTGATTGCACAAAGATCCAATCTGTCACTGTTGTAAATTGACAATGCATGCAAAAAAAAAACAAAAACAATGCGCACCAGATCCAAGGAATTATGGTATGTTTGTGGACATAATATTTACTAACTTTACTGAGTACTAAAACCTGGATTTGACAACAACATGATCCAATTCTGAGACGCATTCAAACGGCATATAAATCTATGCATAAGATCCGGCAACAGGGCATGAAATATATAAACTCCTGACCGACAAAACATCTCACTTGCATCGCACCACCTTGGCCTTCCAAGCAATATGCATCTGTAACCTTAATATCAAACAGAGGAGTACAATATGCTTTAAACAACTTATTCTTGACATTTTCCAAACACTTTACAGACATTTTACAGGCGAAAAAATGATTGTCACCTTTTTGTTCGCTCTTCGGAATAATCCGGAGAGAGGTGGATTCCACAAGCGTAGACGCATAATGTTTTGACCAAAAGGAAAAAAAAGTTTATCTTAAAAAACGCAAGACCGACAAAAGTACAACAAAAGACACTTGTAACAAAGAACCAGGAAATAACGAAACAAACCAAAAACGCTTGCAAAAGGCAAGGATCAAGTAAATACTTTAGCTTGTCCCAAAAAATCAAATAAAACAGTAAATGCACGAGAATACTTAACTGAGGAACAATAACAAGGAATTACAAAAAAATACTTTAAAAACGCAGATCTTAACACTCTTTTTGGGCATTGTATCTTCCATCAAATTGAATACCATACTCAGAATGTATCTTCCACAGCTGTTGAAATCTAGCCCTGCTAAGAGAAAATAGCCAGATCATCAGCAAAACTCCATTACCAACAGCAAATGGAACAGAGACTGCATTTCCCCATTTGACCTGCATGCTCTGATTGCTGGACCAATATGCCAGGACCCGAGTGAAACTCCTCTTTGCCTCTTTAACTCATTTTTGGAACAGCTTATGATGGTTGACTCAATCAAAAGCTTGATAGGCATGGATTTTGGTTTAATTTGTAACAATGTTAACATATGGGACTCTGTTTATTCAATATCTTCACAGCAAAAGACTTCATTAGGAATATGATGGAGAAAAATCCCATGAAACGATTCACCACTGAACAGGCTCTGCAACATCCATGGTGAGTTGATTTGGGGTTTTTTGTCCTTCATATCCATGGTTACATAACGAAAGTTTTTTTTTCTATGAAGACACCATTATTGCAACACGGTTCACAATTCTAACTGATTTTTCTGACAGGATTTCTGGAAACACAGCTAAAGACCTGGATATTTGTCGTTCGGTCTGTGAGCAGATGGAACGGAACTTTGCCAAAGCAAAATGGAAGGTTAGTAACAATGTAGGGTTGTCTATATTTCAGCTATCATCATCATCATCATCACCATCATCATCCTCATTCTAAATTATTTGTTTTGATCACCAGCCAATATGGCTTGTGATTCCCTCAAATTACCAGCCAATTAGGATTTCCACCAGCAAATTTTTATCATTTTTTTTTACTTGATTTAAAAAAAAATCAGGCATAAAGATCAAAATTGATTATTTCAGAAGCCTTTTATTTTGAAATGTAACATCAGATCTTAATGAAAGTATAGGGGTTGGATACCTGGGGTGGCCTAGTGTTCCCGAGACCGCGTCTGGTTCTGGTTGAGCAAAAATTCACTTTGATTTTTTTTTTTTTTTTTTTATATGAGGTGAAATGTTATTGATGAAGAGTCAAAATTTACTTTATTTTCTATCTCAACTCCAGAATGTTAATTTTACAACATTATTTTAAATCCGGTGGCCCGGTAGTCCAGTGGTTAGCACGTCGGCTTCACAGTGCAGAGGTACCGGGTTCGATTCCGGCTCCGGCCTCCCTGTGTGGAGTTTGCATGTTCTCCCCGGGCTTGCGTGGGTTTTCTCCGGGTACTCCGGTTTCCTCCCACATTCCAAAGACATGCATGGCAGGCTGATTGAGCACTCTAAATTGTCCCTAGGTGTGAGTCTGAGCGCGGATGGTTGTTCGTCTCTGTGTGCCCTGCGATTGGCTGGCAACCGATTCAGGGTGTCCGCCGCCTACTGCCCGGAGACAGCTGGGATAGGCTCCAGCGCCCCCCGCGACCCTAGTGAGGATCAAGCGGTTCGGAAGATGAATGAATGAATGAATTATTTTAAATCCAAACCACTGACGTGCATGCATTAGTCGCAAGGCTTTTATTTTGAAGGTGGCCAACGGCGCTCGCCGGTGATGGATTACCATAATGCAGAGTATTTACAATTGCTGCGGCGGCTGGTTTGACTTCAGTTTTGCGAGTGGAGGCTGACTCGACCGCTGTTGTTTTTCCTCCTCCCAGCTGCCATCATGCTTTACCTTTTGAAGACCCTGTGGCTTGGGTTGCCAAATAAGGTGTTTATCCCCATGTATGAAAGCTCGTCTACCACGGGTTTCGCAGGGTTTTCTCCTGAAAGTCTAACAAAACCTGGCCCCCTTGAACAAAACAGAACCGTCATTTAAAAACCATTCACAGACAAAATAAGCGCGTTCACAAAAGCGTTCGTCAGGCAGAAATATGCTTTGTTCAATTTCACGCTCACCCCAAATATATTAGGTGTAGCCAATGGGCGGATTCAACGTCATTCCATAGCATCACGGCACAGTACTTATTGGAAATGTCGGAGTTACTGCCCTGGGTACGAATGGCTGAGAACAAAATATGGCGGAGAGTTTATCAGACTGACACGATTGCCTTCTGCGTCACTGGCCAAATTGGCGAGAACGTTTTTATCAACACCCACTAAAAATGTTAACCCGCATTTGGCTGGCAGGTGTTAATTTAGAGCCCTGATTATTATCAGCATCATGCGTTACGTTATAAATCATTGATGGTTTGGCAAAATTGGTCTTGGAATTCATTTACATCCTCAATTTGATTTGCCATTCATATTGCCCAAATTACAGGTAGATTATTTTTGGCCTATTTTTGCTCTTCTCTAATTTTAATTCTTTACTTTCTGATGCCTCTGCTATTACAAACTCCAAAAAGAGGTTGAATAAATAAGGCAAATATTGAAAAGCCGGTGAGAACATGAAGCACTGTCATCTGTTGCCGCTACTCTTTCGAGTAAAAACTAATTCACCAAACTACCTTTCAGGCTTGTTAAATAGAAATCTCACATGAAGCTCATATAAAACTAGTTCATCAAATATTACATCCAGCTTCCTCCCACATACCAAAAGCAAGCATGTTAACTCATTCAATCCCAGCCATTTTCACTGGAGCAACAACCTCAATCCCAGCGTTTTATTAGATTTTGACGGATCTTGCAAGGCCCACAGAATATTTGGTTCTAATGCTATAAAAACATGGAGCCTACCAAAATAAAGTTTGGACTCTCTTCTTTCAGCAGAAAAAAAATGTGTTTCTATCTTTTTCCATTCTTCAGCAATCGGCATTACAAAATGGCTAAATTTCATGAAAATGGCGATTCCTGGGCAAAAAACGGAGAAAAAGAGCTTTTTGTAAAAGCATGCATTTCAAGCACGTCAGGCACCACTGCCACCTACTGGTCGCTTTTTTACATGATTTACAATGCAAACGGCTTATTCTCATTCACAGATTGCGTCAGACCCTCCTCGTCCTTGGTAGGCGGGGCCTAATTTTAAAAAGACGTACAAGTACGTCTTGTGGAATGAAAGAGTTAATTAAAGAATAAGAAATTGTCCGTAGCTTTGTGAATGTATCACTGTAATCCTCAAGAGGGTAATCTGCGGTAATAAATGAGTTAATACATCTATTGTGCTTCAAATTTGGGCAATATAACAGAATCGGGGATAGCACTTCTGCCTCACAGTTCGGAGATGTGGCTTTGAATCTCGCACATCTTTGTGTGGAGTTTGCCTGTTCTTCCCGTGCTGAGCCGCACCTGTTTGTAATCATGCCTCGTTACCAGCTGCATTAAAAGCCACGCCACGCTGACGACTGGTTGTCAGATTAATACATTTTGCTCATTACTGTTTCCAAGGGCTTTCTCGATTTTTGCCTCATAGTGTTGCCACATAGTTCTTTGCGTTTCTGTTGTATTTTTTTTTCCATTACGGTGTGGTCTCGGTTTTGTATTCTCGTGTTTTGGATTCCCCTTTTAGTTGACAAGCTTTCTCGTTCCTTGCCTTTTGCATGCACTTTTGGTCGGTTCCGCATTTTTCCGGTTCTTTGCTACCAGCATACTTTGTCGGTCCCACGTTGTTTTTGTTCATAAACATATTTTTGTCAGACGCTCTTAATTATCCTTGTCTACGTTTGTGGTATCGACTCCTATCCGGATTATTTCGGAACCTAACAACTAAAGCGACATGTTTGTGTGATGCAAGGACAGAAAGAACTCCTTTTCACCTCATTTCTCTGTCAACAGCAAGCCTTCCATGCAAGTACCGCCATCTACCACATGAAGAAGCTGCAGGCGTCCCACAGGGAGCACTGCTCAGTCACTCCTCTCTCACTGCCCCACATCATTGTCCAGACCTCCTCTCAGACTGACTTAGAATCTCTCGGAACCTCCAATGACGAAGCTCTCTGCATGGACCCAAATGGAAATCCTTTCCACGCCTCCAGTCACCTCGCTTGCATTGCTTCTGAGCCCAGCAGGGGTCTCTGTCCTCCAATAAGAGGCCATCATAGGGAACCCAACTACCTGCTTGCGGAACCAAGAGAGATCCACTCAATGGGCTCAGAGAATGACACTTCTTTCATGGCATCCAAAAGGTCATAAATGCTCCTATACTGATGAATGTTAGCTACAGTATTAGCCTCTTAACGATGAATCATGTCTGCATTGTAGCCTGCAGGCTGTGGCTGAGAGGAAGGACCCGCCACTTCAGTCTGGCATTTGTTCTGTCATGTGATTGGCTGATAAACATGAGACGATTCTCACGTAAGTAAAAGGCTTTTCACTCTCTTGGTCCTTTATTTTACAAAACTAAAACTTTCCATTTGCTTCTGAAATCCTTTAAATCCACAATATTTGCAATTTCAGGTGACAACACAAAGCGGCATTGTTCTTGGCTTGAAGATGTCAACGCATTGACTGCCCCACACTTCGGCCCTCAGAGATGAGGAAAATATTTTCTCATGACTCACACAATCAGTTTAACTGGAAACAGTCTTGCACTTTTCTCTCTTCGTTCCCTCCTTTTAACTAAGATCAGAATATATTCAAATGTTTGTTTGAAGTTGATTAACTTAATCTGTCTGGATTTAATGTTATCTGGAAATTTGACATCAGTTGATGGAAAAAAATACAACTTGAACATCGAAAGGCCCAATTTTGAGTCGGTCATGGATAATAACTTATAAATCACTAGTTTTTGCCGCGTTTCAGCATCCGTGGATTTCCATTATTGCATCTATTTTTTCAGTATGTATCGTTTTTGTCCCCAACACTCTATTTCCCTCGCTTTTTCATAGAAAATGCACATTTTAAATGACCTTTTTTAAAATATTTGGTTTAATTCTTTTTTTTCCATTCAATGCATTTCAATAGGCATCAATTGTACGCAGCTTTTCCCTATTTACGAACAGTGGGGGTCCACTCAATGAATTTATCAAGTGCCACAAATTGGTATAAACACTCTGTAAAGAATTAAAAATGGAGTGAAATGCATTTTTCCCATCCCTCAATAAAAAATGAAACTATTCTTGTGCTGAACCACCTAAAGAACGTCACCGGACCCCTGCTGGATCCTCTTCAGTTTGCCAACCAGGCAAACCGTTCTGTGGAGGACGCAGTCAACATAGGTCTGCACTACATCCTCGAGCACCTCGACAGCACAGGGACCTACGCAAGGATCCTGTTTGTGGATTTCAGCTCTGCGTTCAACACCATCATCCCGGAACTCCTCACCCCTAAACTTCTCCAGCTCGGTGTGTCCCCTACGATCTGCCAGTGGATCCTCAGCTTCCTGACGGGATGAACACAACAGGTGAGACTGGGAGCAACAACATCATCAACACGCACCACTAGCACTGGAGCCCCACAGGGATGTGTCCTCTCTCCACTGCTCTTCTCCCTCTACACAAACGATTGCACCTCAACAAGTCCAGCTGTCAAACTCATAAAGTTCGCAGACGACACCACGGTCATCGGTCTCATCAAAGACGGCGACGAGTCTGCGTACCGACAAGTGGAGCAGCTGGAGCTCTGGTGCAGCCGACACAACCTCGGGCTGAACACGCTCAAGACTGTAGAGATGATCGTGGACTTCAGGAAACATCCTTCACAGTTGCCCCTCACACTATCCAACTGCCCTGTGTCAACCGTCGAGACCTTCAAGTTCCTGGGAATCACAGTCTCCCAGGACATGAAGTGGGAAGTCAACACCATCTCCATCCTGAAAAGGGCCCAGCAGAGGATGTACTTCCTGAGGCTGCTGAGGAAGCATGGCCTGCCACAGGAGGTGCTACGTCAGTTCTACACGGCAGTCATCGAATCAATCCTGTGTTCTTCCATCACGGTTTGGTTTGGGGCCGCCACAAAGAAGGACAAAATCCGACTTCAACGGACAGTTAGGACGGCGGAAAAAATCATTGGCACCACCCTACCCACTCTTGAGGACTTACACACTGCAAGAATCAAAACAAGGGCACAGAAAATCCTCCTGGATCCCCCGCATCCTGCCCACCACCTTTTCCAGCTACTCCCCTCAGGCAGGCGCTACAGATCCATGCGCACCAAATCCAGCAGACACTTAAACAGCTTCTTCCCTCTAGCCATTAACTCCCTAAACAGTCACTGACCTAGTCACTCTTCTTGTACAACAAATATTGTATCTCTCTAAAATGGTTCAATGATTTTATGCACCAACTGTACAAACTGTAATAGTATTGTATTCTACCACTGATCACTTTAGCTCCGCTTGAAACTACAGTTCACTTACATTACGAAATGTCCTTCCATACCTATTTGTCATGTTCTTGTTTATGATGATACTAATGCAGCGTGTTATACCGGAGACAAATTCCTTGTGTGTTCTACATACTTGGCCAATAAAGATGATTCTGATTCTGATTCCATGTTTCTTCATGTGATGATACTTATATGCTGTACCATGTCAATCTTTGTACACACAATGAAGCATAAGTAAAGCTTTTATTAAATATGATGGGTTCTGCACAAATAAAACATACAATAAATAATAGTATACAAGGGTGTCCAAAAGAATTTGACATAATTTGTTATATGAGTGTAGTAGCTACGCCCCGCTTTAACAAAATTAAATGGGTTTTATGTTGTTAAAAAAATTGTAGTCAGCCAAATTCAGATATTTTCAAACGGATATGGATTTTGTAACTGATTGCACTAAGCTTTTCAAATGCACATCACACACGTGATGTGACACACGACAAAAAAATAATACATTTTCATTGTGAGTCAATGTCATTGTTCTGCCAGAATAAAGTACATTAAACCTCATTTTCCACATCTCATATTTTAGCAAGAATTGGTTATTCACAGACTACAAAATGACATCAAATCTTTGTGACAGCCTGTAGGTTATGCAAAGGCAAACGCGGTACTGATACATTTTGTGCTCACCTTTCCCATGTCACTTTTCAAACAAAAGACATACATCGGCAGATTACCGCAATGGAACCATTGACACCCTCACTAAGTGCTTGATATAGTATACGCAAAGGTGGTTCTTTTCATGAAGAATCATATCTTTCCAAACCCGACTCGGTGCATCCGTCAAAGAAAAGGTGCAATGTTATGGAGACAAGTAACAACAGTATTTGAGGGTTAAGGAGGACGTCTGCATTAATGAAGACGGATTCTGTTAAAGATTGTGTCTTGTACCGGAGTGAAAATAACTTGTCCCTCAGCCCTGGCAGACACTCAAATCATGGGCTTTCTTTTGAAGTTGTGCCACAAGGTCTTTAAGCTTGGCATCAAGTCCCTCAAGCTTTGTGGACTTTTGAAGAATCTCATCCTGCAATTGCTTCAGCGAATCAGCTTTTCCTGCGGAGAGGCAATGAACGAGGAATTAGTTTAAAGATGTCTTTGCAGTTGAACGACATGGTGAAATCATGATTTTACTTGTATTTATTGATTTTTTTGGGGTCAAGTTGTGTATAGTTTTTTTCCACCAATCTCAAATGTACGGTAGGTAAAAGAAATCATCCGTTCTGGATGCCTAAGAATCAACTCAAATGGTATTTCTAGAGCAGTTTTCACGCATTAAAAATCCAACACAAACAATCAAAAGAAAAAATACAGAATACACATGAGACACATGTATCCCATCCCCACACGCAAACATTCACCCCAACACACACATACAGACACACACAGTGCATATTTAGTGACAGTATGGAGACATGGCAAGGCTCTGAGGATCCAGGTGAGGAAAACATCCGCAACAACAGAGGATGCTGCTACAGAGACAAATCCAACCGTGGATAGACTGAGGTAAATTTCTGGCAATGTGAAAAGTCCCCCAACCCCGGGTCCAGGAAGTGCACACAATGACATCCCTGTAGGTGGGCAAAACACAACTCCCCATCAAGGAGGCCACCACGAGGCCAGTGTTGCCTCGTTTCGTCTGTCCATCCATCTATCATTTGATTCGGTTGTCCTCACGAGGGTCTCGAGGATGCTGAAACTTATCTCAGCTGTCTTCGGGCAGTAGGCGTGGTAGACCCTGAACTGGTTGCCAGCCAATCGCAGGGCACAGACAGGATAGACAAACAACCATTTTCAGCCTACGAACAATTTAGAGTGATCAACTAACCCAGCGCGCATGTTTTTCGGATGTATGAGGAAACCAGAGACCAGAAAACCCAAGCAGGCACGAGGAGAACATGCGAGCACCATGGCTGGGGCTGGAATCAAGCCTGCAGCCCTGGACTGTGAGGCAGATGTGCAAACCAGTCGACTACCGTGCCACTTTGCCTTTATAGTACAGTGATTCCTCACTTGTCACGGTTAACGGGCACCAGGACCACCCGCGAAAGACGAAAATCCGCGAAGTAGGGTTTGCACCCCCCCAACCCCACCCCTTAGGAATTTTTGTGCAAGGGTTTGTGGGTACCAGCATGTTTAAAATATGTAAACAGTAGTTATACTTTACACATTTGAGACAAAGGCTATATCAATACACATTTTTACTTAAATCCTTCATTATAAAACCTTATACAATAATTAACATTCCCTTTATGCAGCTCTGACAGTGTAGCCTCCATTAGCCTCCTGCGAGCTGCTGGCCAGCTATCCCGCAGAGCGCAGCCAATGTGTTTATGATTAGACAATTAAGGAGGCAAAGAGACACGTGCTGCTTTTTTCGTACAAGCCCAATCACCCCCTCTCTCTCTTTCGGGGTGTCCAAACTGTGGCGATTTATTTTTTAGCAGCGCAGAGCACAGACTAAGGCTACATTCACATTATAATAATAATAATACATTTTATTTATAAGTGCCTTTCAAGACACCCAATGCAGGGTGTGACGCCCAAAACGCGACTTCTAATGCGAACGGAACGCGTCCATGAAGTGACACGCTTTTGCACAAAGCACGACGTCAAGTGACAAAAACATAAGATGAGGTCACGTGGCAGTTTATGAAAGTAAATATGGACCAGCATGCAGGGACTCCATTTTTTTATTGTCTCGTACCCATAGAGGAGCGATGTGGGAGGAGGTTGAACTATTCAAAATAATATTTAATAAAATTTCAGAGCTCATGATTATTTGCTAAAAAGAATGAAGGTTTTCAGTTTTGACATTACATATCCATCCATTCTCACAAGTGCCAAGGAGGATGCTGGAGCCTATCCCAGCTGTCCTTGGGCAGTAGGCGGGGGACACCCTGAGCTGGTTGCCAGCCAATCACAGGGCACACAGAGACAAACAATCACTCGCACTCACACTCACACTCACACCTAGGGACAATTTTCAGTGTTCACCAGCCTGCCATGCATGATTTTGGAATGTGGGAGGAAACCGGAGTACCCGGAGAAAACCCACGCAGGCCCGGGAGAACATGCAAAATTCAACAGGAAGGCCGGAGCCAGAATCGAACCCTGCACCTGCACTGTGAGGCCGATGCGCTAATGTCCCTGTCTCTCTCTCTCTCTCTCTCTCTCTCTCTCTCTCTCTCTCTCTCTCTCTCTCTCTCTCTCTCTCTCTCTCTCTCTCTCTCTCTCTCTCTCTCTCTCTCTCTCTCTCTCTCTCTCTGCTAGATTTTTATCAACACACATAAAAATAAATTTTAACCAGCATTTGGCTAGTTCGTGGGTTTTAATTTGGAACCCTAGTTGACAGGTAACCGCTTACTTAGTTACTTTGTAAGAAAACGGAAAATGCCACGTCTGAACCAAGGAGGGGTTCGATATCTGCTCAAGGACACTTTAACTAGGTTGCAATGGCCAGCGATTGAACCCCCGACCTCTGTGTTGGGAGACGACCACTGAGCCATGCTGCTCATAATGTATTTTAGCAATTTTAATTTAAGACTATTTTTATCTAATCTTACTGTCTTAGTTTGTCTTTTCTTTTTTTGCTTTATCTCTAAGTTTCCTCGCCGGATTAACGCTGCGGATGTTATGTGCTCTATAAATAAACCAGGTGACGCACGTTTGTTTTGCCAGCCACGGCAGCGCGAGACACCGAAAACACTTAAATAGCTCATGAATGGAAAGTTTACTTTTAAAAGCCATGTTCCACTGACAAGACCAAAGCCTTTTTTTTCGTAAACCGAGCTATCATCATAGCACGTTCTTACTCAAGTGACGTTCTACTCCGCCATGTGGATCTTTCAAAGCGAAGAAAATGGATGACACGATTTGCTGAGTTGTTGGATTGACCTGGCGCTTTAGAGGGCGGGGCTTGACGGTGACGTTCGTGTTTAGCGTTTTGTTTCGTGAGTGAATACACTCGCTTCGTGTCATGGCTCAATGTGTACGCGAGTGCTATGTCAGATGCTTTTAGATTCGGTCATGATCGGTTGCTTTGTTTGCCGCATCGCTATGCAATCACAGTCAGTTACCGTTCGCAATCGGCAATTTAAACAGCGTGGGCTAAAATGTTGCTAGAACAGGGCTGTCTTTATTTAGCTCATTTTTGCATAGTTGTCATGTTTGTCCGTCTGCAATCTGACGTTTAAACGAAGTAAATTGCGTTGCAGCTGGGGTAATAATGCCGGCGCTCCACTTCCAGGTTGGACCTTTGGGACTTGTAGTTCTTTTGTTCGATTCGACTTGATATGTTTGTGTTGTATGCTTTCTTACGTTTAAAACAATGAATAATGATGACGATATTGATACATAGTGAATCAGGGTTGATTAAATTATTTATTAAACGTATTGTTAAATAAAGGTATTAAATAATGTCAATTATATACATATTTACATTGTGATGCAGAAAGATAGATATATTAATGTTTTACTGCATGTATGTGTAATTTAGGTTATTACCTGCTTCTGAT